>OX419589.1:14324603-14924603 GCA_948473455.1 Teleiodes luculella
TTCCTTGATGCATGCATATGCATGCAAGCTCATCATTATGCTCAAGCGAAAGACTTTGAATAAATTTGCATGATCTTACCATCTAGCTTAGAAAAGAGGCCTGCCTGTAACCAATTAACCTACTGACAGGAGTAAAAATAGTGACTATTATGAACATTCTTAGATTTTCGCGGTTCTGCCGTGACCATGATCGGTGTAACCCGGTCGAAATATCGGTAAGCTCAATTTAAAATTAACCTTTTAACCGCCAAGCATATTATTTTCTAAGAACTTGCTCCCACCGCCAGCCATAGAAACAAAATCTGTCAAAAACAGTCAAAACGTTAGTCTTATTTATGAGACGGCGGCGTTGTGAGCTCGATTTGGGAAGTCTTATATTTCAGACCATGGCGGTTAAAAGGTTAAATCGTGGAGAAAACCCGTAAAAATGTGTGTTAGTGCATAGTAACTATTAAACTTTAAATCCGACGTATTTACTGTAGATTTTGTTTTATATGAGTGCACGATATTTCGATACAGATGCATGTACCTATCTACTTACTTACCATGTGGGCGTCCGTCTGTATTAAAAAAGAGTCACTCATATAATCGCACTTTGTGCTATGTATGAGTGATAGTGCGGGTAAGCCACAGGGCAGGGGCAGGCTCATACTATTCTTCAATACAGACCTGTTTTAGCGGACGCTCTGATCACGGGACGACTACTACAATGGAAGACGAAAAACTTTAAAAAACTAAATCTTGCAAACTCATGCCTGCTTGGCAGACGAGATAGATCGCAATTTAGTTCACTCTGATTCAGAGGGTAGGCTCGATCCCCACATAAACTATCTGATGATAACTAATGTGTTAGTATATATTATATTACAGTATATTTCATTTGCACTCTTTGTTATATTATTCAAATTGTATAAAATAATAATTTAGTAAAAATATTTTGAAAAGATGCAAAGCCTGTGGAGTTTCTTCCGGCGAGTTCTTCTCCACAGAAGACAGCCAAATCGCGAACTCGCCTCGACGTCGAAAAGTCATTTGTATAATCTTACTTCCAATAAACACTTTTTGAATTTTTGAATTTTGTGTAGTTGACCAAGGTTGTGAGTTCAATACTTAAGACAGTCACGCCTCTTTCCCGGTGGGGTAGACAGATACCACTTCCTTCCTCTTGCTACTATCCAGGCGCACTTCTTTCGCTTCATCCACATTCATTAATTTCCTCATGCATGCTACCTAACTACGATCAGTATTTACCATTTACCTAGAACCATTGCAGAATAATATAAGATGTTGTAGTTACTACTGCTACTACAGCCTAGTAAGAGTCCACTGCTGGGCTTATAATCCCCACATTTACGCTGCTGACCGAGCTGTAAAACGCGAAATTTCCATTTTTAGTTTCAGTTGTTAACAGCTCATATTATGTCCCCACCGAGGGGCTCGAGCCTACCCTGAAATCAGGGTGAATAGGCCTTAGTCGACCACGGTGGCCCAGTGCGGGTTGGTCAACTTCACACACAACCCTTGAAGGCCGAGGCTTGAACCTGCGAACTTCCGAATGGAAGTCAACAGCCCTAGCCACTTGGCCACCGACCAGGAGCTCTATTTCTCAAACGTTCGTATGACATAGCGTAAGCGTATGCGACATAAGTCACAGTCGACTTCCAAGTCGAAGGACGCTGTTTTTCCGTATTTCTGAGTCACTCGTCTTCGATATGGTGTTTTGTTCATTTTACGCAGATAAAACAAAAACCGGTAGTTTCCGAAACTAAAACGGAACGTTAATCTATGGTCGCTCCTCTTTGCGGATTGTCGCTCTCGTTCCCACTCCCGTGTCGATCGTATAGGCGTCTCTTTCATGTCGGGGGTGTCTGTGTGTGTGTGATCCTAATGTCAATCGAGCGAGAACGTCATTGTGGGAATATAGACGTTATTGCTTGGCGTTTAATCTATCACTCGCTTGCTGCAACGAGTGCTTGTGACCACTCGTTGCAATCGAACGATCCAAAAATGCCGTTTTTCGTTAGACGAGCGTAAATCAGTAGAAATCGAGCGATCTTAGCGACACGAACGTTTGAGAAATAGAGCTCCAGGGCCGTAGCTAGGGGGGGGGGGGCATTGTGGGGCAATGCCCTACCTTAAAAATACTAAAAAATAAGATATATTTTTTTTTAATTAAATTGTTTGTTTATTTATTTATTTATTTATTTTCATGGGAAACTTACAGCCTATACATAAAAATAAACATAAAATCCGTAAATTACATTAGGCCAATTACAGGTTTCCGCCTGCAAAAATTGTTCATAGTTTGAAGTTTGTCGGGTAAAAAATTCTAGAGGTCAATGATACTCGTATACATGGTGATTGATTTAGAAGCCCGTGTTCCGAGGGCAGATCAATTATGATATTTTTTTACTTCCGCCCTACCTGTAACCAATGCTGCCCTACCTCAAATTCGACTCTAGCTACAGCCCTGCCACCGACGCTCTTTTTTTTTCAGTAATGAAGGAATATCAGATAAGGGCGCTAGTGGACTGACTTTTTGAGGAGGGTTTGTGAGGACTTCGAAAACCACCACACGATAAGTAAACAACAGATAAAGTTTTAAAATTTTACAAAATGTGTTATTTTATAATAAACTAGCTAACCTAACCTAACCGCCGCGGCTCCGCACGCGTTAATAGTTTTTCTTCCCGTGGGAATGAGGAATTTTCCCGCGGTAAAAGTTAGCCTATGTTCTTCCGCAAGGTCTATTCTATCTTTGTGCCAACTCCGCCCGCTTTTACAATTTTTCCCGTGGGAATGAGAAAATTTCCCGCGGTAAATTGTAGCCTATGTTCTTTCCTAAGGTCTATTCAAACTTTGTGCCAAGTTTCACTAAAATCGGTTCAGTACTTTCGGAGTATTTTCAATTATTAGGAACATTTTACGTACTTTTTTCACACCTTGGGTTACATTATTGAAGTTTTAGTATGGATCCCTAATTTTTTTTAAATAAAATATAGCCTATGTTACTCAGGTTGAATGTAGCTTCCCAACAGTGAAAGAATTTTTGAAATCGGTTCAGTAGTTTCGGAGCCTATTCGATGCAAACAAACAAACAAACAAAAAAACAAACAATCAAACCTTCCTTATCAAAAATCTGCTATTCACTTCTAACATCCCATAAGTAGAGTAGAGAGAGTGAAAGAGAGTAGAAATATAATAACATTAAATAAAAAAAACAGCCTCGTAGTCGAGTGGTCAAATACCGCCTCACGTCACGGAGGTTCCGGGTTCGAATCCCGGTGGGGACTCGTCGAACAAATATCCATTTGTGAGCCTTTCCCCAGTTTGGATAGGACATTGCAAGGTAAATCACCTGATTGTCCGAAAAGAAAGATGATTCCGTGCTTCGGAAGGCACGTAAAGCCGTTGGTCCCGGTTACTACGGATGTAGTGGTTACATGAGCCATGTCAGAAGTCATAAGCGGCTCAATGATTCTGACACCAGGGTTTGTGAGGTACCTAGCTTATCCTCAAAACCAACACGCTAAATGAAGTATTAAAAAAATATATAGCTTGTCCCTTGTTATATTAAGGCCGCCTACATGTACACTTTCTTTATTATTTTTTCGTGAATTTAACTGTTCTGTTTTATTCTGGTGTGCAATAAAATATATTCTATTCTATTCTATTTTATTAAATTGGTATTCATTATCAGTCCATATACTTACGTTAGTACGAGAGCCTAGGGCCACAGAATAAATAAATAGTACTAGGTACTAGAGCCTAACCTGCATCTGTGTGCGTGACGCTTTGTATGGTCAGCTGCAGGGACAAAATTGAAGCCCTTTTCTTCCCACGACATAAAGTACCTAGCCTATGTTACTCTCCATCCTTTCAACTAACTCTCGTATACCTACCGCAAATCAAGTCGCTTGGTTGCTTAGTTAGGGCGTGAAGTAAGGACAAACGAACAAACATACTTTCGCAATTATAATATGGCACGTATTTATAGCAAGGTGATTATTGGTAAAATTATGTGTCACGTGCCCGACAAAAGTAGATTTTTTCATGCCCCTGAATAGGCCTTAGTCGACCACGCTGGCCCAGTGCGGGTTGGCCAATTTTGTAGATAGTTAAATTGGTAAGTAGTAATAAAATATACATAATAATTTCATTAAATGTAGGTTTGACTAAAAAACAACCCACAGCCTGGCTCAGTAAATCAAAGATTAACAACTATACAAAATTATAAAGAGAGTCCTAACTCCTACGTTACATTTTCACCATAATGTTCACGAACTTACTTGCTAGGTCATTCGTGAATCATTGAAACTTACTGAATATTTTATAATATCCGTTACAAGACAACAATAAATCATAAAAGTAATTTATTATAATACAAAAATATAGCCTTTGTAGAAATCGCCCAATACTAAACAAGCCGGCAATCCAGCACTTGCTTCGGCTTATTTCAAATTTCCCGCTGCTTATACGCGATTCTACCAATATCGCATAGCTGCCAACACAACGAACTCTTCCGCTCATTTCAATAAATTTTCTATCATTTATATTGCGGTTTTGTTATTTCAATGAAAATTTTAAATATTGTTTAGTTATTTTTGTAATCGTTTGTATTAAAAAATGTATTAACTAGATAATAATTTAGCAAAAACGTATAACGAGTTGCTCAACTACTTTGGTGCCAAGCCGCCTCATTTCGCCACCAGACGGCGCCTCTTGTAGTACGTCACTCGTGTGTATCTATAGTTTCCTTCTGTTTTGAAACCCAAGCTTGGTGATTTAGTTCCTTGAGAAATAATTTACAGGCTATTGAGAAGTGTTTCAAGTGTAAATTTTCAAATTTTAGAAGATGGAGAAGAGGGTGGCTTTGGAGTTGAGGGGAAGGAATCCCGCACTGGTAAATATAAACCAATTTTCGATGTATTGGAATGTTTTGTCGATACGTATTTCGTTAGGTACTTATGTGTAAGACTTATAAAATGTGATTTTGTTGTTAAATCATGAATTATTTTGTTATAATCTAGACTACTACAATATTTTTATGTTAATCCGCATCCGTAATAGAGATGTGGCACGATTGTGAAAAGAAATTAGCCATTACAGAATGTTACGTTTCATTCATGTGCACAGAACTCTTTACCATTTCAGCAATTAATTGAACAGAAATAATGATTTCCTTCAATATGATAAACCTTCGTGGAAATTGCAGTATGTTTTATTTATCTAGTTGCAGAGAAATCGGTCATATTGTAAATTATTCATCTATTGAGGTTAAGTGTTAAAACGTTTTTGTGTGGAATTTGCTTTAAGTACCATTGGAAAGTGATGTTACTTATCATAGAATATGAATAAAACGGACTAATGATTTTAATGCAGGTTTGCAAATTAAATTTGGTAATCATCATTGAAAATTGATGCATTTCGAATATAGGGCTCATTGATTATGGGCTGTCAATGTCAATGAAAATATGTACAAAACTTGCAAGTTTTCCTATTTTTCGCCTAATAATACGGTACATAATGCTTCTATATTATTTCTGTATAATAGGCAATCGAGAGCAAGTATATAAACAACAGTAAACAGGTAATTTGTCCTGCGTAAACTACATGTAAAGTCGTCGTCACAATTTCGCGCCCTTTCACCTGCTGATTGATTCGGGCCTCGTTACAACATTGTGCAGAAGCTGTTCATGTGCTAAATTAATTTATTCACATGCCGCACTTAAACTGGAATGGATAAAAAGCATCATTTCGTTGCACTTTTCAAGTCGCATAATGACGCACGCCTTACCACTATAGCGGCCATATTTATTACGTCGCGACGATTCGTGTCATCCGCCATTGCAAAATGAAAACGTTCCTATTTATTTACGCAACTGTAGCACGCCCATAACGATACTCAATAGAAACGAGTACTAGGACACATTCCTAATATGTTTTATGAAATATTTTCGCGAAATAATCACACATTTCTAGTTTTTTGCAAACTACGCCTCTGCCTTTGACAACTCACACCATTTTGACGTCTTGGTGGGCTTGTCTGCATTATATACTCAACAAGCCAGTTACAATACTTATTTAATCAATACTTTCTCTTCTACGCCGTTGTTAATTCTTTGGGCAGTCTAAAAATCGGACATGATTTTTCGTGTTATTCAGGCTTAGAGAATTCAAGGCTATATAATATTTCATACTTATGTCTGAGAATAACCTTGCTACCACCTGGCTGGCACAGATACTAGGGAAAACTTTCTATTGTAACAGAACAAAATAGCTAATAGAATAAATAGGCCATAGAGATAATACTTGCAAAGAATTGTAGTTAAGTACCTATTTTATGCATTCACAAATTGGGGGGCTGAACAAAAGTAAAAATACAATTAAAACACTGAGCATGTATGACAACATATTATTTGCTCTGCTATTGGGCAGAAAATGTTGCACTCCACTAACTACAGATGGCGTTGTAGCTTGTAAGCTTCTTACCTTGTTCAAGCGGCTAACTTGAATTTGAATGAACTTGTTATTCATTGCATCCATATTTTACAGGTGAGGGAGTTCAATTTGGACAACTGTAGGAGTACTAATGTGGTTGGCCTCACAGATGAGTATATCAATCTTGAGATTCTGAGCCTCAACAACGTAGGGTTGACCACTCTCAAAGGGTTCCCCACACTGCCCAAGCTGAGGAAACTAGAACTCTCTGACAACAGGATAAGCAACGGGCTAAACTTCCTCAGCGGGTGTCAGAAGCTGACACACTTGAATCTCTCTGGGAACAAACTGAAAGATCTAGAGACCCTCAAGCCATTGGAAGTGTTTCAAAACCTCAAAAATTTGGACCTTTTCAACAACGAGGTCACTAGTATTGACGACTATAGGAGTAAGGTGTTTGCGCAACACCCAACATTAAAGTACTTAGATGGGTAAGTTTATTAAAATTGTAATTATTTACTTATACACAATTTTAAGGTAATGACATGTCCTACCTAACCAAGATATTCTGTAGTCTCAAGTCTTTTCTGAGTTCACTCCTTATTTCCAAGGTAAGACTTTTTCTAGAAAATGAGCAGAGCTTTGCTGTCTGTCGTTTATACAATAAATATCAAATAAAAATACAATACTTACCTAGGCTCATAATATTATTAAAAATTAAAATATTTTCTTGTACTCCACATAACAACAAATTAAAATTATCTATACTAAATCCAAATAGGTAGTCTTTAACATAGAAATCTTACAGAGTATAGAAACAGTTATGAGGCTCTCATAGTATTTTATTTATGTTCTCTTAATATTTAATTATCAAATACTAATGAGAATAAGTATTTGATAATTATCTCTCTTTTCTTGTATTTTACAGTTTTGACAAAGAAGACAGAGAAGCTGACGATAGCGATGAAGAGGAAGAGATGAACGGAAATAATGACAGTGATGAGGAGGAAAATGGTCAGTATTCTATACCCTCTACGTTTTGCGCCTTAGTACAATGACAATCAATTTCCTTTCAATCAAAAATAACTTATAATGAAAAGAATAAGTTTTATGAAGCGGTAAAATTTTTTTGTAAATGTTAGCTTATGAATCACATAAATAAATAAATTGATATTTTAAAACCTATATACATACAACGCTTCTAGGTCGCCAAAAACACTTTCAGATTGAATTAGATATTCATTACATAAGGTTAGTTTTATGCACCATATTTGTTAGTGCATAGTTCTCAATATTAACCTGTATTAAGTCTAATCTAAAGAATAACAATAAAACACGTAATTCGGTAATGGCACGTTTATTGAGCTAGGGAGCACGCCAGACTGAATTGTATAAAAACTACCCACTACATAAAGAACCTTATTTTACAAATAAGATAAACAACCACACATAATAAACTATGTAGGTATATAACACCCTGCTTAGTGAATCATACAAAACTTTTAATCTACATCTACAGCAGTGCATTAAATTAAGAAAACAAACAGCGCATTAAATTGAAAAAAGTATGCCAGTGCAAATGTAGTGAAGTTGAATGTGGGTTGCAGATCTGGACTTAGACCTATCCACTTTGGTGATAGACGATAGCGTAGACCCGAGGCCAGAGCACAGGCAATCTTCGCTCCTAATGAATATGTACACGGTCTATGGACTGCTCTTCCACATGGGCTACCTTCTCAGAAGTAAGCATCATCCGGGGTAGTATGAGGTTTGGGTGACAGGACAAAGTTTAGTTTCTTTCCCTTCATGGATTTAATACGTTGAATAAATTCTTCAATGGGAAGTTTTCCAGTAGAAAATTAAGAAAAATAAACCTTACAAAACGGCTCAACAAATCGCACTAGTAAATAGTTAGGTTATAAATACCGAAGTATTGGATTATATAAAAACATTCAAATTAATCAAATAGGTAATTATTCTAAAATTAATCTCAGGCAGAACCATGTACTGTACAATCCGACAAAAATACCTAAAAGTCTACAATAAATCGCACTGTTCTCATTATTTTACTAGCGTCATCTACAAAACTACAAAAACTTTTATATTATGTTACTTAATATTATAAACGCGAAAGTTAGTAAGCATGGACTTATGTTTGTTGCTCTTTCACGCAAAAACTACTGGATGGATTTAATGAAACTTAACAATAATATAGCTTATACATCAGAATAATACATAGGCTACTTTTTACCTCGGTAAAATACCTTATTCCCACGGGAAAATCTATTAGCGCGGGCGGAGCCGTAGGCACTGGGCAGTCACTCCATACAGAAAACGCATTTTGACAAGCTACTTTTTTTTAATAACAACTGAATATTAACTACAAGTCAATGACGCTAGGCGCTGTGTAAAACACCCCCGACCACCACCGGCGGAGTCCCGCGGCGCCTGCGGGGTGCGGGGCGTCGGGCGCTATATGGGTCAAAGTATTATTATTTGTTTACTCTGGGGTAGACCCTTTCGCTCCCTCGCAAGTCCGGTAAAGCTTGAATGGTCGTATTCGACACAACTTTAGGTCCTTTTTTTTTTAATCTTATAAATTTATTTTTTTATGGGGCAATGTTATTTTTCCCAAAGTGAATGTTGTTTTTCTATTTGTTGCAGGATCTGAAGTAGATGATGAGGAAGATGACGACGAAGACGAGGATGTCTCCCTTAGGGCTGTCTACAATGATAACCTCGGTAAGGAATTTGAAATCTATACTAATCTATAATATAAAAATGAATCGCAAAATGTGTTGGTAAGCGCATAACTCAACAACGCCTAGACCAATTTTACCTATTCTTTTTTTGAAATGTTCGTTGAAGTCCAAGGATGGTTCTTACGGAGAGAAATTAAAAAAAAAATACGAATACAAATACAAAATACAAATATTCTTTATTGACACCAGTAATAAATAGGACAGTTACAACATTTAAAAAAAACCTCAATTTCACAGGAATAATTTTAAAGGCGGGCGGAGCCGCGGGGCGGGAAGCTAGTAATTTATAAAAAAAAGCATTGATTATCTTGTTTAATAAATAAATAAATAGATGGGACGCCATCTGACCCCGAACTAAACAAAGCCTAAAGGCTAGGAATAGTAAACTATGGGTGTTAGAGAACTGATATACATACATATCGTCGTTGCCAAAACAAGACCTTGTATGTGCACAGATGGTACTTTTGAGAAAATCGAAAAAAACTTCTTCGTGAAAAAAAAATGTATGGAGGCATGTCAATTTTATTTTTGTTATATATGTATCTATATTTCAGACAATTTTTATAGTTATTACAGTATCGATACCGAGACATTAATCCACTTTTTTTTAATTTTTCTGACGACTGCTGCACATGAGAGGTTTTAATTGCTAATTTTAGAAACATAAGAGGTTTTATGAAACTAAAAATAAAAGACTACTATAAAATCAACCTCTATAATCTCACGTATTTTAAGTCGACATTCTCAAAAATACAAAATATAAAAGATATTGTTCAGTTCAGTCACAAATCAGTTTTAAATTCCAGGCACAAAAATAAGAGAATCATAAAATGGATGATAAGTAGTCGGTCTACGTAGCTAGGTCACACTAAATGTTTTGCGTAACTTAAAAAAAACAAATCATGTTATAACCAAAGTATTATGTTTCTTGCTTTCCAAAATACTCTCCTATACATAAAATTCATGAGATCGAACCATTTTTAAAACAGGAGGACCACTGATCTGAAGATATGTTTTCTATGAGGGGGTCCAACGACAACAAAGTTTCCAAACTTTTAATTCTTCGTGTAAAATTTTATGAATTTGGCTCACTCCAATCCCCAATTGTCCTCGAATTGTCTCATAGGTAATCCGTGGGTTTTCTTCAATTAGCCGCTTAACAGTTAGCCATATTTTTTTTTTTAAGCTGCGCTTCACGAAATTCGTTATGTAGAGAAACCCGACCTCACTGAAATTCAGCAAACCATCGCCTCACGGTGCTCAAACAAGGTGCTTCTCCCCCAAAAGTATTTTGATGACAAGCGGCACAGTCTTGCGGAGAGAGAGAACTTTTAAAATCATAAAAAATCATCGCTCTAAAACATGAAGTAAGAAATTTTAATGTTTTATTTTATTTTAGGCGCGTAATTTTTGTTTTCTTCATGCTCTAAAATATTTTTGGTTTAATTCCATTTTCGTTGCGTACCTACGTACGTTGTGATGTGTGATAAAAAAAACATGATTTCGCGCCAAATTTTTTTATTACTATGAAGGTTGCAAAGTCTATTCTATTATACATCAAGGTCAGATTGGTAAAGGTACCAAGTTTCATCAAGTTTCCGCCCCACGGCTCCGCCCGCGCTTAGTCTTTCCCGTGGGAATGAGGTATTTTCCCGCAGTAGAAAGTAGCCTATGTCCGGCCCCAAGGTCTATTTTACCTCCGTACCAAGTTTCATCAAAATCGGTTCAGTGGTTTTGGCGTGAAAGCGGACGTAACAGAAAGACAGACAGACAATAACTTTTGCATCTATAATAATAAATAATAGTAGGGATAGTAGGGATTGTCCCGTCTGGGGAATATTTATAGATTTCAGATTACTATCAAGGTTTTCGTCATCTTCATTGATCTGTGTAGTTATTTGTCTCACCTAATAAGTATAGAGCATCTTTTTTATACTTGAATAAGAAAGTACCTAAATGCAAGTCAAAACCTCGCAAGTGTTTATCATTAGCACAAAATATCAATTTAGCGATATTTAAAATATCTCATGTGCACAGTTGCACCACATGAGATATTTTGATCGTCAATTATTTTCGAGTGCCACATGGGAGATATTTATCGTCGCCTGTAACTCTGCGAATATATAAGATATTGACATGGGAGTTTTTGTGCAAGGTGGAGAATTTGTTTTTTTACAACATGGTGTAAAAAAGTGATTTTCGTCCAGGGCGTCACATAAGAGGTCTTGTTTTGGCAACGACGATATACAAATATACAATGTTCAAACACAAGTGCTTGTCACACGAATTATTGTCCTGGGTGAAGCCAACACATGTGGTTGGACATTCGCATTACGAAATTCACCCCTACCGCTACGGGCGTTCTCAAAGTCAACATATCCAGCCGCATGTGCTGTAAATGAAAATTCGTAAAAAAAATACATGTCAGTGAATTCATGAATCAAATAAATAACAATATCACAATAGCCATGTGGTTTTAGGTAGCCCAATAATTCTGACGCCAGGGCCAATTACCGTACATAAAATCCTCTTTTAAAAGATCTAATATCATTATTTTTTACCTAGGTGCGCTTGTTTCACCAGATGTATAGTGAATGTTGTTTGTTTGTGTAGAAGAGGAGAGCTCAGCCAGCTCCCTGTACGAGGGCAGCGACGTGGAAGAGGAAGAGGAGGATGAGGATGAAGGGGGAGAAGAGGATGGCGAGCAGACCAATAAGACGCAAGGTCAGTGCACTCACACTTACTTATCACTGTTTCATTTTGATTAATGGACGGCCATATACGGACAGACGGCATAAGGAGTATAAGCGCAAATAAATTTGTAATTGTTTGCACGTTTAATTAACGTTTTATACCCAGTATTGTGTTAGCGAGGTATAAAACATAAAAAAAAAAAATTGTACTGTTTTTAAATTACGATTTTTTTATTCAATACTTCAATCTCCTGCTCCTAACGCACATCTAACGCTATGTGCGTAACTACATTTAATTATATTATACGTTACCCTATCTTCAAATATATCCGCCGGATATTTTAAATCAATCTAAAAAAATATCACAGTAGACTAAGAACAAATAAGTTATCTCCGTACCAACTGGCCGCATCGGTTTGAATGTGAGCGCGCCGTGTAGGCACGCGCCGTCACGCACACGCTTGCATTTAGCCCATACTGCCGCCCCCTTAGCTAGTGTGTGCGTGACAGCGCGTGCCTACACGCCGCACGTTTGTATGAAGATAACTTACTGGTTTTACTGTGATAATTATTAGTACTTCGGGAAATTGTTTACTCCCTAAGTATTATTATTTTAAAGATGGCGGCGCCGTGCCATTTGTTGTGATGTAGCCCCTTAATGTTGTTGTTGTGTTGCAGACGGCGGCGGCGACGCAGACGGGTCCCCCGAGGAGAGCACCCGGGGGAAGAAGCGGAAACACGACGACGACGACAACTGAGCACACACACACACACACACAACACACACACACGCAACACAACACCACACGCTCACATATCCTGCTCGCCTGGTACCATCACACAATGCCGCAACACACTAGACATCGTTTCAACCATGGAAGAAAACAAGGTCTAACCATTCGACCACGTGACTGACCCGAGCCTACGTAATTTCTACGTCATTTTGCCTATTCATCCTTGTCGAATGCGTGTAATAGACAAGGATGAACAGCGCTAAATGACGTAGGCTTGTGTCAATCAAGTGGTCTACGAATACGACCTATGGCGTTATGTTGGCTCCCCTTTCTCGCCCCAGTAGGCTTACTATGTAAGAAGCGACAAGCTCGAAAAGCTGTCAAACGCGACATAGTGACATTAAAGCCATAGTAATTCTGTCAATATGTCGCGTTTGACAGCTTCTCGAGCCTGTCGCTTCTTACGTAGTGAGCCTACAGGAAAACAAAAGGAGACTCATAGAAAACACACTAAAAAAACAATTCTGCCAACATAACGCCATGGGTGCTATTCTTTGAAACGATCTTTATCTCACGGTTGACTGTCAAAAACACCCGCCATATTGGATTTTTCTCCAATAGGACAACTGTATACGCACGACAAAACTGTCTGTCACGAGTGAAACCTCATGTTAGCGCCCCCGTAGCATGACCACTGTGTGACAAACTATAAATATCCCTTAGTCCCTTACCGAGCTGTCAAAATACCATGAAAAATCCGCCATACTGAAATATCCTCCAATAGGATAACAGCATAGTACGCACAACGGTCATGATAAAGGGGTGTAAACATTTCAGAAAAATAAAACGTCATTCCTTCAGCTATATTTTTAACTAAATGTTCGTATCGAGTGACAGACAAATTTTTGTATTAAACTAAATATTGATTTACTTTTGAAAATAACTGATTCCATCGGAAAAAATATAAGGTAGCTGTGGGGTTATGGAAATCATAAGTCAATGATAAGTTCATGCCTATTAAAAATATATATTCAAATAATTTCCTTTTGCTACAGGGCTCATCAAGATATCTGACGACCTCGTAGCACAGGGTCTTGGTTCGAATCCCGCCCAGGGCAAATATTCGTGTGATGAGAACTTGTGTTTGCCTTGTGTCTGGTTTTCGTTCGTTCGTATTTATATATATTGTATATGTGTATCAGCAATCTGACACCCATAGTACAGGCTCTGCCTAGTTTGGGGTCAGGTGACCGTGTGTGAGATGTCCCACGTATTTATTTGTGTGATGGTGTAAATTGCTTTTGAAAATCCGAATATGGTCATCGGCTTATGAAGTTCCTAAATAAATAGATCCCACAGTAGATGTAGTATTTGCTGCCTTGAATGGGAATCTTATATAAGACTAAACATTGTTACAATGTATTATAAGGTCTTATTTAGTTTACGTCTTTCAAGTAGAAAAATCGAAGAATACTTGCTTCTTTAATATTGTCTTGTCTCGATTAAGTTTCTAAAATCTTTAGATTGATTAAAAATGCTATTTCATATCGCCAATTTTAATTAATAATTAATTATGTGGACATCTCACACATGGCTAGACTAGACAGAGCCGCGGGTGTGAGATAAATGAGATACGCATATAAATATACTTATACACACATACTTATATAAGTATATTATAACTCGTTCGTCACACGAATGTTTGCCCTGGGCGGGATTCAAACCGACGACAAATAAGAGTTTTGTTGGTACATCTTTCATATAGATTTGTGATGAAAATTCAAGGCAGCAAATTATTCAATAACTTTCACATTGACAGTCGAAGTTTAAAGATTCGTTTTAAGTTGTATCATTTGCATAAAGTTGTTGTACTGTTGGTGTTATGTGCCGTGGTGTAGCGTTAAGTCATGGTCCAAGAAAACAAGGTCTTACAATAAAACCACGTGACTGACACGAGCCTACGTCATTTTGCCTATTCATCCTTGTCAAATGTGTAATAGACAAGGATGAACAGCGCAAAATAACGTAGGATTGTGTCAGTCACGTGGTCTAATTGTAAGACCTTATTTTCTTGGACCATGCGATAAGTGTACAGCTCCGGTGATACCAGCCCTCCCTCGTCACCCCTCTATCAATAGGCATCTCACTTACAGCGATTTACGTATTGACGGCCGGCAAATAGAATCATGTTATGAATTCACCGGTCGTAGTTATCAGAGCGTATCGACCATAGATGTTTAAGCAGCGATGAGGCCCGATCGATGTAAATCGTGCCTTGATGCGACGTCACAGAGATTAGATTGCACTACGATGGATCGCGTAAAGCCAATTGTCGATCGGTTCGGCAAATAAATAACATTGTTTTTACCGACTTCAAAAAAGGAGGTTCTTTCGTTAAAAAACTTTAAAGAACCACGCCCTTTCAATATCGAAAACGACATGGCGTGAGAGTAGATAAACAGGCACTAATTTCGTTCACTTCAGTCACTTATTATAAAAGTGCTCTCTTCGGACTTTATAAATAATTTGCCCCCTATTTCAAATTTCACTACTACCTAACACTACATAGTTTCTTTTCTGTCCACTTTCTTTTTACTATCTATATCTTGATTAATTTTTCTTGAAATATATCGAGCGCATTTCTTACTCATCCCCCGCTCGCTCTTACGCGTTCGTGATTCGAGATATTTTAATGTAACGTTGAAGTTTACGTAGTACAATATATTTTCTGTGACTGTTTAACTTTCATCAACCCTTCAATGTTAATTGATGTCTCGTATGAGTATTGTAGTGTTGTCCGAAAAGTTGATGTTTCAATTAAATTGTTTATGTAATAATAATTTTTTATTCTATTGACATGCTTAATTTTAGTCTAATCGTTGAAAGAAGTGCATGATTTTTAGAATTAGAATAAAATAGCTCTCGAAGTTTCTGGAACCAAACGATTTTGGTATGAAATATTAATTAGATTTAAGTAAGTGACATGAGTTTGATACCATGTCCCTTGAATTAATTGTTTTGATTCTTGGACTCCGCCTTTGGTAATGAACGACCAAGTTTCGGACTGATAATAAAAACATGCATAAATAAATAAAAAACAAAATTTACAGATATTGGTGTCAATTTTCGTATAGAAAATATAGTGTTTCTGTCCTATATGGACGATTTACAAGGTTTTTAAAGTACAAGCTTCATGAGTGAAGGATTTCTGGCCTTGAGAGCAAGATTCCCTATTTCGCCGCCTTTACAGGAGTTTCCTATGATTTGGGAAAACCTAGCATATTTTATTTAGGAAAATCTTCCTATTTTAGGAGGTTATAATTGCAAGGCTAAAATAACGCCTTAAATTAAGAATTTGGCTTCTATTGACGTCTGAATGAAAAGACAACAACAAATTATTTAAAGAAATTAAATCGTGTTCTATATGATTGAATACAACGGGCGTAGATACCAATTACCAATCCAGTTAGATCAATAATCTCTTGAGTTCAAAAGTGTATTTTTCTACAATCTTTTTAAATTTAAATAAAATTCGTGTGCACTAATGGTATCAATGGTAATATGAAGTGTTTGGTTGATGCATCTTGGTGTATGTGCCAGATATGTTGAAGACAGTTTTAGTTAATAATTTTATTATATTGTGTAAGTCATTAAGTTTAAGTAATTTACAACTTGGCCTGTTGATATATATTATATTATAATCCTATTAAGACTTTATTTCCGGGATTGTAAAATAAAAGCTAAATATAAAATTCATTGTTTCATTTATTTCGAATAAATTAGGTGGATTAACTAACTTAATAAATTACTTTAAAACTTACACAATTAATCATATTCTAAGTAAAGCAACAAAATGTTCGAAATGATCTTTAGAAACGTTACATAATATATTTTTATACAAACATAGAATAGTAATTGGAACCCCTATCTGGTATCTGCAGTTTACAGGGTTTAATACACTATTTCTAGAATTCTATAGTAAAATTCTACACTCAAAATATTTAAAAAAGGGAAAAAAAGTGGTCCCGCTATTTTGATGACTACAATTAGCGAGACTACTAATTCATCGGAAATCACACGGCGTGCACGCAAGTTTTTTGGGGTGTAGAATTTTACTATGAATGTAACGGATAGTAGAATACACCCTGTTCACTATAAATACGACAAAAGGTCCCAATATGTTGATCGTTTAGGTGTAGAATGTCCAAGTTGCAAAATGTCCAGCTTGTAAAATGGTAAAATTATAAGACCTGCATCTAAAGGAAATATGTATAATTATGCTTTTCATTCATTTTAGTAGCATAAGTTATATTTCCTTTAGATGTTGAATGTCTTATTATTACAATTTTACAAGCTGGACCTTTTGCGAACTAGACATTTGGACCCGCTAGACATTTTGCAACCGGGACATTCTGCACAAACAAATTAATCAGTAACATAAGATTCAAGTATCCACTTGTTCCATAAACTGTTTGAGCAGTGCGTTGTCCATTGCCAGTTTGAGCAGCTCGTGGTCGGCGCGGCGCGACGTGAGCAGGCGATGGTCGAGGAACTCCGTGAGCTGCGCGCGCAGGGCCGTGTCTGAGCTCACTAGGAACTGCTCGCGGCACTTGCGGTAGAGGTCCTTGAAGGGAAGGCCTGCGACAATTGTACCATGTTATTGCCTATATTTGGGAAATAGGAGATTGATCTGACAGCTTGAAATTAAAAAAAAAAACGCGTTTATGATTTCCATAGATGACGATAATAAAATAATGAGAACAGTGAGATTTGTTGTAGACTTTTTGACTTTATTTATGTCGGATTGTACATGGTTCTGACTGAATTTAATTTTAGGATAATTAGTTGATTTGAATTTTTTTTTTTTATAGTGCAACACTTCGATATCACTGACAGTCAAGACAACTATCACTGACAGTCGAGACAATTATCACAGTCAGGATAACTATCACTGACAGTCGAGACAATTATCACAGTCAGGATAACTATCACTGACAGTCGAGACAATTATCACAGTCAGGATAACTATCACTGACAGTCGAGACAATTATCACAGTCAGGATAACTATCACTGACAGTCGAGACAATTATCACAGTCAGGATAACTATCACTGACAGTCGAGACAATTATCACAGCCAGGATAACTATCACTGACAGTCGAGACAATTATCACAGTCAGGATAACTATCACTGACAGTCAAGACAATTATCACAGTCAGGATAACTATTACTGACAGTCAAGACAACTATCACTGACAGTCGAGACAATTATCACAGTCAGGATAACTATCACTGACAGTCAAGACAACTATCACTGACAGTCAAAACAACTATCAGTGACAGTCAAGGCAATAATCACAGTCAAGACAATTATCACAGTCAGGATAAAGACAATAATCACAGTCAGGATAACTATTACTGACAGTCAAGACAACTATCACTGACAGTCAAGACAACTATCACTGACAGTCAAAACAATTATCAAATAACTATCACAGTTATGGCAACTGTCAGCATAGCCACTGCACTGCCAGCCAGTCTTTTCCAAAATCACAACAACTTCATTAACGTCATCCATCATATTTGTATCGTCATATCGGTCTCTTCGCTCTGGCAACGGAACGGTAATGGTGGCTATCCAAATATTTTTTCGAATGCCACCTTGATGTTTCATTTATTTAATTAAGAACCAAAACAAACTCACCTTGATAATGCGGTTGTTTATGATTCTCCAATTGATGGTGTACAATAATCTTGAATATCCCCTTAGCGTTGGTGGTCAGTGATTGGTAGACGCTGTGCAGCGAGGACAGTTGCAGCGCGCCGCTATTGGTGGAGAGCAGAGAGGTCTCGTAGGAAGTCTCCACCGTGTACGGTAATAAGGTCGTTACGTCGTACCAGATAAAGTTGAATTTGCTGAGCTTCGAGTGGTCCCACACTGGAAATTACAATTTCTTATTTTAATAAAACTGAATACAAAGAAGTAAAAAACAACAAGAGTGGCAGGACCCTTTAATCGTACACTCTTATTGCTGTAAATTGTTTTTTCATGTACTTTTACTTGTTTTGTGGTACAAACTAACTTAACATAATATTTCCTCACTTATTAAATTCAGCTCTTGATTTAAAAGAAAACCTTTTAAATTTATTGAAAATTCGTCAAGTTTACTGGTTACACAGGTGAATTCTGTGCGGACAAATAGCAACGCCTTTTTTCATAAGTGTTTTAGTCCAATGCTAGACTATTTCAGACTGAAGCTTGACTAAAAAAATTAAAAAACCTGCTATGGTGGAGCCAAACATTTCATGCAACAATAGCCATGATAAAATTAGTAAACTGAATAAGGCGAGATTTTACAAGCTTTTATTTAGTTTCACCTGTCCCGTTGTCTGTCTGTCGATCTGTAATCAAATCTTGCATAGTACTCCGTAATTAAACGACGCAACCCCATCGAGTTTGGGCTCATTTGATTTTTAACTTTTTAATTCATTTTAATAACAAATAATAAAAGCATGTTTTAACAAAAGGTTTTTTTTCTCTTATTGTTGTATTAGAGCTACCCTATCACCTGGATATGTTACTACATACTCATACCTACACATTACTATACTTAGTAAAATAATGTGTAGGTATTTTTTAATTTTATTATATCTAAATTGTTACTCACATAAAGGTGCGTTGATGTGATCTATGGTAGCGATGGTATGGACGTTCTTTATCTGAGCTATGCTAGCCAGCATCGCCTGCGCTTTGGCGTTGCGAAGCATCAATCCGTCTATATTATGAATCATCAGGAACAAATCCATACCACTTTGAGTCAACTGGCTATCTATTAAACTCACTACATCACCAATATTTGAAGGCACATGGCTGTTTTCCAATAAATCTACTACAATCATTTCCAATATACTCTTCAATGTAAGGCTTGGATAGAATCCATTGACGACTATACAAGGATTATCTTTAAGTTTCTCTGTTTGAAATTGATGTAGTACAGATCGTTTTGAGCCGATACCATATAGGACTATGTTAAAATCTTCGCATAAAACGTACAGCCATTTATCAAAGAGCTGTTTGTAGGAATTGTTTAACTCGGCTATTTTGATTTTATGTTCCTCCGATATGTGTGTCTCCTCGTCCACTTTGTCGTGAAGATTCATGTTTTTGAGTCTCGCTAAGGTGTGGTCTGATGTTGCGATCTGAAATGTATAAGTTTTATCATTATATTATCTACAAGAATAAGAACACATAATATGGCGAAGATAAACATTAAAAGGATTGGGTTCTTTACCTAAATATGAGCTTCTTTATATGAAAAACGTGAATAGAATAGAATAGAATATACTTTATTGCACACAAGAGAATACAACAAACATAATTAAAGCAACACAGGTGTACAAAAGGCGGCCTTATTGCTAAGGTAGCAATTTCTACCAGGCAACCCTTTGGGTACAGGATTGCATGAATAAGTAACGTCATATTAACCTTTTCTGTACAATTTTTTTTACTTTGAATTTTGATTATAAATTAAAAATTCTTCGAAATAGCCCTGGCATGCAGGATATGAGTGATTTGAGATGGTTTATTTACATTAAGTATATTACATAAATTATTTTGAATACAAAAAACTACAGTTAATTTCTCTCACGAGTGCAGGCGAGCGTTACTTGTAGTTGTGTGCGTATAGACACGCGGTCTTGTGTGCGTACTACTAAACTGAGCGCTATACACACAAACATAATGTGTACAGTACACACAAGAACAGCTTGCCCGCACTTGAACAGCTCGCCCGCACTTGTGACATTAAACAACTGTACCAATTTTTTTTTTAATGTTAATAAATACCTTTTTACTGGAATTCATCATGAAGTAGTCGTCCGGAGCGACCACATACTCGGAGTCTTTGGGTCTTCTAGCATTTTTATTCTTCACTATTTGTTTTTTTATTGTCTGTGGCCTCTTCACTTGTTCTTCCTCGTCTGATTCTGGTTCACTCTCTGACGATGATTTTGACTGTGAAAATACTAGTGTGATAAACCCACAGTTACACGTAACATAACATAATTTCTAGTGAGAGCAGAAAAATATAAAAGGAGAAACCAATCGACAGGAAAGTGACAAAACAGAATAATGAAGTTAAATTAAATTAAAATCAATAAACAATTGAAATGTTATAAAAATATACTGAATTGAATTGAAATATTAAACAAAGTAAAGTAAACCAAGGTATTACTGGCCACTATCAGTAACTGGCCACTTTGTAGTTTAATGCATTTAACGTTATAATCTTATTAATATTCTTCAACAATAAGATTTTAACGTTATAAATAAGATTGTAACGTTATAATCTTATTTGGAGCATTAAACTAGAAAGTGGCCAGTTACTGAGAATGGCCAGTAATACCTTGGTTTACCCTACTATCAATCCAAGTGCCGCGTGGTTCCCGGCTTATACGTTAAGATAATGTAAAGCTATACATCCCAGGATGTAATATACATTATAGCTGCTGTGTGTGAAGCCCTTTAGAACTAGACCGTCCCAACTGCTCTTGTAGGTAGAGTTTGGTTATTGAAAGTAGACAACGAAAAAAACGCGGCAAATTTGAAAAAAATTCATCGTGGTAACCCCGATTCTATGGAATTACCTAATTTGATACTTTTTTTTCTACGTAATTTTGTTGCAAGTACAATGTTTCCCAATTTCAATACGGGATTTGAGCTTTTTCCGAAGCACGTTTTTTTCTAGGGTATTGACAGTCCTCTCGAGTATATTGGTTTCATATTGGGCGGATATTCAGTGAACTAAATGAAATCGGACATTTTATCAACTCTTGGTGGGCAGATTTTGAAGAGTAGCGGTTTAAAATTGACTTCGGTATTGCATTGGGTTGAAATCGGAAAGTATTACCACTGGGCGGTCACTCCATACCGAAAACGCGTTTTGACAAGCTTCTTCTTTTTGAAATATCAACTACAAGTCAATGGCGCTAGGCGCTATATAAAACACCCCCTCCACCACCGGCGGAGTCCCGCGGCGCCTGTGGGGTGCGGGGCGTGGGGTGCTATATCGGGCGGGGCACTCATTTTGGCGCGGGGGGGTGAGTGTCCTTTCTGTATGGGTTAGTACTATTATTTTCTTCTGTGGTATTACCTCGCTAGCGCTGTCCTCCCCGTCCGGTACAAAGTCGTCGCTGCTGCCATCCGAAAAGTCACTCTCTGCACTTTCACTCTCCACCTCTTTGATTATCCCTGAAAAATATAAGACTACTAATTAACTGAGCACACTAAGTAACATTGAAACACTTCTTTTTCGTCACGAATAATCTCGTGTGGGCCTTATTTCAAATTCATTTTGCATTGTCTGCTGCGAACCTGTTAGCTTAAATTAATACCGTAAGCCTCTTTTGTGTTTTCTTTGTTTTTTTTTAAAAAATTGTTATTTTTCCAATGTTTACATAAAGCCACTTTCCCAAAATGTTTGTGTTTGTTATGTGCTGCCTGTGTTTTGCGTATCAATAAAATGTCTTCTATTTAACTATATATCTCAGCCTATTTTAAAGGGCCACATTGAATCACACTTTCTTACTCTTCTGTTACTCAGAATAGTCATTTACTAGAGCGAGACTTCTCCAGTAAACGTAACTTTCTCACTCAAGTGTGGTGAGACGTGGTTTAGCCTAAGGGAATCGAAAGACTATTACAACAGGCTTACTACGTTATGCGCGAGAATCTCGAGAAACTGTCGAACGCGACGTAATGACATAAAACTCATAGTAGTTCTGTCATTATGTCGCGATTGCAGTTTTTCGAGCTTCTCGCGCGTTAAGTAGTAGGCCTGCTGTCTCCCGGTGTATTCCATTCGAGAACTTTTGTTAAAGATAAAACTGCCTATCGCATAATTTCGAGCTTCTCGCGCGTTAAGTAGTAGGCCTGCTGTCTCCCGGTGTATTCCATTCGAGAACTTTTGTTAAAGATAAAACTGCCTATCGCATAATACGTAATTTGGCATAATATCGTAGAGCGTGTGACCTTGCCAGACATTTTAGTGTTACATTATTTTTAATAACTTTCAAGAAAAGAAAGAGGTCAATGAACTTTTGTCCGGATTTATATGAAACAGACCGTAGCTAAACTTTTTTTTAACAAAAGACAATACCTCTACTGTTACATATTTACCACACTTAGCCAATCTACTCACTTTTCTTTATAATATCCCGGACATGTTTTGGAGTAGCTTCAACGGACTTTCCCATAGGACTGGCAAACGAACCCTTGTGGAAGCTTTTCCTTGGTGTTTTCAATGGAGAAACCACAACTCTTGGTGAACTGATGATAGATTTAACCTTATTCTGCAAATCCAGCTTTGTGTGACGAGTTTTGAACTGAAACATGTCTTGACCTTCGACATCATCAGAGCTGAATAATGCTGAAACAGATTAGTTAAGATCAGATATTAACCAACCATGTTAAATTGACCGTAACTTTGATAGTTTTAAACGGGAAATATTTCATGCAAATGAAAAATACTTTCAATCAAAAAGAACTGTATTTAATTTCACTAACATTCATTACTAAATAGTTCAAAACAAAACCTTATATCAAAGATATTTTGTAAGTTAAATCTGAAAAAAATAGCTGGAGGCTACAGAAGCTTTGTTTTACCTGCTATCGTATTAATGCTTACTGCTTGCTTACTGACACTAGCAGCAGCCATTAAATGAATAAAAGGCTATTTCATTGTGATACATTGAATATGTCTTTAACCTAAGATGCTTCTCTATCAGTGAAATAAGTGGTGTGTAAGAAAAAATGCACCATAGTACCACTTTAAATCATCACTACTTATTATAAAACAAAGTCGCTTTCTCTGTCCCTATGTCCCTATATGTCCCTTCCTTTGTACGCTTAAATCTTTAAAACTACGCAACGGATTTTGATGCGGTTTTTTTTAATAGAAAGAAGGATTCAAGAGGAAGGTTTATATGTATAATACATGCATAATATACTTAAGGATAACCCACAATAACCATTTTCCCGTGCGGAGCCGGGGCGGGTCGCTAGTATTACATAAAGTGATGTTAGGAAAATGAAGACTTGTATTTCTGGCACATTTCTGATGGAAAATAAGCCTTAAGCTCCAGTACATTAAATCACATTACTGCCCCATGGGATTAGTATTCCTGAAATTGTTAGTCAATTTACTTTTGCAGCAGTTTTCTATAAACCTCTTTTAACAGCCCTGCAGTCTCCCACAGACTTTCCAGGGCATGGACATATGGACTAGATTTACCATATCGACAGAGAAGAAGCAAGTTAATACTCCTGTCTTACACAGACCAAAATGGAAGATAGAAGTATTTGCTTTTTCCCATCGATATCATTTTTGGGTAGGTATATCAATGTCTACAAATACATACTTCAAAAACAATTCTATTTCACTGAAACTAAATTCAGTTTGTGTTAGATAGGTACACAAAAAAATAATTATAAAATAACTTAGAAACCTATAATACAGTTAAATAAATAGTAATAATTTGAGAATGAAATAAGTTATACAAACCAGTAGGCTTTTGATGACACTCTTCTGTGCCAAAGTCTTCATCTTCTGAACTATCAGAATCGACTTCAAATTTCCGTTTAACAGGGGATTCTTCAATGAAATCACCATATTTTTGAGGTTTGTTCCTTCTACGTACAGCTCTACGGGGAGAATTATAGCTTTCTTCGCTCATAACTAGAGGGAAAATTATTTATTTTACTAGTTACATTTTGAAATGGCATGTATAGACCTTTACATACAAAAAATAGTCACTATGGATTGTAGGCGTTTGGACGACTATTATTGAAGACTTGTACAAAAAGTAACATTCATCTAAGTAATATCACAAATAATATTATAAGAATTAATTAACTTATCATTTCAATAATAGCAGAAATAGAAATTGCTTACGGCTCACCTGAAGCAACTGAAGACTTCGTTTGGATTGTAATTATTAGCTTGTTGTTGTGAATAAAACTGATTGAGAAAACAATGACAGGGTTTTACAGTGTATTGATTAAACAATTTTATATTACAAAATCATGAATATAATCGCCAAAAATTACAAAAAATCGAGATCAAAACAAACACGCGGCCGCGGGAAAATAAAAATTAATTTGTCTATCAATCAACTGTCAATTCAACTGTCAAACCTACAAAAGAAAAGAAACAAGTATTACGTTAGAGTGAGAAAGTTATACTAAACTAGTACAGTGCTATCTCTTTCATTGATTTCGTTCTTCATGCGTGCGTGTTTAAGCTACTATTTGGTATTCTGTGGTTTAAGCGTAAAGGTGGCCACAGACGGTCAGTTTTGCGCGTCAGTCGAGACATAAAACTGTGGCGTCGCTCCACAGTTTTACGTCTGGTTTTAGGCCAACTGGAATTCCCCACAGACTGGCGTAAAACCGGCACTTCAGTTTTCGTTCGGCCGGGTTAGAAAGCGCACGCGTCTACTCACCGAAAACAAAAAAAGAAATCAATGTATGGAAGAATGGCTTAAAAAAGGGAATCAAATTATCAAATAAAATTATCGCTAGAACCACCTACAATAATCATAATTACTTACTACAAACAAGTACCTAATTAATAAATATAATAAAATATAGGTATAAATAAATAATAAAATAAAGGAGAAGAAGGAGGAATATATATAAATATATTAAACACTAGCTTTCCGCCGCGGCTCCGTCCGCGTTAACAGTTTTTTTCCGTGGGAATGGGAATGAATAATTTCCCCGCGGTTAAAGGTACAGTACGCAGCACATGCGGCTGGACATATTGACCTTGAGAGCGCCTGTATTCCGTAACAGTAAAAGCGAGTTTCGTAGTGCAAGTGTCTAGCCGCATGTGCTGGCTTCTGTACCTAGGCTATGTTCTTGCCCAAGGTCTATTCTTTCTTTGTGCTAACTCCGCCCGCTTTAACAATTTTTCCAGTGGGAATGATAATTTTCCCGCGGTAATTTTTTAGGAATAGATACCTATTTCAGGTAATTTATTTATATTGAAGTTTTAGTACGGATCTTTGAGTTTATTCATTACAAAAATACAAATCTTTCCCTTTTATAGTATTAGTGTAGATAGATAATCGTCTTTATGCGTATTACCGGGGACGCCGCCATCAACAAAACTACCACTTACATAACAAACGACATGCTCGAGCGGCTGCTGCGAGCGAACGAACTGGCGCGATTGGAGTGACGATTCCACACAGACGGTCAGTTTGGCGCGACGCGCCGCCCAGCGCCGCGCTGGATTATGGTAGCCCCGGAAAATTTCCGTGGCGCGCCGTCAGTTAAAACTCTGGCGTGGCGATTCGGCACAGACGATCAAATTTTGGAGCGACGCCGCGGTTTTAAGTCAGAACTGACGCGCAAAACTGACCGTCTGTGGCCACCTTAAGGTTTGCCAACATAACAGTACGAGCCGGAATGTTCGTTTCATTTAAGGCTCTCTCTGGACTCTGGGGGCGGGGGTCTGGCTGGCTGGGTGGGGCAACCATGTAATTAACTATGTTACTAAGTCCATGGGGGCAACAGATTGCGCCATTTCTGTTGCGGAGTACTGGGCAAACAAATAGTGATCTCTTGACCATTGACTCGAAGAAGATTATTAAAATTATGAGAGTCTTGTTTCAATTCTTTTTTTTTATTTATATTTTAACCGACTTCAAAAGAATTACTTAGATAGCCGAAAATTACAAATCTTATCTTAGCTCCACACTCCGCTCCATGGCTCCCTCCCTCCATCCACCAATGATTGAGGAAGGGCATGAGGAAGGAAAAGGAGACTGACTGACTGCCTCTTGCACTACGTTGTAGTGTAATATAATAATCCACGCTGTACACTACGCTACAGGCCAGCCGAACCGGGCTGCTGAAGAACAATTCTGATAGTACCCTACTTACTTCTCAAATAAAAATGTAATTTTCTCAAAAAATTTGTAGCAGTTATTTTTAAAAGAGATCACATAATTTACTTAGCATGGTTGTTCCATATTTATATAAAAATTTAATCCATACATTTTTGGAAAATAATTTTCGAAATAATTCTTCTTTATATTGCAGACGTAGGAAATGCCCTCAAGAAACTTTTTTGTTACCGCTGTTGAAAAGCAAACACGCAATGGAATGTATAGAATAAAAACACATTTCGGTAATGGTTACTCAGAGAGTAACCTAGGTATTTCGGGAATGGTCATAGTAGGAAGTATTTACCTGAACAAACCACACCTATAAGTAGGAACTTGTCAGGGAAATATGTACGAAAGTATCTCTCTTCCTTTATCTTGTTATCGTCCTCCTACAAGGCATACCTACTGAATTACTAAATATCCTAAATAGGAAAGGTTCTTAACAGAATAAAAATATCAATTATTTACATCATCTCATTTATTTGCTCAACTTATTGACAATTTCGAAAATCACAGTTATTACTTTTGACAGTTGTTTTGTAACTAATTTATTACACGACAACACCTGTCTACTATGTAAATGGGAAATGGGTATAAAATGGTATTATAAATATTATTTATTGGCCACAATACATTATTAATAATATTGGGTAGTTCACTACATATTACCTATAAAATGGGTAGATCCTTCGTTTACAAACACATGAAACAAATCAATAGAAGAGAAAATACGACCAAGCTAATTAATAGTAAAAATAATTAAGGCAATAATATAATACTAGGAAAGTTATTTATAATTTAGGATGAAATAAAACATGAGCATATAGAACAAACAGTGAAGGGCGAAGAACTTGACTCGTGTGACAACATTTACAATAACATAAAACGAATTCAACACGCTTTAATATAGCAATTAACAAATATCCAAGCGTATTTTAAATTATGGAATAATTACAAATGTCATTTGAATAATAATTAAGAAGATAAATGGGTGTGACCACAGCTAAAACACAACTTTTACAAAAACAGATTTGTCGTAAGTTTAAAATTAGATAGTTAAGAGTACATTTTGAGCAGACTAGTACGTCGGTAGACTAACACAACGCTCCAAGACTCGCCATATATTAATATAACCCATAATTATCTAATTCAAAACTACCAAAAACGCTTTTATTAGTAAAATCTGTCCCAGCGGAAGCCACATAGAAAATACAATAAAAAAACGAATGGCGTCATGTGATACCATTTACGATTTAGTACTTATTAAATTACTTAATGGTGGGATCGTAGCTCATCTATGTACAACAATACCGACAGTTTTGACTTATCACTCGAGTCTCCTACACTGCTACTTGCTACTTTGATTCATACAATGCCAAGCTATTGCAAACATGTTAGTTACTTTATAACATAGTAACAGGAAGTCTCAAATTATACCTATAGAGCGAGGACAAACAAATTGATTTTTGACATGAAATCAATGTGAAACAATAGGACTTATTGTTGTTCCTGAACCCTAAAATATAACTTTCAACTTGACGTTACCGTCTGTATAGCCCGATAGCAAGACCTGAGCTGGAGTGAAAGAGAGAGCAAGATTATCTATTTCTGTCTGTTTCCATCGGCTCAGTAGGCGCAGCGCTCGCGGTCAAACTATACTAAACATATTATTATAAATTGATCTCCATTTTATTCATGAAGGAAGCGAAAATTCCTTAAAAGATTGAGATCGACAATAACTCTACATTTCATTAAAATTATTTTATACAAGACATACGCAAATTATTATTTATTATCACATTACAGCTATGTGATACAAAACTATTGTTTATAAAGTAACTATGCATTGTATAA
Source organism: Teleiodes luculella (assembly GCA_948473455.1). Taxonomy (NCBI): domain Eukaryota; kingdom Metazoa; phylum Arthropoda; class Insecta; order Lepidoptera; family Gelechiidae; genus Teleiodes; species Teleiodes luculella. Next base: position 14,353,042 of record OX419589.1, read on the forward strand.
GAAAAAGTCACAAACTCGACATATTTATTGCATTCGATTACTTCGCTACTTCGAAGTATGTTCAAAAGTGCTACTTTTAAACGTCTACCATATCATTTGTAATATTTGCGTTTTCTATTTATAAGTAAGTATGCATGGATGCATTCGTTCACCTCCCAGCGACCTTCCGGAACCTTCCGGCGCTCGTTCCATGAGCTTCATATCACTAATACATACCAATAATTTACAATTAACATAACCGCGAGTATGTCCACGGAACCACAATACAAGTAATGGTGTCACAGCTGGCTAACATACCATATTATATACATACAAGGAACTGGAGACCTTTGAAAATGGTGATCACAGAAAAGGACCATTTTGACTTGACCGCTATAGGAAAAGCGAGATCACCAGTCTGTACCAATATGCTATCTTAGATAACTGTGACACATTTTAATATTTTCTTCCAAATGTATAGTTATCAAGCTATTTCCGGCTAACACATTCGCACAACGACGATGTAAAAATATAGTGACGGTGCTAAACTTAACTACTATAGAATAGCTTCGAAGAAGCGCGCTAAGGCAATGTCTGTAACACTTCAAACATATTTGAACTTGCAAATTAAATGTATGAAAATGAGCGAAACTTTTTAACATTAAAGATGTTTACAAATCGTGTGTTTTTCTCAAGTTTACCAATAGTATTACGATTACAATTTTTTATACAACATAATAAAATTGTTTTTAATAAATTTATTTACAGTTTGGCAAAAAAGTATAGAAATGAATAGGAACGCCACTTCCTTTACGGTGTTGCCATTTTATATCATGCTGTCATGATTTAATATGTATTTGTATTTCCTTCCCTATTTTGAGAAAAGTACACAAAGATAAGTTTCAGTGTTACCTTACGATTCAATAATGACAGTAGTTGTATGGACGAAACGGTTTTTCAGAACAACTTCGCAACCATATATTTCGAAGAGAAACGATGGACTTTACATAAAATGTAATAATAAGAAGCCTACACTCCAACTACTTACAACGCGCAAAAAGCGTCCAGCGATTACACACAGCGCCGCGGCCGCCGGCACTACACCACACCACCACTACACAACTAATACAGTCTTCAAAACTAAGTCCGTCTTTATTTTACACAATTTCAGAAAAAAAAACATGGTCCAGAAAAACAAGGTCTAACAAGAAGACCACGTCACTGACACAAGTCTACGTCATTTTGCGCTGTTCTGTTATTACACCATTCGACAAGGATGAATAGGCAAAATGACGTAGAAATGACGTAGCTCGTGTTAGTAACGTGGTCTTCTTGTTAGACCTTGTTTTCTTGGACCATGGAAAAAACTAAGTCATCGCCTGTGGAGGTTCTTCCGGCGAGTTCTTCTCCACAGAAAACAGCCACATTTCTGTACTCTCCACTAAAGAATATGTAACTGACTTAACCGAGTGATGTAAATATCCCTTCAAATATCCTAAAGTTAAAAATGAATACATACTTTGAACTTTGTCATTTAAATAGTAACGTGGGAAAATTTTACTAACTGTAATTGAACAACAAATAAAAATTGTCTAAATAATTTTACAAAAATAGACATTCGGAATGTTATCCTGGTCAGGATATAAACCCACGACCTTAAGTTTGGAAGGCAGACGCACTAACAACAAAATTTAATAAAAAAATAAAATAAAAAAAAAACTGCAAGAAAAATACAAAAAAAATTGTGTATATAATAAATGACTGACTTAGGTCAAACCCAATGAAATAACTCTTAGCTCTCTAGCTATCAGCAGTGTAGTCAGGGCGCGGCCGCGGCGGCTCTGGGTCTAACATTAAAGTAACCAAAGCGGCTCAAACCGCAAGAGAAATTAGGATCGAATATCGTGTTGAGATCAATCATAGTAAACCAAGGCTGGCCCGGCGCGACACACAGATTATTACTACACAACAATATTACATTTAATTCGCTAAAGCGTTACATCAACTTTATTATGGTTGGCAAAAACATTAGTCTAGTATAATTTATTTTTCCTGACCAATACGACTTAAAAAATATTGAATAATTATGACAAAAAAATCATAGTACTCGATCTACAAAACAAACAAATCATTCCAATTTAACAGTCACCCAATTTACAAATACGATCCTTAAATACGACACACTAATGTCCAGCGAGACAATTTATACATAAAACTATACTATGAAATGTGACTCAAAATGACCTCAATGTCGTTGTAGTAACAACCTCTGTGCACCGGAAATCCACTAAAATGTACGAACACGTCCGCGGCACAATACATAGTGTAGTGTTTGTACCATACACTTGAATAAACGAACCGTAGCCCGCTGAATGTTCGCCGATGGAGCGGTGTGGGCCGTGGGCAGTCCGCCCACCAGTGGGCAGTGGCCCCGCTCACCCCGAGTAGAACTCGAAGATGTGTGTGCCGGGAGACGTGTCTTTGGTATAAAGTGTGTTGGCGAGCCGCGGCTGACCTGCAACAATTCAAACTAATTGTAAATATTTAATTGCTTTTGTAGAAGTAGTAATAGTACTGTACTTTTCATAAGACAATCAAAAATTTTTGTTCATTCGTGTTAAAATGTCAACGCCAAATGTATCTAAATCTAGTTTCTGTATGTCTAAACTGTATAGAGTGTGAGTTACGCACGGGTGTACACCCGTGTGTGTCTAGTGTGCTTGTGTGTATGTATATTGTGCCCGTGTGTGTATAGTGTGCCCGATTGTATATGTAGATGTGTATAGTGTGATTGTGTATGTATATTATGGCCGTGTGTGTATAGTGTGCCCGATTGTGTTGGATGTGTATAGTAAGTAAGTAAGTAAGTAAAAACACTTTATTACACACAAAAAATAGCTTACATAAAAAACAACACTGGAGAACATAATGTGCAAAGGCGGTCTTATCGCTTGCAGCGATCTCTACCAGACAACCTTAGGGTAAAGGACACTCAAATGAGCAGGCCGTAGTTGTGCAGTGTAACATACAACAGAAATTATTAAAAATACCAAATATTTAAAATTTACCTACATATACCTATAATAGATAAATAGACAAAATATATATTCTATATATATATATATACATATTACAATAAATACCTACACATAATTATAACAAATATAATAGAAATATACACTAAATACATACGAATAAATAAATATAAATATATATATACGCATACAAACAATTTAATGATTGCAAACAAATTGAGTCAGGAGATGTTTATGTACCTTCATTTTAAAAGTGGCTAACGTCTTGGAAAAACGTATTTCTTTTGGTAAAGCATTCCATATGTGCGTTGCTCTCACAGTAAAGGACTCTTTGTAATAACCTGAGCGGGTAAACGGGGCTGACAAGATATTGTCTGATGCAGAACGAAGTGTGCGGTCGTGATCAGCACCCAAAAATTGCAAACGTTCTGATAAATATATTGGTGCCCGGGGGTCATGCAGCAAATTGTAGATAATTGCAAGAGCGTGAGCATCTCTTCGCTGTCTGACCGGCAGCCATCCCAGCTGTGCGCAGAAGGAAGAAACGTGATCGTACTTGCGCAAGCCAAACACAAACCTAATGCAGAGGTTCTGCAATCGCTGGAGCTTATTTAGGAGATCCTCATTAAGTTCCAGGTAACAGCAATCTGCATAATCCAGAATCGGAAGGAGTAAGGCCTGCGCAAGCTCCACCTTAGTTTTTACTGGCAGGAGGTTCTTCCACCGCCTCAACGCTCCCGCGGCAGCAAACACTTTACGACTTATTTCCGTCACCTGTTGCGACCAGGACAGTGTGTTATCAATCAGAACGCCGAGACTTTTAACAACTTTACAGTACTCAAGTATCGCATTATCAAAGACAACTGGAGGAAGTTTACTTGCGTCAATATGAGCCTGCTGTTTCGCCCCACCTATAACAATAACCTGAGACTTATTTGGATTCACTTTAAGGCCATGTGAATGGCTCCAGCTAAGGACAGTCGCCAAGTCAGCATTAATCCGAGCAATCGCCGCATCGAGAGCAACAGCTGCAGATTGCGTATATATCTGCAGGTCATCCGCGTAAAGATGGTATTCGCATTTAAGAAGAGGGGTGAGGAAATTAATAAAAATTGAGAACAGTAGTGGAGAGAGAACTCCTCCCTGAGGCACACCCGAAGTTACATCACACATGGAGGAAGTCATATTATCAATGCGAATACACTGCTTACGTCCATGCAAGTAGCTATGGAACCAAGAAACTGCAATAGAGGATAAGTTAAGGGACTGTAACAGCGCAAGAAGAATGTCGAAGTCAACAGTTGTAAAGGCATTACTGAAGTCTAACAGAGCAAGTACAGTTACAAGTTGATTCGACATCCCCAGACGTATATCATCAGTAACTTTTATGAGTGCAGTGACGGTACTGTGTCCTGGACGGAAACCAGATTGATAAGGACTAAGAATGGAGTTAGTGTTGATAAAAATACAAAGTTGTTGGTGTACCAGGCGTTCCAGGACTTTAGAAAGGAAAGGGAGTATGGAAATTGGACGATAATGGGCAGGAACCGAGGGATTACTGATTTTAGGTATTGGTATGACAGCAGCCAACAACCAACCTTTGGGAAAGGTGCCAGTGCAAAGAGAGAAATTGAAAATGTGACACAGGATGGGGACAACACTGTCCAAGCACAGAAGAATCATCCTTCGACTAATCCCATCACACCCCACAGCATCAGATTTAATTGCCTGGATGTTTTTAATGATATCATTTTCAGTCACAGGTTTGAAATTAAAAGACGAAAAAGCTGGAGTGGGTCTGGAGGAAATAGAATGCAATGTGCACTGCTTAATCTGAGATGTAAGTGGGTTAGAAGAGGTAAAGTGGTGGTTAAGTGACTCCATGTCAAGATCACTTGTGGATGCAGATTTAGATTTACCAATTCCTAGGGTTCTCAGGAAGGACCAAACTTTAGCAGGATTACCATTTTCAACTGAGGAGTGGATATAGCGGCGTTGAGCATCTCTGCACATTCTGCTACACCGATTTCTTAACATTTTATACTTCTGGCAATTGTCATCAGTCGGGCTAAGCTTATACCTATTCTTAGCAGCATCACGTTTCCGCATACAAACCTTCAAGTTATCAGAGAGCCAAGGAGCCGGGAGATGTTTCAACTTAATCGGACGTAGAGGTGCATGTACATCAAATAGTTGTATCAATAAAGAATTAAATATCTCCAGCTTATCATCTACTGAGGGTGCACTAAAAACAGCATCCCAATCGATATCTCTCAGATCGGCCATAAACCTCGAATGATCAATATTTTTGAACGAACGCTGGAGTACCACACTACGCTTAGGTTTAGGACACTTAACCTTATATGAAACAAAAATGAGGTCATGATACGAGAAACCAACAGCAGGTAATTGACCATGTACGTTCACGGAGTCTGTTGAGGAAACAATGGCAAGATCTAACAACGATGGAGTGCAGTTGGGGAAATGATGAGTTGCAGATAAAGGCAGTAGATGGAGATTAGCAGAACTGACAATTGATCGTAATTTCAGGGACCGGGCATCGTTCTTTATGAGGCATGTGTTAAAGTCGCCCATAACGATAGTGTGGTCAACAGTAGGGACAAACTTCTCGAAAAGCAGATCTAACTGAGGAAAATAATCAATCATAGAAGAGGGGCTATACATAATTCCGAGCAAAACCCTAGAATTCCCAAGAGAAACCTCCAAGAATATGTGTTCGGCAGATGCAGAATATTCAGCAGGTGATTTGCTAAGAATTTTGAAAGGGATATGATCCCTCAGGTAAATGGCAACACCACCGCCACCCTTACCAGTCCTGTCATTCCGAATCAGGTGAAAGCCAGGAAGGGAATAGGATATGGACGGAAGACAGGGTTTTAGAAATGTCTCCGACACCAGGATGGCATGAATGTTATTACTGGTCAACGATGCAAGCATTTCTGGGTAATGGGCAGGTATGCTCTGCGCATTTATATGTATAGCGTTAAAGTTTTTTGCTAAGGACGAAAATTGTGTATCCAACTGAGAATCGAGCGAACCTGGCACGCTATGGAAGCTACAAGAAGATACGTTCGAAGAGGAAGTAGGAGAGCTGAAATATTCAGTCTCAGTGTCGCAGCAATCGTCACAAGAATCAAAGCTTGTTTGCATTATATGATTATTATAAAATAAATATAAATACTATAAATTAAATAAAAATAATATATAATTAATTTTAATATTAAATAGTATAGTGTGATTGTGTATGTATATTGTGCCCGTGTGTGTGTATGGTGTGCCCGATTGTGCATGTGGATGTGTATAGTGTGATTGTGTATGTATATTGTGCCCGTGTGTTTATGGTGTGCCTGATTGTGTATGTGGATGTGTATAGTGTGATTGTGTATGTACATTGTGCCCGTGTGTGTATAGTGTGCCCGATTGTTGGATGTGTATAGTGTGATTGTGTATGTATGTATATTGTGCCCGTGTTTACTTATAGTGTTCCCGCTTGTGTATAGTGTGCCTCCTGGGTATTTATATTGTGTCTGTTTTTGCATATTGATTGTGCGTGTGTGAACACTAAACGTTCCGTTGTGTATGTAAATAGTCTTTCAAGAAGGAATCGGTCAGATGCGATGTGTATGTATAGTATCCCTGTTGTGTATAATGTGCCCGTTTGTGGGGGTGTGTAGTGTGTGTGCGTGTGTGTGTGTAAAGGAGTGACTGAGATTGTGTTTGTGTTTGTGTGTGTGGTGTGTGACTGGGTGTTGGTATTAGTGTATGTATACACACCTGGTTGTGGCTAGGCCTGCTTGACTCGCTTGCGCGGCGGGCCGATGGGCGGTATCTGCTGCTGCTGTGTATACACACCTGGTTGTGGCTAGGCCTGCTTGACTCGCTTGCGCGGCGGGCCGATGGGCGGTATCTGCTGCTGCTGTGTATACACACCTGGTTGTGGCTAGGCCTGCTTGACTCGCTTGCGCGGCGGGCCGATGGGCGGTATCTGCTGCTGCTGTGTATACACACCTGGTTGTGGCTAGGCCTGCTTGACTCGCTTGCGCGGCGGGCCGATGGGCGGTATCTGCTGCTGCTGTGTATACACACCTGGTTGTGGCTAGGCCTGCTTGACTCGCTTGCGCGGCGGGCCGATGGGCGGTATCTGCTGCTGCTGTGTATACACACCTGGTTGTGGCTAGGCCTGCTTGACTCGCTTGCGCGGCGGGCCGATGGGCGGTATCTGCTGCTGCTGTGTATACACACCTGGTTGTGGCTAGGCCTGCTTGACTCGCTTGCGCGGCGGGCCGATGGGCGGTATCTGCTGCTGCTGTGTATATGTCACCGTAAGATTATCAATACCGTTAGATTACAATCTATCTCGCGAGATTGTAAACTATCGAAAAATTGTGAACCAAACATACTGATTACGATTTAACGGATTATTTTTCGGTAGATTGTAATCTATCGAAATTAAACCGTCAAATTGTGAAATGGCATAGGATGGAACGCATCTCGCGCGCTGATTGGTTGATCGTCATATGCTCTGCGCCGCCATATTTGTTTGTTTTTTCGTTTATTATCTAATGTAAACAATCTGTGTTTAAGTGAATTTCAATTGATTTCGTGTTGAAAATAACTCACTACTTTATAATAAGTTCTATGAAATTATTGTGGAAGTAAAATGAATCCATGATTAATCGAAGAATAGTAGTTTGAATGATAAATGAGGTAGTGTGAGTCTCCAAAAATATACCATAATATGATGTAAAAATTACTGATTATCTACTTAATAATAGATAAATACATGATGTCACAATTCTTGAAGTGCTTTAATTTATTTTATTCAACTGACGCCTGTGTTTTATTCCCAACTGTATGGACATAGAACGGCTTGCTGTAATACCGACCAATCAGGAACAGCCTTTGGACAGTTGACAATTTAACGCGCGACAGATTGTGATTTAACGGTTTCACTTCGATAGATTACAATCTACCGAAAATTAATGCGTTGAATTGTCATCAGTACGTTTAGTTCACAATCTTTCGACAGTTTACAATCACGCGAGTTAAATTGTAATCTAACGGTATTTACGATTTTACGGTGACATATACACACCTGGTTGTGGCTAGGCCTGCTTGACTCGCTTGCGCGGCGGGCCGATGGGCGGTATCTGCTGCTGCTGTGTATACACACCTGGTTGTGGCTAGGCCTGCTTGACTCGCTTGCGCGGCGGGCCGATGGGCGGTATCTGCTGCTGCTGTGTATACACACCTGGTTGTGGCTAGGCCTGCTTGACTCGCTTGCGCGGCGGGCCGATGGGCGGTATCTGCTGCTGCTGTGTATACACACCTGGTTGTGGCTAGGCCTGCTTGACTCGCTTGCGCGGCGGGCCGATGGGCGGTATCTGCTGCTGCTGTGTATACACACCTGGTTGTGGCTAGGCCTGCTTGACTCGCTTGCGCGGCGGGCCGATGGGCGGTATCTGCTGCTGCTGTGTATACACACCTGGTTGTGGCTAGGCCTGCTTGACTCGCTTGCGCGGCGGGCCGATGGGCGGTATCTGCTGCTGCTGTGTATACACACCTGGTTGTGGCTAGGCCTGCTTGACTCGCTTGCGCGGCGGGCCGATGGGCGGTATCTGCTGCTGCTGTGTATACACACCTGGTTGTGGCTAGGCCTGCTTGACTCGCTTGCGCGGCGGGCCGATGGGCGGTATCTGCTGCTGCTGTGTATACACACCTGGTTGTGGCTAGGCCTGCTTGACTCGCTTGCGCGGCGGGCCGATGGGTGGTATCTGCTGCTGCTGCGTGGCGAGCGCGCGGAACGCCTCCGCGATGAGGTGCGGGTGCGACGAGATCATGTTCTTCCAGCCCGGCGTGTCCATCACGTCCGTCGCGTGACTCCTGCCAACCAAACCACACCATTTATTTCACGCACTACACACAAATACCAAATAGCTATTCTATACAATACAAATCATCATCATTATTAGGCCTGTAGTAGTCGTCTACTACGATCAACGACGATCGGTCTCGTCCTGCCCGCGTCCAGCGGCTTCCCGCGACCCGGATTATAATAAATAGGAATAGTGTATAGTACTAACGTGTTAATGAAGTCGATGGTCTGCGCCTTGAGCTGGTCCGCGGAGTGCAGGTCCGCCAGTATGAGCGTGTCCGCCGCCGACTCTACCGACAGCGACACGCACAGCGCCTCCTCACACATCACCTTCAACCGCTCCAGCGCGTACTGAAACAAACACACATATTAATACTATAACTCTTACTTAGCGTCTTAGAATATAATAGAACAGAAAAACATTGATTTAGCGTAAATTTAAAAATATGACGGCGCCAGATATTGATTCACCTGATTTTTAAGCGCTATTGTTAGATTTTTGAACGAAAATTATTAGTAGACGGGAAATTGTTAGACGAAAATATTGTTAGACGAAAATTCATGTTTGAGTGATTTCTAAACGTAACTCCGAGACTGGCGCCAAAACAGTTTTACGGCCAATAAGGCGGTAAACGTAGATGTGCGACCAAGTGCTTGGTGGAACGTTTTATATTTAGAAAACGATGGTAAATTAGATCTCATTGCTATTAAAGAGATCTATGTGTAATTTAAAGTGAGACCAAACTTTATATGATTATTATTGGTATCTCCTTGCCCGCTAACTCACGCCAAGCATGGAAACTCTACCCGATAAACTTGGAACGCAAGCAAGTAATGGATCTGTGCCTTTAAATACATTAATTCTGCACAACATTATAAAAGAAAGACACAAAATACGCAAACATAAATATCTACGCTAAAAAGGTTCTAGCTCAGCATATGTTACTGGCTAGGCCAGTAAAGCTGTTATTCTGCCAGGGCCCAATTTGGTCTTAGTTAGAGTGTCGGTGGCCAAGTGAATAGGCCCGTTGACTTCCATTCCGAAGTTTGCAGGTTCAAACCTCGGCACGTACCAATGTGTTTTCGATTTTCGAATTCATATGTACCTACGTTTATTCGACGCTCTTACGGTGAAGGAAAACATCATCGTGAGAAAACCTGCACACACCTGTAAAGAAATTCAAATGTTGTGTGTGAGTTGACCAACTCGCACTGATCCAGCGTGGTCGACTAAGGCCTATTCACCCTGGTATCAGGGTAGGCTCGTGCCACATATATAGTGGGGACATATATGAGCTGTTATTATATATTATTTCTTGTCTGTTATATATGATTTCTTGTCTGTCTTGTATAATCTGTGGGCGGACGGACAAGCAAGACAAAAAAAAGTAGCAAAAGGCGAAAATACTGCAACATTGATTTTTTTACTATTATTTGGTGTTTTTCAATGTTTGTTACCTTATCGGCGGCCGCTAGCAGATCGTCGGCCATCTTGTCTAAGTTAGGCGCCCGGCCCGTGTATATGAACCGCAGCATCTCCCGCAACACCTCGTGGTCTACATCTGTGATGTCCACTCTATTCCTCTTGCGCTCTTCCATCTCGTGCTCGAACATCGCCGCGAACACAGGACTCCGCGCTGAAAATAATGCAAAAACCAACGTTAAGCTTTTAACCAGAAGATACATTTTTGACGTGACAACGTCTTATAATTCGATTGAGCCGGCTGCACGCACGATAAAACATGACGCAATGCGGCGTTACCGCGCGGCTGAGGCGTTCCATTTAAGGCTTGAAGTGCAAGCGAGAGCGCGGAACGAGCGACAAAGAGTCACAATCGTTGTCACGTTCAACTATCGTCAGTAAACCGACTTTACAGACAACCGCTTTTTTACAAACATAATTAAATACAAGTGTTTACAAACATACAAATTCAAATTCAAAAGATTTATATTAAACTTTCAATCTATAGAAGTGTTAGTAAACAGATTATCTTAAGGTTAGTAGTCATACTAAACTAATGAAAGCGGAAAGATTTGTATTTTTGTGTGTGTGTATGTTTGTAATGAATAAACTCAAAAACGACTGTTCCGATTTCAAAACATTTTTCACCATTAGAAAGCTACATTTACCCTGAGTAACATAAGCTACCTTTTACCGCGTGAAAATGCCTCTTCCCACGGGAACAACTGTTAACGCGGACGGAGCCGCGAAGGAAAGCTATTACTAAATAAATAAGTGAATTTCGTTGGGCTAATATCTCATTCTATTTCCTCGTTTTAGAGTAGATAAGTACGAACGTAAATTTTGTGCAACTAGGTATTGTGCATGACTTTGTAAATATTACGTTGAATTTAAAAAATCGCATTTATGTTAATTGCCATGTCTAATTCTGTCATTTACGTCGAACAATAGCCCAAATTAACTACGTAGTGCTATCGTTGTCCGTGAAGGCAGCAGGTATTTATTTGCACATTTTATAAATTGAAATTCACAATCTATTTATACCCGAGTAAACAAAGTATCTATTACGTTTACTAAACTTTGAATAAACTTAGACAGAGTCGCATTAAATCAAGAACTTTTTTGCTAGAGGTCGGCTAAAGAACAAACAAATTCTAGGATAAAGTAAGGTCTATGTCACCTAGTATTATTATCATCTGACACTGCGCTGGTTAGACGAGCCTAAAAGGAATGTCATAAAAAAAATGTCTTCCTTTTTTGGTCTTAATTAAATCTTTCAAAAACAAAATATCGACACATTTTATGAAAACGAATAAAAATTATGGCCAAGTTTAAAAATATAAATAAGAAAAATAAATTCCTATTCTCAGCTATTGGAAAATATATGCGCCTATGGAAAATAAACCATCAATATGCAATAAATGCAATTATAAAAGAAACAGTCTTTATACAATTATTTAAAAAGAAACGTATACAATTACACTTTCGAACAAATTTCGAGAGTAATTACTGTACTCAACACAGATGTATCATCTCATACAAGATTTAAAACATTACGTTTCACTAGAAAGTAAGTTTCAAGTGCTATGTTACTTTTAGCTATAAAATTCTTAATCAAACTAGTTGCGTCATGTTGAAAGTAGGTGTGGATATGGATTGAGAAAATTGGAGGGTTCATGTTTACAAGCTACAATCTGTGTAACAAGTTCTAAATGGTAATTAGTTTTAAATAAAAGGGATTTCGCAACTCTGTGGAACTGAAAAAAATATTCTTAGTTGGGGATATTAGCTGATTCACAGACATCCTGCAAAACTACCAATCTAGATCTAAACTTTATTTGATCCTTTTGGTCTTTCCCAATTATTCCTTATCAACATACATAGATTTTTTTGTTTTATGAACTCAAATAGATCAAGTTGCTTCCTATACATTTTGGTTTTTGTTTTGTAGCGGCTAACGCAAAAAGGATGATTTTTAAACATAGATTGTGCTTTTCTGACAATATTACTTACAGGTCGAATTGATAACCTTCTGGAATTGAAGTCGATTAAAAATTGACACGATTGAAACAGAAAATACAAAGCACAAGCTGCTTATCTTTCGATAAAGTAATATCGCAATCATAACACAGGAAAAGGTCTTGATAGTTGGCATTATTACGAAACGATGATCTAGCATTTTAATACTATTATACCTACTACTTAAAAAAAATATTAGCATGACAATAGAGGTTATGAAAAATAGACTTGTGACACTACACATGGCTATTCGGTATTGAGTTGTTGGTTTGCGAATCTATTTTTTAAATACTTTAAGAACAATTTAGGTGATTGTGGAGACTTTTGTCCAGTAGGCCTACTATGTAAGTAGCGATAGGCCCGAGAAGCTGTCAAACGCGACGTAGTGACATTAGAGCCATAGTAGTTCTGTCAATATGTCGCGTTTGACAGCTTCTCGAGCCTGTCGCTACTTACATAGTAGACCTACAGCAGTGGACGTTTTTCGGCTGAAATGATGATAATTTTTGAACTAAGCTAAAAGCTGCAGAAATATACGAAATTTATAACAATTATAATTTTATACCATGCAAACATAGCAGAAGGCAGAATAAAGACGAACATTAATTTAGTCATGAACTAAACAGAATACTGATTTACATTACTATTATAAAAATAATAATTTACAAGGGAATCGTTGGAAATACAATGTAAGCATATAGTTGTAATAGTCGATACGAATGCAATTAATGTATTTTATGTATTAAATTAGTAAAACAAACAGCCCTACACTGCTAGAATATACTCGTACCAATCAAGTAATTAACATAGACTGCAACCGCATGGAATCTCAAGACATACCTTCATATACAGAAGCCAGCACATGCGGTTGGACATTCGCACTACGAAATTCACCCCTACCGCTACGGAACACTGGCACTCGCCCTCAAATTCAAAATTCAAATGTTTTATTCGAAGTAAGATTTTACAAATCACTTTTCGACGTCTAGGCGAGTTTAAAATTTGGCTGTCTTCTGTGGAGAAGAACTCGCCGGAAGAAACTCCACAAGCGTTGCATCTTTTCAAAATATTATACAAAACTATAAATTATTATTTTATACAATTTTATTAATATAACAAAGAGAGCAAACGAAATAAACAATTAGAGGAAGGCAACCAGTCAAAGTAGGAAAACTTATAAAACCAATAAATCTATCACAAACACAACAACCGGCAATCGACTAGAGCAGACCAGTCCCCCCAAGCAGCACCACGTTCACGGGTTTGACGTTTGGGGCAACATGTCCAGCCGCAGGTTTTGCCTACTGTACGACTGTACATTATTGTGTATATTGAGATGTGCATTGAGTGCACTTAAATACTTGTCCTTAGTAGGAAAATGAATGCGGAAAAGACAAGATGGTCACGTTATTGTAATGTGTTCGGATTATACTGTAATCATCGCTTTTATCGCGGCGCAACGGAATCGGAACGTGACTTTTAATTGGTAACATTGTATTGTTTGTGAACTTTGCTTTTTAGTCTTTAGCTGAAACTATTTAAGGTTGCCTATTGACTGACAATGTTTTCGAATGTTTGTCTTTTTATTAACACGTTATTAACCCGATGATTTTGCGACTCTAGCGAACATTTTGCGATCAAGCATAAAACTTTAATAGAAAAACTGCACAGTAAGTAATTAGAGAAAAAAGTATTTGACAAATAAATCTATCGGTTATCATCTGAGAAATAATTTACAGACACGAAAAACAAATATGTGTTCAGTGGCAACACTTTCAACCTTCAGCCCACTTCCAACAGCTATACAGCCAAATCATAAGTATGAAGAAGAAAATGTAACATAAATCCCGGAATTTCTATATGAAATGAAAATTTTATAATAAAAATCGTTGCCAGAAACAAACTAATAATATGTGGAGCCCAAAGCTGCTTTTTAGTTTTCTAGACTAGTTACTTCACCGGACTAAACAATTTATGATCTCCGAATCGCATGCAACAAACTCCCATTCAAAGAAGAGACTTTAGTCCAGCCAGTGGACTAATATATAAGCATTTATCATACACTAGCTTTTCGCCCCGCGGCTCTGCCCGCGATAACATGTTTTCCCGTGGGAAAGAAGTACTTTCCCGCGGTAAAAAGTAGCCTATGTGTTATTCTGATGTATAAGCTATATTATTGTAAAGTTTCATTAAAAACCTTTCAGTCGTTTTTGCGCGAAAGAGTAACAAACATACGAACATACACAACATACACCAATATTATTAGGATCTTCTTCTTCTTCTTCTTCTTCAGCCCGTTATCACCCATTGTTGGGTATAGGCTTATTCATATTATTAGGATATCAGCAGCAAATATATTGGACCAACCTGCTAATATAGCTTTATGCGCTTGGAACTCCCGTCCCCCCACGGCTAGCGTGACATCGGAGAATCGTTCGTTGTCGAACAATGCGCCCAGGTCGTCCGACAGCCGACACTCGGGCACTTTGAACTGCACCACGTTGCTCTGACCGCTGATGTTTATGCTGTCAGCCACTACTGACACTTCGCAGAATATCGTCAGCTTGTCTTCTGGGAGGAGGCCGTTCGCTTCGTCTAACAGGAAATCTCTGGAATCGAGAGGAGAGTCACGTTAATGTGTGGTTTTGCAAGTCCGGTGAAGCTTGATTGGTCGTACCTTTTCGACACAAGCATAGGTCAATTTAAAAAAAAGTGTGGTTTTGATAAGATGCTTGATTGAGACTGATAAATGAATAAATATGTTAGGAAGTATGTAAATATGTGAAAGTTTTAGCGCTAATGGAATTCGGTGGCGGATTTTGAAATCCAGCTTGATTGTCGATTATACACTTCTCATCAAAAAAATCGAAACACCTTGCAAGTTTACGTTTTGTCAGGATTATCAGAAAAATGTGTACATTTAGGAATAAATGTTAAATGTCGTTTAATAGTGAGTAATATGAGCTTATCAAATCTTAATGTTAATGTTCTAAATTTAAATGAATTTTTCATAGGTTTCGTATTTTGTTAAATGAGTCATTTTTATTCCGTATGGAGTATAAAGGAAATGGATAAAACAACACACGTAAATGAAAAAAAAAGCTAAAAAACGTTTATTTAATAACTTGTATTCCCTCCCCGAGCTCTAATTACTGCTTCCATACGGTTCTTCATCGATCGGATGAGAGTCACGATCACATGCTGTGGTATATTGTCCCATTCCTCTTGGATTGCATCTTGCAGCTGGCTAAGTGTTTCTGGGGCAGGATCTCTTGCTCGAATTCGTCTCTTTAATCCATCCCACAGATGTTCAATGGGATTCATGTCCGGGCTTATTGCTGGCCATTCCATAATAGAGATATCGACTTCGTTAAGATAATCTCGTACGACGCCCGCGGTGTGAGCCCTAGCATTGTCTTGCATGAATATGAAGCCGTTGCCAATAAAATGTGCATAGGGCATCACATGAGGCTCGAGACACTCTGCGACGTACCGATGACAGTTTAGTGCAGGCAGACGTGGCCCAGACACGAAAGCAAGCTCTGTCTTACCGTCGGCGCTGATTCCTCCCCAAATCGTCCACGAACCGCCACCATAGCTGACCTTTTCTTCAATGCAGCATTGTGCATAGCGTTCTCCGTCTCTTCTGTAGACCTTGTTCCTTCCGTCGTTACCATACAGCATAATTTTACACTCATCAGAAAAGAGAACTTTGCTCCACTGTAGGTATGACCAATTTAGGTGCTCACGTGCAAAGTTAAGGCGCGCTCTTCGATGGTCTGCAGTTAATTTCGGCCCATTTGCTGGCTTATGCGGTACCAGTCCACGATCCTTCAACCTTCTTCTAATTGTAGAGTCACTTACAGCCACCCTTCGTACAACACGAAGCCGCTGCTGCAGTTGAAAAGCGTTAAGGCGTCGATTTCTTAAAGAAGTTGTTACAATAAATCGATCATCTCGCTCAGAAGTGACCCGATTCCTGCCAGATCCTGAACGGCGCGTGAACAAACCAGTCTCCCGATAACGTTTATAGACTCTATGAACAGATGACAGGCTTAGATGCAGTCTTGTAGCCACAACACGCTGACTAAGGCCAGAATCCAGCAATGCCACAACTTGGGCGGCTTCTGTGGGCGAAGTATCCATACGTTTTAGAAAAAAAACCTTTTTTCAGACGTCCCAAAGTCACAGTATTGAAATAAAAAACAAAAAGTTTAAGGATAGGCGCCAATTTTTAGTTTTTAAACGCTAAATGTACTCCAACCCTAAACACACATTTGTCTCAAAACAGTGATTCATTTCGTTTATAAGATAAACAAATGAAATTCTAATTTTGAATTTAGAATTTTCGCTTATTACTGTAATGGCCAAACTGCCAGCTATACATTTATGTATTTTTTTTCATCGTATGAATTCTTTTTTGTGTTAAATTCGGACAGAAACAATGAAAACGGAAGTGTTTCGATTTTTTTGATGAGAAGTGTAATAGTTGTTTTATTTTAATTAGCTACAAAACGAATCCTGAATGAGATCTCTGACCTTTGTCACTAATTAAATTAGCTTTTTATAATAATAATTAAACCAAAATTCTCACCACACAAATATTATCTATACAACCCAGTACCCAGTTCACTCACCTCTCTAACTACTACAATCTACTACTACGTACAAAAGTCTAGAAAAAGCGAGAAATATCTGATTGAACACAAAATGCAAGTCAGAAAAATACGAAACCCTTTTGCAAACGCTTATTTCACGGTCAAAGGGCCCTTACAAAGTCAATGTGAGCATTTGTGACTCAAGGAACATTAAATATCAATAAGATAATCTACGGATAAGTTACGCATTTCTGGAGATATTTGGCACGAACCCAACCCAATATGGGACCAGCAGAGGAGAGAACTTAAGGTGGAAGTCAAATTGCAGGCGGGACATTTGTAGAAAATCGTTCTACTTACAAAAATTGCATTTTTCCATATTGCCTGAATGATGAAAGCCCTTATAAAGTTTGAGAGGATGGAAATTAGACACAATCATTTCCTATCGAAAACGATTTTAGTTTTTTTCATATCTTTCATCTATTTCAGAGCTTACTGATCTTTTGGGTTTTGAGCCTAACCTATCTTATAAACCCTGATGTCAGAGTTATAGAGCCGCCAAATTTTTGTTTAGGCGTGAAAACTAACTAAACACTGACTTACATTATGACAAAAAGCTTAACTTTTGCATTATTAATATTAGTGAAATATGGTTGCTTTTTCAGTTGGTTTCCAATGTTTCCCTTGACAGACGATTTATGAGTCTCCCTATCTATACCTATAGATACATATATATAAATGAGGGGAAACCCGCGTCATCGACAAGGCAGGGGATCGGGGAATTATATTTAAATATTAGGGGTGTTTCCTTCCCTACATTCTATATTAATCGAAAATATCTGACAATGTCCTCGACACCCAGTGTTTTATTTCATTCCACAATTTATAATAAAGCATTCTTATTAATAAATTTTTCATACACCTTCATTTATTTACCTATTATTAGGGATAAAAATTATGCGGGTAACATTACATATTAGGATGGAAAATCTCACACAGGGCCAATGGCCATATAACTGAACCATTTACTATCGCCAAAGAGTTTAGTTTAATAACCTTAAAACATTAAAAACCTCCGCCACAAAACCGTTACTTGATCCTTTGAACAACTAGAAAAGAACTGATAATCACTACACTCTCGATTGTAACCCCTTGTAAACAAAAAAATTAGATCACAATCTGCGCATCCGTTTAGGAGCTATGATTCCACAGACAGACAGACAGACACACACGTCAAACTTATAACACCCCTCTTTTTTGTCGGAGGTTAAAAACAACAGGGAGATCAAGATAAACATTTTAACAACCCTTTTCCCAAACTAAAACATGCTATTGCATGTTTATTGTGACTTTCTTGGAACATAAAGTACCTACTTGTATTTTTGTTTTCGTAGAAGCAGAATTTCGTTGTTCTCGTCATAAAAATAACAATCCCGATATTTACATATAGGTTTATTACGGTTTCAAAACCCTTTCAGAAGTCATCGCAACTGTGTTTCACACTTGTCTACGGGGATTTTTAGTCTTTAATGACAACTAGCCTGCGGAGCTTGGTCATGGATGAATAAAGATATTTCAAATGTTCAAGCGAGAATTTTAAAGCAGTGGGCTGTTATAGGCTGCTGCTGTACGTATTTAGGAAAACTCATTCAAATTCCATTCATTGTCTATATAATGAAATGAATCGAATTCCCATTGTGAGTGATTCAAGTTTTCACGGCTTACATCGGTTTTTTCCCATACGGGTAGGTAGAGACCATTTCCTCTCACCTACTATACTTCATTTCAGATAACATTGGACGGAATGTCAAATATGGAGTACAATGGACGTGCTTTGGAAATAGTAGGTAGAAATTACTTTAAAAAAATAGTTGTTCTGTACAAAAATTTGCTGTCAGACATAAAATTTTATATTATTTTCCATAGCACGTTTATTTATTGTATACGAATGATAATAATGTACTTTCGTTTGATTCATTTTCATAAATCTTCCCATTTACGTATACTGTTCGTTAAGCCTTTAGGTTTACTAAGCTCCCAACGTAGCCTTATTCAAACGTCACTGTTTAGATCGTCAAACGTTTGTTTTGCCCTTTCAACAATCTCATCATATAAAACGAGTAATCGTATTATTTAATTAATTTAGTTTTAATATGCGTACGATACGGTTCGGGGCGTCATTGCGAAGTGTCAAGTGATTCTTGTGAATCTGCAACAAATTAATGAGCTAGCTTTTGGTACGGCTCGGGTGTTCAGATTCATCTCTTGGATTCACCCTTCAGTCGCTGATAAAGCTATGGTTTGTTTCATATTAATTCGGAAAAGGTCCGGACTCCCGCATACAATGCGCACATTTTTTCAAACGGTACGATAAAACAATAGGAAATGATCACAGAAAAACCCGATTTGGCATACCGTAGTAGAAGGTGGGGTAACCGTGTGACCTTGCCAGACATTTTGGCGTTACATTATTTTTAACAACTTTCAAGAAAAGAAAGAGGTCAATGAACTTTTGACCGGATTTATATGAAACAGACCATAGTAGATGATTATGAAATTATGAACAAACTACATGAAAAATCAATAAGGATAATCCGTTTATTTATCGTAATCATTTACTTGTTGATGCTTGTACCTAGAGTAAAAGGAAAGTTAAGTAGGTATTGATATGACATGACGTCAATGACAGTATAATTTGTAACAACAGTTTATAATGGCAATTCATATTCATAACTTTTTTTAAATAAATCGTTATTAATATCTGATGTAGTTTGGATAAAAAAAGGAAAAAGAAACGAAAACTCACCTTCTGATAAACTTTTTGAACCCCCAATCCTTGCCTTGGACAAATCTGTACGCTCTCTGTGATTCCATCGCCTTGGTTTCTTCCCGTTTCGCGTTTAATATTGAGAACTTGAATTTCGCACGCACTTCCGATTTGTTACACGACACTAATAATAGATATAACGATAAATAGTCTTTGCTTTCTTCATCGAGTCCTTTGGGGTTAACGCGAAGACACCACTTTAGTTTATCACTAGCACCGGCGGAAAATGTTGATGATTTTAACACTTCACCCATCTCTTCTCTACAAAAACTAAAATTGTTTATAGTCCACATATAGCTGAATTTCACCACTTTGACCTGGAACAAGAGAAATATTTTATTAGTATATTGTGAGTACACATTAGAATTCAATAATTCATAGTAATATTGCATTTATAGTAAATAGATCGAATAATTTTGGTATAACGACTTGTGTTCCATATTTTTTATTAATCTGCATTGATTTAGTCGAACTCTTGTTTATTCAAAACAATTATTACCTTTTAAAATGAACCTTTAAATATTTTTTTTTTTTTATTATTCCACAACCAAATAAAAAATATAGTATGTGGTTGAAGGTGATAAGTTTGACATGTTTGTCTACCAATAAAGCAATACAATTAGCAGTCACATTCTTACGAGATCCTAAAAAAATCAACATCAATCTAGAAAAACATGTTTAGTTCAAAAACCTCACAAAAATACCTGTGATTTTGTAGTATATATCTATAATGTCAAAGAACGGTATAACACTAGAGACGACCCTATCACGTTGCAATTAAGATGCTATTTGCACATGATTGATCATGATATACAAGAACCGTCGCTGACTGTACGTTACCTCCCGAGATCCGTACCTCATTCATAATAGTTCAATGACTGGCAATAAAAAAAAGCAAGCAATGTTCAATTGCGTGAATTCAAAGTGTTACAACATTAATATTATAGGTAACTATCTACTTGAAGCCTATTTAATCAACCAACGGTCATAGATCAATTTTCACAAATAAATAATCACTCTGTTGAAATATATTATTAAGCCGGGTCCACAGCTCCGTGTTTTCGTGTTTTGAACACTCTAACATGTTAAGGCACCTATTTCACTGGCAACAGAAGACAAAAGACGAAAGGGACGCAGTTATGCGTTAGAATGAGATACAAATACACCGCGCTTACTCTTGCGCATAACTGCGTCCCTTTCGACTTTGTTTTCTGTCGCCAGTGAAATAGGTCCCTTAACATGTTAGCGTGTTAAAAACATGAAAACACGGAGCTGTGGACCCGGCTTTAGGGTTCATCATCATCATCATTAACAGCCTGCGGCAGTCTACAGCTGGACGTAGGCCTCTCCCAAGGCGCGCCCCTAGGCCCTAGATACTAAGGTTGCCTGGTAGAAATTGCTACTTAGCAATAAGGCCTTCTACATGTACACTTTTTTTTTGTGAAGTTTACTGTACGGTTTTTCTAGTGTGCAATAAAGTACATTATATTCTATTCTATATAATACTTAGTTAAAATTATGAAAATGATGCAAAATATGATGACGATAAAATAAAAGACGAATATTATATTCTAGAATTCTCCAAAGTGACTAAAGAGAAGGTGCAGAAAAGAAAAGAGAAATATGAAAATAAAGAAGACACGAAAATAATATTAAACATCTAATTCCTGAAATAGTTGCTGATAGAAACAAGCATTTGTTTGCAAACAAGCACTATCGGGCTCCAGGAAGGGTATAATTAGAGAGCAAAAACAGAACAATGGGCCATTCGTCAAGTGACAAGAGGACTTATAAATAATGTATCGGGAATCTATGAGCGTTGGACCCTGGCAATAAATCTTGGTAAGTTTTCTCAGGGATCCTCTCTGTAAATACTTCGATTGTATATTGAAACTAACAGGTTTACTGACGTCGCAATTTATGAGGTTATATCGTAAACTAGACGTAGACGATATTTCGGAACAGTACTAGTTACACTGGATACACCAACATTAATTTGAAATGTTCGAAATAATATGTAGTTTGAATACATTCAAAAATACCAAAACAATATGTTGTTTATCACCTACAATTAGAACATAACAACTCTTACTTTATGAATGATTCATATGTGTGAAACCAATGATTTATTTGTGCGGGAAAAGCCAAAATAAAACGGAATTTGCACAGCTGAATTGATAACTTAACAGCATAATAAAAGCTTCAAATGATAAGGAATACAAATCAAACGTGACGACTAACAATACAATCAGCACGTTTTCTTAGTTAAAATATGTAGATACGAAATAAAAACGTGGTGGTAGGAAGAGATTCTCAATATAAAGACTGTTATATAAGTTAAACTTAGTAAGATCACAACTGCACCTCGAGCTACCATAATATCTATATGTTACCACTCATCCATCCGCTCTTTATCAGATAATTTAAACAATTTCACTTCATGAAAACAATAATTATTACTACAAGATCTAGACTCACTCACTATGATATTAAAACAGCAGTAAAATTTGCGCACTCCACTATAAAACAAAGGAAAATTTGACAAATAATTTGGGATTAGGGATAACAAATTACTTTAGAGCCAACATAGTGCGCTCATAAGGATTTGTAATGTTGACATTTCATAACCATTGCACATCAAAATTGGTCAAAAGCTAAACTAAAACACAATACCTATATGTAGTAGTAAACGAAAAAAGATCTATGTTTCATACAAAAACCAGATCCCTCTTTTGTTTGGAATGCACTTGTCCCTTTATCTTTAACTAGTCGGGTAATAGCCTTGTTGACGGGCACCCAGCGGTCGCCTTCGACGCCAGAACCGTTCGTTAACGACTTATTTATGGCATATAAACTTAAAACAAAACCACCTATTTACTACCTATTCATGCTCGTATTTCAAGGTCAGGAAGGCCCTTTGATATACGATGCTGTAAAACTGCTACCTGCTTCTCTAACTGCTACTTTGAACGTACATAGTATTTTTATTGAAAAGAGGACAAGAATCTTTAACCAATTAGCGCGTGACGTAAGGGACAACAAAGTAGACTTTTAGAGCGACACAAATATATAAAGAAACGGTTGTTTTACTATGCATGCTTCCTGTTTCAACATCTTTGATTGCAGATAAAACTTCATAGTACAAAAAGGTTATCTTATTTCCATTTACAAGCAACATTGTGCAAGAATTCCTGTGATCCCCATGCTCTAAAAAACTAATCTAAGTTCTGCGAATCAAGTCTATACAATGAAGACGATTAGTGATTACTTTTTATAAACTTTTAAATGTGATTCGTCATCCTGCTCATCGGGTCATGTCATGTGTCAATTCGTCATGCGTTGGAGTGGATCATAGAAACATGTGGTGTTTGATAAAACATGAGTAATAGCAAAAATTGCTGATGTCTCTCCATTGGCTGTACAAATGTGAATGAATAGGTATTGTACATACATAGGCAGGAAAATATCTATCACACAAATTATTATGTAAGTAGAGCTCAAGTACGGTGATAGCGTCAATCACATTTCGAAATAAAAAATTAGTTCGGTTCAAATCCAATTACTGCCCGTGAACCTTGAAATACTTCAAAATGCGACTATTCGTCAGTCTTCGAGTACATATTTTCGTCAGTGGTTTTGGGCGATTTGGCCACACGTGGACGTCCGGCGGGGTCAGCGAGGGTGGGGGAGGTGCGCGGGCGCAGGGCGTTGCCCCCAACCGTTGCTTGTTGCGGACCTGAGGTCTGTGGCCGGTCGGCGACCCGCTCCAAGCAAGGCCGCCCGCATCATCCCCGCGTAGATAACTCCGCTCGCATAGCAGATTCCATGAGTGAACCTTGTGGAGCTCTCGCAGATTTGCGCTTACTTAGTATTATGTTGCCAAGTCGATATGACTAAGATTATTCTTCTACTAAATGCAAACGGTATTACTTTAGAAATTAGTTTTACTGTAGTTTTCTATTTAACTGTACTACTAACTTTTTAAAGAAAAGTAAATTTATTTGAAATATTAGATCTCGTATACCTTATGATTCCTCTATAGGTATCTAAACTGAACAAACAAAGAATAATTTCATTATTTTTAATCACGTTTTCCTTCATCTTATGTCATCAATTATTTGATTATAATTATTTTAAGATATAATGTTTGTTATGATGACTGCATCATAACAAACATTATATCTTAAAATATTATAAATAATTGAACTGTGAGTGAAACCTTTATGTTCATATTAGTCAATACCCACACTTAACAGCAATTAACGATACGAACGAAGATGATTATTACATTAAACAAGCACTTGCAGATATAGACAGCTTACGCAAATTTAGCGGCATTAAAGCAGTAAATACTAAGATAAATACAGAAGTTGTTTATTTCCTTTGCAATAAAACGTGGGTAAACTCTCACATAGCGGTATGTGTTAGTTCTTCCACGGAACGAGAAGGTTAATGCAAGCGATAACACGAGTGGGCTCTTAGCTACTTATTTCGTAATACTATTAACAGAGCAGTGAACCCAGAACGCCCAAAATGCTTTTTAATTCATTCTGAAAGACATGTACTTATTCTTAATGGGGAAATAGTTGCCTCATCAGAAACAGAAACTAAAATAAAAGTGATAAAATGAAGAAACTGACTAAATTTAAATATTTTGTGCCCGTGTCATCTCTACAATAATCTAGGCAAAAATAGGCAGTAAATAATTTCTACGTAATGTTAAATAATAATTCTTTGACTGATCTACAAAATTGCAATAAGAAGGACCCAGCGACAGCGAACAATGTATCGTGAAACGACTTCAAATTACTCCATCCAATGCTACTTTGTTCATGTTTAGTACAACAAGAAGCATGACGAGGTTCCGAGTAAGCAAAGCATCGACGATATCCAACATAAGATGATCCACGACGCTATCAGTAGTACTAGTAATACGAGACCTGTCGTATGCTGGTCTCATTTGATGGTAATGAAAAGCGTGCAATCGACACACGTGGGGACGGGCACGTGTTGTGTGACGCATACAGCCAAGCAAATCTGGACCCATACTGCATGTGACTACAATTAATTGAAACCAGCACTGTTAAATTTTCCATGTTAAAGATATACTATACCTACTAATATAGTGTTCCGCAGAGAATGATAAAAAATCTTTTGATCGAACGAATAGTATTTGATAATTATTCATTGTAGAAGATGAGCCTCAAAATTAAAGTCGAAACAATCATTATGAAATCGGCATTAAATTTACTTGTGCAGCGTTATTTATTTCTGGTGGAAGGACATAAATCCAAAAGATATCAAAGACGTTAATGTTTTCTCCCTCTAATATTTCATTTGTTCCGTTAATGATAACGGTTCAGCCATCATCGTCGAAGTTAAAGAACTCAGGGGCCTTAATAAGTACAGTATACGTGCGGCGTCGCGCATCAAGGCGGCCGACCGTTAGCGTTCGCGAACCAAATAGAAACTTTTTGACTAAAAAACACCAAAAAAGATGTAGCCAAACGAGCAACTAGTCCAACGGTCGTCCCGATTGTTCTAAAAGGTGACCAGCCACTTGTTGACGCTCCAAAAGTAGAACGGATTGATGCAGGAAATTGCTGACAGGCTCAATACGTCATCGACATAAATGCGTAAACAAGCATTCTTTATTTTGCAAGGTCTATCGGCAAAAAAGATATTTACATTATGTAGAAGTTCACTAGTATTTTAGCCAAATTAGTTATCTAAGTTGAAAAAAAGAAGAAATCTTGGAGCAAAAGAAAAAAAGTACCGTTTGTTATAATTTATGGAAACAATAATACTGATTGAGTATAAACAAATTGAACCAAACCCATTGAAATACTCGTACAACATACCAGCGATTGTTTTTCTGTAGCAACAAGTAACCTTGGACTCATATCAAACGATAGCAACAGCAGCCGAAACCTTATCAGGAACTGTACGATATGAAAGCGAATGCAAAAAAATGCATTTAAATACGAACAAAACGCTAAGAAAGTCTTTTCG
Organism: Teleiodes luculella; assembly: GCA_948473455.1. Taxonomy (NCBI): domain Eukaryota; kingdom Metazoa; phylum Arthropoda; class Insecta; order Lepidoptera; family Gelechiidae; genus Teleiodes; species Teleiodes luculella. Next base: position 14,378,870 of record OX419589.1, read on the forward strand.
AATTAAAACACGTTTTTTCTTAGCAAATGGCAGTAAAAAAACTGGTGTAACGTATATTGCAAATGAATATAAAAATATTTTTTTGTTGTTTACCTATAATTTTGGAATTCTTCTAGCACGCACGCAATGCAAAACTGTACGACCAAAAGTGCTAAGGCGCTATTGATGAAATAAAAATTTTCTTTTGGTTTTTAATTATCATGTTCGTGACATGTAATAAGAAGCTATAAAAAAGTGGTATTATAACGTGACACGTAATAAAATTAAACTCAATAGTCACGTTTGGTAGATAAGGCATGTATTTTATTCAAGGGTTTGAACATGTTTTGCTTTCTATAATTTTGATAGGTATACACAGTCTGCAAATGGTATAAAGAAAGTTTTGGATTTAAGCTAACTGAGATATAATAAAATGAAGTACCTAATATAAATTACTTAATACTACGTTAAATCATCAACATTATTATTTTTTTATTTGGAATACCAACAGCTATTACATTTGAAATAATAATTAACTTAAATAACAGAAAGCCAATTACAGGTCTTCACTGATAGCACCTACTTATTTAATATATTATACAAAATCGTCAGTTCCAATTTTGTTACACAGGAAAACTATCGACTGAAATCAAGAAACATGAATGCAAAATAAAAACTTCTTAAAATTTCATTACTTATAGAACAGTTAGTCATAAAAGTGGATTGTACTAAGCAGGGGCACATTCTAATTTTCACGACGGAGACCTTAATAACCAAATTAGTACCCGACCTCGGAATGTAATAGCCCCCGGTTGGCATCTAGTCGAGTGCTCGAAGCTCGTAAAGACTGAACTCGTAAATCTGCCCGTCAGATGGCGCGAGAGATAATATTGTTTACCAGGGGAGATATTGGCAAATTGGATATTTTTCAGGTACTCTTTCAAGTATTTTTTTTTGACAAAACTGCTATTTGAGCTGGCTGTCCGAAAAAAACTGAGAGAAGCTTCTACAAGTTTGGACTTTGCTCTTGGTTTATTATTAAAATCCAAAGCCACGTTAAAAGCCTTGTAATTTTATGTTCAATGGGCTTGTTCTTGGTCAAACTTTGGCTCTTATAGCGTGCGTTGACGGCGACGTTGAAGCAGGTCAGAAAAGGCCTTTTTACCCTGAAGCTGGGTTACATACAAGCTCTCGGTAAATATAGACGCTGGCAGATCGTTCCACAAGTTGGCTGTGCTAATGAAATACGATTTTTGGGATCTATTAATCTTAAAAGAGGATAAGGATATTTCATTTCATATCATTTTTAGAACTACAGAAAAAGTGTTTGTTATACATAAAAAACCAAAGATGATGACAATACTAATTCAAAAAGTAAATAAATGTCTGAATAGCTGTGGTAATAGTGAAGTAAATAGCGGTTAGTAGTGTGCAATGCATCTCTTGAAGTAAGTATCTTAATCAGAAGCGTTAAATAGTGTTTCACGTTTTAACGACGATAGATAGATATTTCCTTAACAGTTACCATCGGATCGCTTTAATTAAGTTACTGCCCGACCTTCTTGTTAAGGGTGTAAGCGAAAGCTCAACCAAGTTTGTATCAAACTTCTATGAATATAAATCAAAGGATAAACAATTCTACTTGTTTAATTAAATTTACTTATTCAGCAAGTTCGGATGACCTTTGACTATTAAGGTTAGGAATGTAAAGTTTAAATTAGTTTGATCACGGTTTGTTATTATCAACACTGACTGACTACTGAAAACAACCAAGTTTTAAGGCAATCATCGTGCGCTTCTTTGTAGTAAAGTTTTGATATGAAGACAATAGAGTAGTTGGAGGTTAAAATTCCACTTGCTATTTTCTGATCCTATCCTAATTTTAGACTTGGCGACAGTGGAGGGAGCGCTGTAAATTCAGCAATTTTTAAGTTCTGAAATTTGATAAAATCGAGGGAGATGTGATTAAATGGATTTATGTGGAAATTTTCTCGAAAAATCAGTCAAAATCACGCAATATTGCTCACCAAGAAAAAACATTTTAGGTACGTGGCTGAAGAGTAAGAGCCGAAGAAGTTAGGTAAAGCTCTAGTGAATCTATTGCATCCTAATAGATTTTCAAGCATTCTGTTTAATGTAGCTAATTTCATTAATAATAATAATGTCTTTATTAATTAAACCAACTATTTAATACATCATGCTGAAGCCTGCAATAGCGTAAGCTGTGCTACAGACTTCAGTCTTCCCCTACTATGTCTAAAGCTAAACAGTTAAGAATTAATTATTATTTAACATACCTATAAACTGAGTGTATATAAATATAGTTACCTTGTAGATATATATAATTATATAAATATATATGTATTATATATGTGTGTGTGTGTTTGTCGTGTATGTGTGTGTGTGTGTGTGTGTGTGTGTGTGTAAGTGTGTGTATGTGTATTATGAGTTATTGTACCCTGATAAAAAGCTGTCATTGCCCTACCTGATACCCTGACAGAACCATCATCTACAATAGCTTCACTATTACTGTCATTTAGTGAAGCTTCGAGCGGCGCAGGTCGAAACCTGAATGAGGCTGTCCAAAAAACTGTAGCTTACAAACGCTAAGAAGAAGTAGGATTGGGAGTACGCTAGGGTTGGTAGATTTTTGAATGGCAACGGATACTGAACCAGCTCCGCTGCTGCTGTCCATTTGTATTTGGATCATACCTGTGTGAAGCACCAGTTCTCCGCGACGGGCGTGTTCCCGTCGTGTAGCGGGCTGGGCACGCGGCTCACGGCCATGCCGCCGGCGCCGTTTGACGACACGCGCGCCGACTGCGGGGCCGGCGCGCCGCCGCCCGACCCTCCGCCCCCGCACTCGCTGTTGGATCCAAGCCTGTGGACAAACAGAAGGGATTGTTAGAATGGCTTAAGGCGTAGATTTCAAGGGCACAGAGCCTTTGATCCTCAGTAGAAAAGAAGGTGATGCTTGATACACAACATAACACGTATGGCCTTATTAACTTCATCTGACGTTGAAAAATGACTTGTAAAATCTAAATTCAATTTTTATTTTTATTTAGCCTTATTAGCTTTTTTGTCAAGTGAAAATGCGCAATATACATTTATGCGGATTCTGTGATTAACGCAAGGAATTATTATACTTATAGAATAGACAATCAAATGAATCACTAGTGTAACCTTATGCTGAATGCACATCTCAGGGTTATTATTATCAAGGGACTTTGCAAGAAAAATTGATCTTTGCTAGAAATTTTAGGTGAAAAATATAACAAAGTAAGATTGTTCTCCTTATTGAACACCAGAAACTTTTTGCCCAGGAAACTAGAAAACTTATTGGTTGGTATATGTGAATGCCTTATTGTTGAATTACTGTGTTCGAGACATGATGTAGTATGTAGCAGGAGTTTTGCGACGTCAACGACACCGTGGCCTTTAATAAATTTTAAGGCAACATTCTTTAAAACAGAAAGTCTGACCCTCGCATCAGAAAACCTCCAAAGGCTTCCGCACTAAAAGCTGATTCGTTTTCGTTTGTATCGGTATACTAGTAACCGGTTAATCTCAACTCTCAAGTTGTATGAGACAAAGGCCATTATCTAGCATATACTGCAATGAAAACAAAATAAGGACAATACTGAAACAAAAAGAGCTTATACGTATATTGTAGGTAGATACCTAGATAAACATAATAACCCCGATACGCTGGCAAGTGACCTAGTGGCCGAAAGGCAATAGCTGTAACTTCTCATGGAATTGAATGCAAGGCGAAAATGTAGCAACGTCGTAATACGCCAATCAACGATCGCAATTTCGCCTCCCAAATGTGGGACACGAACACAATACATTCTGTACTGACACATTTAAAACACGGCGTGCGTACTACAACAACAATTACTAGTGAAAGAAGAGACGCCGGGTTATGTTATTAAGTAGCTTTTGGGTTTCGGTGCCGTCAAAATGTCGAGAGTAGCGAAGTGGGCCGAGCACAATGCGAGACTCGGCTGTCCTGCGAGACTTTCACGAGTCGTAGCACGCTGTATTTCGATTACCAAATACACGTTAGAATCTGTGTCAGTTTCATCACTACTGCATCCGTTCACGGATCACGGAGAGCGGTTTTGGATGAGCTCTATCGCACTGTGCCATCTGCCGGCCCGGTGGCTTGACCTGACCGCGTATCCTGCAACTTTATACACAGCGAAGCCCCTGTGATGTTTCCAGGTTGACAACCGCAGCGGTTATATGAAACCAGAAGTGCTTAACTCAAAACATTTCAGCCTATACATAAATATGTGGTTAATGACATGATGTTATGAAATGAAACTATTTTTAAGAGGCTCAGGAAACAGTACATTTTATTTGAGGCTTTAACAGCAATCGTAATTTGGTAAATTTCTCACTCTCTACCGTAATAAATACCATGGCTTGCCACATAACCGATTTACGTAGGTATGTACATTAGTTTCCAAATGCAAAAGCGATTTATAGTTGCGTTACGCCTCTCACATCGGTTGAGTTATCGCAGTGCGTCAATGCTGTTCATTAAATTAGACACAGTATTGGGTTTATTCGCGACAGCTATGGCTGCACGCGTAGGGAATTTGCATCGTATTACCTACAGGCCCGTGGGCTGGGCGAGAGTGGGCGGACACGTTTTCCCTACTCGCCGACAGATTTGTATTACCACATTTTTGGGCAAAAAGACGGGATTTTCATCGTTACTATTCGGAAATTATATTTTTTTTGTCATATTATTGTCATACATTTGACAAATTTGTTAGCTGAGTGATCGATCACTACGTAAACAAAACTCAAAAGCCATACGGTATGTATGAAAATTCGTAAACTTGGGATGTTTTCTCTTGTTGTGTTCGTGATTTTCAATGGAAGACAAACACTGTACTATTAAGTTCATCACTGAAAATTTCATATTCAGATTTAGCTAAATCAATCATAGATCCCCCTATCTATGAAGAGGCCTTAGTTCAGCAGTGGACGCCTTTCGGCTAAAGAGATGATGACGATGAAATAAATTGGGGTACAGTACAAGTAACAATTTGTACACAAATATAAGGGTAAGTATCTTCACACACACAAAAACTCGTTAAGTATTTTAGGCCGCTATTTAATGCATTTTGTAGAGTATTTGTGCGGGAGTTCTGTTTAAATTAAACTTGGCTTATCTCCTTGCAGCAGGCTTTGGATGTACAAACAAACCTGTGACTGGACGCATGCCCTGGAATGCAATAGCGATAATGTCGAGCTCAGTACACGAGCTTGTGTATAACCCACATCCAGATCACGTACCTAAAGATATATCGATATATCGCTTGTACCGTGCATGAACAAGACTAGATATTCATCCCGGCTTATAGTTGGCAATACTGATAAGGTATTTCATAGCTAATGCTTTTACGAAATAAAATTTGACTTGCACATCATACTTCACCAACATTAAAATGTGAAATTGAGTGTAACATCATTTGCGGCAATAAATTTGGTAAAAAAGTTTAACCTGGTTAAGTTAAGATTGAAGCAGCAATAAAAGCTTACGAAAGCCAAAACGAAAAAGTTGACGAGACCCAAATAGCCGCCGAAACCAATAAGTCAGTCAAGCCGGCGAAAGAATTACGAGGAAATCAGAGCAAATAAGTACAAACAATCGAAGGAGAGAATTATGTCAAACATAAAAAAAGTGTCACAGCGGCGAACAAAAGTAGGCTAAGTGAATTTAATCGGTACGACCCAGAAACTGTCAGAGACGAGGCTTACTTATGTAAGTGTGGTGATGTTACCAAACTCATCCACTTGGGCCATGCATTTTGTGTTCAACAACCTAAAAATGGTTTCGATGTTGCAAGGACAGAAGTAACATTAATTATACTGTGATTTGAATAAAGACTTCGTTTACTATCTAATAAAATTATACTTTGCATTAAACAGTCGCTCATGCTTGTAATTAAATGCTTATACTTAACAAAATGGTTAGTGCAACAGCCATAAAACACAAATAAGAAAGTGCAGATGTAATTAATTGCATTGTATTTAATCGATCGAGAGTAAAATTGTAATGAACTAGCTTTCCGCCACGGCTCCACCCGCGTTAACAGTTTTTCCCGTGGGAATGAGGCATTTTCCCGCGGTAAAAGGTAGCCTATGTTACTTAGGATGAATGTAGCTTTCTAATGGTAAAGGATTTTTGAAATCGGCACAGTAGTTTTTGAGTTTATTCATTACAAACATACACACACACACACTCACAAAAATACAAATCTTTCCTCTTTATAATATTAGTATAAAGTATAATCAGTATAAAGTATAATCAGTATAAAGTATAATCAGTATAAAGTATAATATGAAAATTGGACAAAACATCTGTATTCTCTCCTAAATATACTTCTAAATAGAGGCATTAGAATTTGTAATTCATGCAAATCTACAAATTTTTATCAAATAAATAAAATAGGTAACTGTAAGATTACTATCGAAAGCACCATAAAGTGTATCAAATAAACATATCGACACCAGTTTTCCACACCAGTGCTCAGATAAGATATCTAACACCGAGGTCGATCAACAGTTCGCCATGGCGACTAGTAAATGGAACAGGCGACCTACATTCAGAGTTTCAGTGGACCACTCCTATCGTGATTAACAGCGAGTACATAGTGAATCATGATGAAGTTTAGGCCACACGTCACCCCGAACACAAGGAAATAACTAGAGTAACAACAGTTGAAAAAAGAGCATAGTCACGCGTTTCCTGTGTCAACGAGTTTATTTTTAATCCAAGTACCTAGTTTACAGTCAAATATGTGCGGCAACAAGTGGTAGATACGAATGGATTTCACAAATATCAAAGACAAGATTTAACGTATTTTTTTTAACTTGTTAAAATCTATATGGTTCAATGCTGCTTCCTTTCCTTTCGGGTTTATTTAAGGTGATATATGTATGCAAAGGGATCCGACACAACCTTTGCGGTAGACCACCCACCGTACATCGTGGGGGCTTGGCCCACCGGAGATGTGACAAAAAAACCCACACGCCTCGTAAACGATACGCCTTTGAGTGATTGATCTTCGAGACCACCATTCAGTTGCAGAAACGAAGAAATTAATGCTTCATTAGGTGTAGCAGACGATGTCACTATTGTAATATAGGGCAAACAATTATTTACCATACCACCCTGCTGAATGTTGTTCGTTTTGTTAAACATAAATTCAGGCGTCGGTGCTTAGGTTTATTTACCAAGGCTATATTTAATCAAAACCATATATACACATTCAACAAATTAGTTAAAATATACGACCTATCATATTTGTTGTTATAAATATTTATAATATAACTACATTTATTTTTACCTATCTTTATTTTTATACGTGCAAGGTTTATTTTGTTTACCTTTCTGTCGAACACAGTCTAAATCCTCTTTTGTACGCTATGATCCCAGGACAATTTCAATTTTGCTGTATTGTCGGTGGAATTTCTCGAATCAAAGATGTTTGACATTTGTTTTCTTTCTTTAATTAAAAATAACGTTTTCAACAATCACCAACAGGAACTTCAGTTTAATAATGTCGACAAACAAGGCACACTATTACGTACGTATTCAGTGGAATCGAAGGACAAGTGGCCTTGCTTTTTCATTCTGTACCAAGGCTAAATCACTATTAATAAACGTGAATCAGGTGGTGGTTTCTTCAAAACACACCATGGTGTGAGCCATAGTGGAACTTTTTTCTGATGAGTTTATTTATGGTGTTATTTGAAGTTTTATCAACTTAAGTACCTACTATATTTCGTTCTATGGCGTGTTCGCTGCGTAATGGAAAACTGTCTGTCCTCTGTTCGACCGAAACAACCTCTGTTCTAACAATGGATATTCAAATTAATGTAGTGCATGTTATCGTATCGGTTTATAATTTTGTAATTAATATGCATAACTTTTATATTTTAAACGATAAATAATTGCAAAGTAATTCTTCTTGTAAGTTCAATATTATTTTGTTTGACCATCTTCAGATTCAAGATTACACTTATTATTAGACTGAATAGCAATCGGGTTAAGGTTGAACGAATCAAATTCACCGTTTATTTCAATCTCGTACTAACTCAAACCCCACTTCAGGCGGACGCCCGAACGCTGTTGTTTCTTTTTAAAAGACACAAACCAAACAAATATGGGACTTCCATTTAATCCACGTTAATCGTTCCCAGTAAACGTATGCGGGCAGTGCTTGGTGTCAACAACCCGTGGAAGCTTGGGCAATCGAGTATCAACGTTCTCCCGTGGGCTTATTATAGCTGGATGTCACCCGACCTGCTCGCATCCTCTATATTAAGCGACGGTCTTGGGAGTTTTAAGTCAATAAACGTTTCTATCTTTTCGTTTGGTGCAAACCGACTGTCATACGAATTATGGTACACAATATTATAAAAAACCTAACAAAGATCAAGAAAATTAAAACCCTTTAGAATTATACACTCAAAAAACTGAAGGAAAATCACATTGGCTTCGAAAACAATTCAGAGGAAACAAAGGACCTCATCATACTTAAACAAATACAATTCAACACACGTACTAGTTGTTATTGTATTGTAATTCATGACATTATTTTTTCACACTTGTTGTCTAAATTAAGACGGAATTAGTATTGCAGTACATGTAACGTGAGCCAGATAAGGGCCACAATGTACAGCTAGTAATAAATTTGCAATGAATGAAAATGATGAGTGGCGAATATTGAGACAATGGAAGACGAATAGGGATAGGAAAAACAGTGACAACTGCGATGTCGCTCTCGTATTCGAAGTTAGAGAGACTATTGTAAGTATAATAATAATAACTCTATCGAACGAGATCCAAACGCCAAAATCCAAACGCCAACTGAATCCGATTTGACAAGACAAACCAGTATACAATTCTATTTGTGTCCAACAAACTTGACGTTATCGTCTTGTAATGTCATGTGCTGTAAGCGACCGTTAACAGTGAACCACAACCACTTAGGTTTGTTTGTTTGTTTGATAGGGTGTCAACAATAACAGAAGCCAAGCCGCAATGGTTTTAATTGTTGCACTGTATCAGGGTTGCTGGATTTGAAACACATATTTATTTAAGTGGATATGTTTGAAGGCCTGTATTTAGTAGTCCTTCGGCGGACAAATGTTTTATAATAAAAAAGGGAACATCCTAAAACATCTGATCAACCAAATATAATTGATTCATTACATATTTCTCATGGTCTAAGAAAACAAAAAAAAAAAATCCAACAAATTTTAACAAGACGCAAAGGCATTCGCTTTCAAACATGACACACGAAACCACTGCCTTCAGGGCGGGTGATTTACGCCGTGAGGAAGATTTATAGAGAAAGCCCTCAAGGCAGCCCTAAGCGCTGGCAGTTCAGCGACTGTTGTCTTTGCGCGGGCGCAGTGGGGAGTGAGCAATGCCCTCTTTACGACCACATGAGTCATGAGACAGAGGACGATCAGGTCCTCGACTGAGCTAAGGGCACGTCTTTATTGCCGTCTTCAGTATTTACTCAGTTCGTCCTACGATATCGGTCACATTTATTGAGTCGTTTGCCAGCGCACTTGGTTTCATATTGTGATTTATGACGATATTTGCTAGAGTAAAATTAAATTTGCAAATACGCTTAGCTCTCAAAATAAATATTGAACCGAAGTTGAATGAATTTCATGACCGATTTAGTGGTTTAAGAGAATTTAATAAGACAGGCTCTTCAAAGTTTGTAGACAATGAATACTCGTATTTAACAATAAAATACATAATTATGCTATAAAATAATGTATCAGGCCAAAATTATCTAAGGAATTTGTCATCGACACGATAAGAAGAAGAGAAAAAGAAAATCCAACACAAAAAGCTCTTTTCCGTCCTCCGTGACAAAAAGCGATTTCAACAAGTCATACAGAAACGCTGCGTGCGATTAATATCAGAATTTATTATTATCGAATGCAAATAGGTGAATAAGAATTGGCGTGCGATCTTCAGTTAGCATCATCTGTCGTTGTGTTGGTAATAGACGTCAAGTGGCTGCGAGGTCGCCACATTTGTGAATACAAACTAGCAAAAGACCAAGTCCTGGTACTATACTATTTAATGGTGCCTTTTGTATAGCATTGTGATTGTGTCAGGTCCGTGACACATTTTTTTGTAGGTTGACGAGTAAACAAGCCTACAGTTACATGATAAGCTACCACAAGCTACAATGTATGTATAGGTATACCTCATTTTATATCTAGACCTAATTTTGAAATAGGAACGGACATATTTATCGGCGCTGAACCTGTTGCGTTATCGTTCAAATAAACACAAGCATAGAAATATTCGTCAACAGCAACCAGTGTAAGGAAGTGACCGGAAAGTCCTGCATGTAAGAATAATAAGGTCAAAGAGAAAATACTTAAATTGCATTACATTTATAATGATATGATAATGGATGTCAAGTGGTTACGAGGCCGTCGTCGCCGCCGTCTTTGTGCATACAGCAAACGGTGTCCTGTGCTGTTTACCACTTAATAATAGAACCATTGTACAGTGCCCGGTCCCTGACACATTTAATCACAAGCCGCCTAGTGTTGGGCTCAAAGAGATTGTCGAATGGTCTACAGTAATTGGTAATTCAGTAAGCGAAGGATTTCAATCAAAACGATTTAAAAAGCGTTTAAGAATTTATTTAAAATATTTGACTTTTTTTACTAAAGTTCGCTATCACCATCATCAACATTTCTCTTTAATCAATGTTAACTTTACTCTGGGAATAAAAAAAATATATTTAAAAACAAGGAGATTGTATACATATTTTTTTTCCAGTAAGTAGAGCTACACAATGATAAATGTATGTGACTTTCATATAACTTCCCACATAATGAATTACAAATCGTATTATCCTTATCATCGATACAACTAAAACTACCGACAAATATACCACACTAAATTTGACGTTAAATATCTAAAACTCGGAATAAACAGGACAAAACGGTAACCTTAATTGTGTGGACTCAATTACGTTGTTATTCATCCAATTCGAAATAAAAGCTCTGTCGCAAAGCCTTCTGACCTTGACGAGACGATTTGAAGGAAGACGTCCTCAATACAGTAATGAGCCGGCAATAGCTGCTTTAGCGGGGAAATTGGGCCACGGATTTTAGGTATATTTTCTAATGTGTCATAGCGACAAGAATGATTGTTATTGAAGTATCGAGAGACGATTTGAACGAAAATGTCCTCAATAAGGTAATGAATCAGTCATTCATAACAGATTTAACAGGGTGGGGAAATTGGGCCACGCATTTCAGGTATAATTTCTGTGATGGTTGAGTATGTCGTAAATTATTGTTGTTGTAGAACTTAGTATCAAGCAACTTTTCGTTTGCGTTAGTTCATCTACGTTATGACAGTTCAATTTAATAAAATATTTTTTATTAAATTAAATATAAATAATACAAAAACAATTATAAATGCACAGAAGCACACTGAAGGAAGCATTATAAACATTACCAACAACAAGATAAGACATTTTGTTTACTATTTTTGCTAAAAACTTGAGTCCGTGAAAGTTGGTAAAACCATTTTTTAAAATGAAGTAGTACTTTTTTTTTAACAATTAAAATTTATCCAGTTTTGGGCATTCATATACTAAAAATTTTTACTACCATACTATCGGTCACACAAATTCAAAACTATGTAAAGTCAACTTATTAACATAATGTATAAAGAGCATTATAATGGCTACTAAAACCAATAAAATTTCAAACGCATTTATAAATTTCCAATTGAAACACAACCACAGACCGCTAAAATGGCAACATCTGGTTTTATACAGATTTTATATCTTGTATTTATGTGTTACAAATGGTAGTTAATATTTTATTAATACTTCGATGTTCACACGTTTCTTGCTAATCAGTAATGAGTGTAACGGAACAGAGATATATTGGGCGTTGTTTCTGATAACCACTACAGAAATAAGTGCTGACTTATTTCATGCTGACGCAAATGGTAAACTAATAAACGGAGAACACAACATGCCACCGTAATATTATCTAAATAGGAAGATGTTTCTAGTGTTAGTTAAACTAAGAAGATCAGAAAAGGAAGTCTTCAATGACGAAATAATGGAAATTTTAAAACAATCAAATATCACGAATAGCGTTGCATTTAGAAATAGGTTGCTGGAGCGTGGTTGTAAGAAATATTGTCAGACAGCCAGATAAATGTTCATGGTTAAAAGCAGATTGAAAATAGTAAACATATCATTAAAAATCTACAGATCAAGGAACTCGGTAATTTGATAAAAATAATGCACTTGGCCTAGCTAATGAATCATTTAACGAAGCCAGTTGAAGCTGTTTACTACCGGGCCTTACGCATGCGTTCTAATTATACAATATGCTTGATCTTTTTTTACAAATTTCGCAAGGTCTCGCCGAACGTGCGTCTGTGATATTTAGAACCAGAAGTAATCACGTATGTTTATAAAATAATATTTGTACGTTTCGTTAAATATGTGACCAGAAAGATATTCATGTTAATCGTCATAATTATTGACGAAATTAGTATTCGTCAACTTATTTTCAACGTGCAGTTAGAAACAAACATGGTATAAATGGTTGACATCAATTTAATTTTTTAAAGGAAATTTAACAAACCAAAAGTGGTAATATTTGCCTCCTGCTTATTATAGACGAAATAAACGATAGAGACAAGGAGAGAGTCACAACGGATGCTCGTAATGTCTTCGCACTATTTGCAAAAATAACGAGAATACTTGTAATTTATCGGACTGCTAATTCTACACGCGTGTGTTTGATAGTAGATGGCAACAGCGCAAATTATAGGTGTGACGTGCAGAATAATCAAACAAACAATGCTGCCAAGGCTGCCGCCGCCGTCACCGCTAACTCCAGCCGTAATATGTAACAATAAGACTCAATGTCAAAGTCACAACACTTCCGCGGTACGTATAAAACATGATTTTCCATGGTCTTCCAATAATTAAATAACGTTATTCGATAGCACTTGTACGGTACACTTCATATCTGGAAAATTTCCAAGATTTTAATCTTTTAGCAATGTGCAACCAAAAGCAGCTACTTCTATTGCGCTAGGTAGAGTTTATTTAGATTAAGTAAAGGTAGAGATTCCAATCCATCTTACATTTAATGTAACAACTTTGAAAAAAAAAAGAGGCTAATATAAGTTCGAATTTTTCTTTTTAACTTTTACGTCTATGAATTTTGATCTTTTACTTATTGAACATAACAGTCCTTGAAAGTCCTGTCAGCAAATAAAGTGAGGCCGACCATAACCGTTCTACTGCTGTCATTTACAATTCAAGGGAGAATTAGCCCTTATCGCCACAAAGGGACGGGAAGGTAACCTTCGCGTCCCGAGGCATGTTAATGTGGGTATGCCATAGGGCTGGCCAGTGAAGGTTCAAAATACGAAAGGGAAACTTGTGAGGGGAGCTTTTTTATTTAATATTCAGTCAGACAAAAAATTAAGTGAGAATGTCATTTGCGGATAAACGGTGGGGTTGATAGGTTTTATACTATAAAATAGCGTAAAGTACCTAAGTATCGTAGACAATTTTGTAGAATTTGCAGTAGAATTCGTGATATGAACTTACGCGAAATTAAAGGGTTCAGAAAAAATATCTTGAACACTTTAACCTTAAACATTAAAACATGATGAGTCAAACAATAAAACATGATGAGTCTGTTAATCTTTATAGGTACAAAAAGTGGGCTTGTTATTCGTCTTAAAATATGGCATGTTAATATACGAATTACAAATATTGCGTTCTCAATAAAATTGAACTGGAATAAGGCAGCAGAAATTACGTTTTCAATGCTTGAAACAGTAAGCTGGAAAAGAGGGCAACCGTCAACCCTAACCAAAGGGTCTAGTAGCTGTACCAAAATAGCCGTCTCTTTCTGCCCTGTAGCAAAAAAATGAGACGGAAGATAGACGGGGTGGGAAGACGGCCCTGATTCACATTATTTATTATGATTCGCCTTTGTTGACCGAGCTCGTAATGTTATGATACCAATACTTGTTTAGGTTTATGTCGTTGAAGAGAATAAACATTTTATAAACATTAAATTACTGAAATATTATACAGATAAAAACAAAGTTCAATATTTATAATAAATAAGTAAACTGAGCTCGCTTTTGGGTAGAGCTAAAGGAGCAGAGATTATTTGCATTTATTTTAAGTTTAGCGAAACAGATTTTGCATATTTAGACATTAAAGTGCGGTCGTTAATTTTATTACTGGGATTGAAACGCTTTCAATCGGTATTCTTCAATGACAAATCTCAAAACATAATTAACAGGTGTTAATGGCAATATGACTTTGTACTAAGTTTTGGAAAACAATGCGACAAAGCTAATGAGGAAAACGCGCATATAGAGTGACCTTCGCAAAGCAAGGTTAATAAGAGAATCGATACATAGTGAAGTACTATTACATAGACCATACTACGCAATTGCGGTCATCTTGCCAGGACTGATTCATTGCACATGTCTACAGAAGAATCCAGATGACAATCGAGATTAAATTATGGTAAAAATAAAGCTTTCATATAGCAAAAATAGCAAAAAAAAAATACTAGATTAAATGTAGCTGCTGTATATGAATACGAGCCAAAATATGAGACTTCAAATAACAGCAACAGAATAACAGTAACACAGAAAATTCTGTAAGTAAATCTGCATAGTGATAATGTGGCAAGTTCCTAAAAATATATTTTAAGACTTGACCAAGAACCAGAATTATCCAATAAAATTAGTCAGTTCAGTAGGTTATTCGCACAAGTTATAGATTTGTTTGTAGGCATGTCTAAATTTTCTCAATACATTTTCCTTCTTTCTTCACCATAACAGCCATGCTTTTATCGGCTAATAACGTCCAATGAATTTTAAGTCCAATAATCTAAATGTAGAATACCTATTTTAAAAACAAATATTGTGATGGCAAATCTTGAACCATCTATTTTGAAGAGGAAATAAATCGTGAACACAGGAAAGTCGAATAGGATATCGAGTCCTGTATCAAAATTAAATGAATCATCGATATTCTGACAGTTGAAAATGATGAAGACGATGATACACATACAAGTTTGCAAGTGCTAACGCACGCGGAACTCCCACCTCTATTCGCCCGATGTGCCGCCGCCCCGCGCCAGCGCAAATCGCGCAAGGTGACCCGCGCACGTGAAACGCAGACCCGTCTAGCAGAGGCGTCACGACGTCGAGACATTCATATTTCGGTGAATTGGTATATACCTAATGCATGGTGCAGTATGGCTAAAAAACCCTTTCCCTCATATTGTCGTCAGATGAGGATTATTGAGGAAATTGAGGAAATTGAGGAGAACAATGCAAGACAAACACAGCTAGGATTCTGGTGACTCTTCAACATAGTATTAAAAACCGCTAATATTAAAGCAGAAAATAATTATTCATAGCAAAATAAATTAAGTAGTGATGCAGATGACTGGCATAACTAGCTTTACAAAATTATTTTAACATTGTGCATAGAAGGGTATTGAAGACAAATCTATCAACAATAAATTGTCGAAGTCAAACGATATCAAGATGATGTAATCAAAACCACTGTAATTTTTATTTAATACTAGCTTTCCCGTGGGTATGAGAAATTTTCCCGCGGTAAAAGGTAGCCTATGTAAAAACCTTCTAGGAAGTAAAACATTAAGGCAAATAATAGTAGCGCGGTTAAGTTAGGTCAGTAATAAACATATTTTGGAGGTAAAACATAATACTGAAGGTCTTTTCAAAAGATTCACTGTCTTACATCCTGCGCCAAAGGTCACAGCTCCGTCAATACTATCAATAAACTCAATGACAGATTGTTTATAATTGGATACTTAGCGAAAAAAAAAACATGGACATTTTAAAACACTGCTTGGTATTTAAAGTTCAACAATATTACAATTTTGATTTTCCATGAATATATGTTGTTTTATCATCAGGAAGTGATATCGTAAGTGGTTGATTAAAGCATAGTGTAGATATTAGAGGAGTCACAATAAAAATAACGAGTGCTATCACTCTGACATTGAGAGATAATGTAATCAATAAGTTGGAACAAAATTCTGGCAACCGTTGCTGAGCTACATCGGTAAATTTTAGCTGATAAATAATATGTTTACTAAATAATAAAATTATTGTGTTAAGGCGCCCTTTGCCTAGAAGTTAAGTGTCATGTCATCTCACCTTATGATAAGCGATGAGGAGGTCAAAGAAATATTTGCTAGCAAATTTTTAATTTTGAAGAAAATGTCTTGCTTCATCATAACTAGATTTCTATCACTTGCTTCTTTGCCATTTTTCCTGATGAAATAAATGAATGAATGCAAAGTATTTTTTTATTTCGTAACTGTTCTACTACTTTCAAGCTAAAAGTTTTCACAGAGCAAAAAATATAGATCGCCAAAAGTCTTTCGAAATCATTTTGTACAAAAGAACAATTATAGTTACATAATGTTTGGAACTCTGGTATTTTTGTTGTTGTTATGTAATTGTTTTAAAATGCCGTTGCCGACAATTAGGTAATGTAGCCGCGTAATGATAATAACATGGCATTAAGCTGGAGAGTTCTGTGTCCGGGATATCGTTCTAGCTAGATTTGGCAGACGTCCAACGGCTCAACACAAGAGCAAACGTTGCGGAATGAATTTAAATGAAATAATTACAGTTGCAAAGTATTTGATCGAGCTTATATAATATTTCCTATCAGGAAACAGTGTGCCTAAATGAGGTTGTAGAGTTCTTGAAGGCAGGGCTATCAAAGATTTTGTCTCTTTCCTGACTAGGTGATGGAAATAAGAGGAAGCGAGTCAGAGCTATTGTAAGACTAACCTTTAGCTAGAACGCTTGGCCTCGAGAAGAATCGAGCGATGGATCGACAGACTTGACTGAATAATGGTGAGACTTGATTCGTTACGTCACGACCTTCTAGGTCGCAATGACGTCGACACACACACGCCTACCTACCACGTGGTCTCACCAGCACCAATTTAAATTTACCTCTACAATCTAAGAATTTACTCACATATAAAGAAGCATAATTTAGATAAGAACTACATAAAAAATAAAAAAGATTACGTACTTCAACCAAGAGGAGCGCGCGGTTTGCTGATTATACCTAGAAAAGGAAATCAGAAGGTTGATATAGTGTTTAAACAATAGACGACACATGAGCAAGCGAGGCCTAGGATCAAGGCTCGCAACAAAAAGATTATCATGGGCACCTCGGGCGAGGATAAGCCGAGGCGGAAGAGAAGCGAGGCCGAGGACGAGCGGACCAATTCACTGAACGCCCAGCTGAAGCGGCCCGCTCACGGTTATCAGCTAGGTATTCACGACGGACCAATGTTATTTTGTATTTCGTTCGCTTACGCAAATTTAATGTTTGTAGCCGCGATGGGTAATGTTGTGCTAAGTGTTTATAGGTAAAATGATTAAAATTGTTAACTATTAAACAAATTATATCTGTATGAGCAAAACAATTTTAAAACTATGCAAATTGTAAAATGATTACATTTATAGGAAAATCAATAAAGGATAATACAAACACAATTTAAATACCTGCACGATAAGAGACGAAATTGAAATAAATTGGAACATTTATTATGCAAGCATAACAGGACTCAGTATATCTCAATCTGCTCTGCTATCAATTTACAGCAATAATTCACTAAAAAAATAAAATATGATTTCAACTAACTATGTATTTTTTGTAACTTTAACTTGTTATGAACGTTAACACGCAAACGTACGTAATTTGCGTAAGTAATAAGTCAATGTAAATATAAATCCGCCAGATCAAAGCGTTTGGTTGGGGTGCCATACGCAAACAAACGAGCGGTACCGCCACGTTACCGCTCAGCGAGAATATTTTGAAATTATTACGTGTTGGCTCTTAACAAGTTTTAAATACAAAGTCATATTATGCAACTGTCAGCGACACACGTAGTACGTGATGTGGTGTGCGGGGAACCGAAACAAACCGACCTCAGGCGTGCAACAGCCGACATTTGGCAACCCAGGCCATTGGAAAGCGAAGACTCCGCCAATGAAACAACCAGTGGAAACACTAATCTAACTGGGACAGATTAATTTATAACTCAAACAAGAAACTGTGCCACCTCGGCCCTAGCTGCCGTTCTACATTGTTTTGCCATGAATACGTAGACTAGATCATTTTATTGATTAAAATGTAGAGACTATTATGTCAAGTCTAAGTTGTTATTGTCACTTCAACTTTGCTGTCCAGTTTAAACGGGTCGTTAAAACGATGGGCAGATCAATTTGGTAGGCAATGAATAAGGCCAGACCTGTGCGGCCTCTAGTTTTATTACCCTATGAATTAGTATATGGCTAAAATGATTGGCAAGACCTTGACTTCGGCCAGTATAAATTTGTAGGACCCGACTTCCTAGACGCGCGAGGGTCGTCGGCCAATTAGGTTTTGGTAATGCTATCTGGGGTTTGACGGCCACTGAAGTGAGTGATCTAACGGCACTCTTGGTTTCACAGTAAGCACCAAGAGGCCGTGAGTCGAGGCGAGGAAAAGAGTGATGAGATGACGCCATGGTCAAACTAACAGTTACAGCCTTGACAGCTTCAATATCTATTACATAAGCAAACAATTACTATAATTAGATTTAATAGGAAGTGGCCAAAACCGTTTACAATAACAAGTTTAACGAAGACGTAGGCGAACATAATCTTATAAAGGAGATATTATTCTGTTAGCTAGTTTTGCTAATAATAGGACATCTAAATTTTATAAATTCAGAACGGCAATTGCCCACCTACTCTCCGGGTCTTATAGCGTGTTTAATCATCTGTGAAGCCCTTTGCGATCTAGCCCTGACACATCGCGAGTGTGGTGTGGGTGTGTCCATAGTTGGTATTGGTAACTCTGGGTGTCACGGATAGTCGTCGGTGTGGCACAGTGGAGCGAGCAGTCGGCTGGTACGAGTTGCAGTGCTATATACCAGATCGAGACCGCGACCTGGTTCGCCGCTCGAGAAAGCATCGACAAAACGCGGTTGAGGCCGCGCAAACGGACGCACAGTATATGTGCTCAGAGCGCAACACGATAGGAAACGACGAAATAGCCATGTTTGCGAAAAGGAGCGTGATATAAAAAACAAACAACTTTGCGACGGAGGAAACGCTGTCGCTAGTTCTGTTGCCAACGAGTAAACAGCGAATTCTGCTAAGTAACTCTTGTTAACACAAAACGTTCATTCGCGATGTAGATGGTCATCCATTCTGGTAAACAATATTGTGAATGCCACAAGGTTAAATACACTTGGTAAGTAAATGCTGAACATGTCTGTTTAAGACAGAATTAGTTCAGCTACGTCCGAGACCTTGGATTTGACGCCCCCGTTCTACTTTCCTACATCTTAACAATGAGTTAATCACTATCAGACAGCCTTTATAAATTGCCATACCGTAATTATATCATACGTTGTTATTGTACACTATTAAATATAATTTATGATTATGGAAAAGGTATTAAAAGTTTTTCAGAGGCTTTGATATTCGTTTCTTTTCCGCTCATCAAAGCTTTTACAGTCTAAAAAATATGCGTTCGTTCGGTTCGGCCTAGCAGCAACAGTTAGACCAAAATAACAATTCATGCCGACTCGGCTCTCTTAGGCGAGCAAAAACGGGGTCGAATTTGACATCGTAATGCATTTGACCTACATGGCAAATCAGTGGCATTTGAAAAAATTAGACAAGGTGCCGCACTAGGCTCTACGCTGTTGCATGAGTATATTGTTGGTTCCGTGGGTAGATGACACGGTTACGTGCAAGTGTTGTAATTTAGTGAATTATTCTTATAATTCGTTTAAAATTGGAGCACACAGATGCTTCTGTTTTACGTTTGTGATAAATAAAGCAAATTTTGAGATCACATCGTTCAAAAGACGGCTATTACGAATGTTAACATCAGAATATATCGACTTCAAAAATATTGCATGCATAAAAGCAGTATCGACATTATTTGTAAGACCATAATTTGGAACGCGCATGTTCGCTTCAATAGCACCGATGACGTTGGTTTCGGGTCATGCCGCGGTTAAGGGGCACAAGGTAAAAGATGGTGCATTGAAAGCGGCCTTATGCCCAATAGCAATCTGCTTCCTATTAGCGGAGGCGACGACAATGCCGCCAACCTGATGAAGGTGACGACGGAAAGGTCGATCACAGGTAGGAATAAATATGCTTTATTTTTTCATTTCGAACAATTTACGTTCAAAGTTAACTGAGACGTAGACGAATGATATTATCCAATGTTAAATGCAAATGAAATGTGCCTAAGTCAAAACTAATAAAACAAACATAGATAAATTTAAAAATGAGATACAAAAAATTAATTGGAACGAAGTTCTAGATAATAAAAACAAAAATGTACATGAGAATTATGAGTCATTCTTAAACGTTTTACAAAACATACACAATAAATGCATACCAAAAAAACTAGTTAAAATAAGATTAAATAGTAATAAAACTTATATCACGAAGGGGCTGAAAACAGCTTGTCGAAATAAAAGATTGCTTAAAATGCTAATATCACACACAAAAAATAAACTTTTACTCGATCATTACAAAACCTATTCTAAAATATTAAAAAAGTGTATGTACAAGTCGAAAAAATTAAGTAACATTTCGAAGTTTAAAAATTCTGATAATAAAAATCGATGTATGTGGCAAATTATAAATAAAGTTACAAATCAAAATACTAATAAAATAAAAAATAATTTAACCCTTAAATCAAATAATAAACTAATTGATGATCCTAAATCAGTATCCAACTTATTCAACTCTTTTTTTTCGCAAGCTGGAAATAAACAGAAAATCCACCCAAGTCAGAACAACCCCAATATTAAGACTGCGGGCCTAGCATACGCGTTTACGTGGGACTTGAGAAATGAAAGACAAAAAATGTCCATTTGGGGGATTTTATCATTTGTTGCGAACATACCGGGCGTTTTGAGAAACTCAATAATCGTGAAATCATTTTGTCAATTTTTGTCACTCCAATTGTTGCCATTTTACAACAGTTACTCGTGGAACTAGTAAATACTATGAAATACTATGGTTACCTAATACCGTTCATTCAATACTAGCCGATCCGTGCTTTTGACAGATATTAAAATAACACTGTTTTACGAAAGAAAGAGATCGCGCTATACAAAAGTTGATGATGTTGTCTTTATCTAAATTTGCTGTTTATTTTCATTTAGTGAGTTATTAATCACACCGGACGTATAAAAAAAAAAAGTTACAAAAAAAGTAAACAAACAAAATCAAATTTTATTTTATACATTAGCACGATTTATTCGTGTTTAAACAAAAAAACAGCTAAAAACAATAAGTAAGTACACACACATGGTACATTTACCGTAATCTAACTAGTTAAATGCAATGATATTCATCTAACTTTGTTTGTTTCAGAGGAAAATACTTCGTGTTGAACCATTATTCAAAAATCTTGTTCTACCCGTTTCAATAGGAAGATTTCCTGAAGTTGACTCTCTGACCGATTTAAATGGCCCTCGAGAAAAGCTGCAAAATAAGTAGCAGCAGTGGAAAAAGCTTCGAATAATCTTTGTGTAAGCAACGCTACTCAACGAGTTCTACTTGTTGTTGTTGGAACCCTAAGGTACCCAGGGGATACATAGGGCCTTCAAGAGATTCTTCCAGTTCCCCCTGCCCTGCGCCGTGGCCTTGGCTTCGCTCCATGTAACTCCGAGTTCTACTTGGCGTGATCTCAACCGAAACCCAAGCAAAAGATGAAGAATTGCGTGTCAGAAAGTCAACATAATGCATACATGCAAAGTGCCTAGTCAAAAGCCTGATTCTTCGGCAGTGGCTTGATGTTTTGTGGTTCTTTCTCAAATAAACTGCTGTAAGAAATCCTTAAATTGTGTTAGTAAATTAGTGTTAAGCATAGTGCAATGTGCCTTAGGTTTCTGGAAGTGAGGAAACTGGGATAAATATTATTTAGTAGTAGGTACCAAAAAGATACAATTTTAACAATTATGTGTAACGAAGATAAGGTAGGTGTAATGAAGATGAGGAGTGCTATACTTACTTCTTACTCTTACTTTTATTATGTTATCAGACTACTATAATACTCATGTATTGTAGTTAAATATTTATAACCATTATATACTTAGTATGCTAGTTCCTCATAGTTAAAAGAAAGCTAAATTAGTAACTATAACGGCTGCAGTTGTAACTGAATCAACAAATTTAGTGTTTAGGTTTTAAAAAGAGGGAAAGGTGACATGATTTTTTATTTTTTTAGTTATGTAAGACCACATTTATTATGCATTGTTGAAATAATAAATAAACAATTTACTTTGTAATAATGTTGACTATGTTAATTTGTTTACTAGAATAGAAGTAATAGTTGATAAATAAATAATGTATCAAAAAATATTATTTTATTTCATCGGATTGATATTGATTTCTAACTAGACTTGTAGACTTGTTTAGTTATTTACTTACATCTAGTTAGATTATATAGTATTGAACCGCTTGTAGTTTTAAATTCCCTATAACCAGGGACAAAGATTCTTTACCCATGCTATAACTATATGCGCAGGGAAGTAATTAAATCTCTGAATGTGGCTCATGCATTTCTTTCTAACCCCCGATGTGAGGCAAAGATACTTTATGGGCAAAAACTCGATTTAGCCAGTCATATTGGCAAAGGCATACTAGAGACTTAGCCCAGCGTTGGGTTTTACTAGATTATTGATGAAGGAAAGTTAATAAAAGTATGTCAGCTTATTTACTTCATGGACTAAGCGTAGGTAAGTAGTACTAAGCTTGGGTTGTGATCGGTTCCAAACTTCTGAGTCACCGACAAAGTCCTTACAAACGAAGTTTACAAAGATCTCTTGAATGAGCACTTCCTTTCTATCGCTGTTCTTTTTCTAAATTTAATAGAAGCATGCTGATTAAAACTCTTTATTACTTTGTCTGCAATCTATGAATGTTGTTGTTGTTGTCCTATGGTACCCCAGTGGTACAGAGGGCTTCGTGAGAAGTTTCGAATCTATGAATAGGTAGTGTAATATTAATTACTTACAACTATAACATATCTATTGTTTGTTTGTTTGCATTGAATAGGCTCCAAAACTACTGAACCGATTTTAATGAAACTTGGTACACAGCTAGTATAGACTTTGGGGAAGAACATAGGCTACCTTTTACCACGGAAATAATCCTCATTACCACGGGAAAAGCTGTTAACGCCAGCGGAGCCGCGGGCGGAAACCTAGTAAAATAGCAAAAGCTAACGGAAGAGAACATCTTTCAATTACTTTAGTTTAGTGTGTACAAACATCCTTATAGGCAAACAATGAAGAAAATACGATTTTCCAGCCAATATTACAGTCCTCTAAAACTCACAAAAAATCTCACGCTTCGTATTTGAGGTTGATAAATATTGACAAATTAGCCTTATGAAACTGTCATTTTGTGACCAATGAGTCGTAAAAAGTGGTGGTATGTTCGCAATTCTGAGAACGAACAAAAAAAAAAACAAATTGTCAACCCACATGGAGTTTGATAAAAAACTGACGTCACAACGTACATCCATATTCGCTAAATTGACAAAATTTCAAAATGGCGGCGTTTTCGTGACATTTTGACAGCTCCGTAAGGGATTTAGAGTTTATCACAACTGGCGTGCTAGCCCCGCTGGTTATGTCTCACAAAGTTTTTTCCTTAGGCCCACAAATTCACAGGAAGTCTATAATATTATTAAAAATTTAAAGAGTAAAGCCTCATTTGGAGTAGATGAACTTCCTCCAATGCTGATCAAAAGCTGTGCAATTGAGTTAGCCGACCCTTTTGCCACACTAATAAACCAATCATTTGTAGAAGGGGAGTTCCCAAATGCACTTAAGATTTCTCTTATAAAACCGATCCATAAAAAAGGTAGTTTAACCGATGCCGATAATTATAGACCAATTGCCCTTTTGCCTACTTCTGCTAAAATTTTTGAAAAAGTGATGATCACACGCCTTTATGAATTTTATGAAAAATTTAATATTTTCTATGAAGACCAACACGGATTTAGGAAAAAACACTCCACAACCTTAGCAGTATATAAATATGTACAACACATTACTGAAGCCATAAATAAAAAGCAATATGCGGTGGGTCTACTACTCGATCTGAGTAAGGCTTACGATAGAGTTTGCTATAAAACACTCTTGGACAAACTTTTTAAATCTGGAGTAAGAGGCATTGCACATGATTGGTTTAAGTCATACCTTAGCAATCGCTGTCAATACGTAGAAATTAAATATACCAATTACTTAACAGGGAAAATAGATTATATTAGATCAGATAAAATTCCAGTTACTGGCTCTATCCCGCAGGGCAGTGTTCTGGGGTGTTTGTTATTTTTAATATATATAAATGACCTTCCTACCATATTAGATAATCAATCTATCATTTTCGCCGATGATATATCGATTTTGATTCCCTGTTCCAACGTAAATGAATTGAATATAAACTTAAATATAACTTTAGACAAAATCAAAAATTGGCTAGAGTGCAATAATTTACTTTTAAATTTAAAAAAATCAAAGTTAGTGCAATTTAAACCATCCCAAAAGATAGCTCTTCCAATAACATACACTTATAAAAATGAACTTATTGAAACTGTAGATTCAACAACCTTGCTGGGAATAGACTTAGATACAAACATGAATTGGAGGAGTCATATACAAAAACTCTCAACTAAACTTTCTTCATTTATATATGCTCTAAGAAATTTAAAACGAGTAACAGATTTTAAAACGGCGCTTACCGCATATTATGCGTACGCTTACTCCAGATTATCTTACGGTATAATTTTGTGGGGAAACAGCTGTCACGTAGAGGAAATCTTTATTTTACAAAAGAAATGCGTTAGAATATTAACAAACATTGACCAGATGCAATCCTGCAAACCTTTCTTCATAAAGCACAAAATTTTAACGCTAACTTCTATATATATTCTTGAGGCAAGTAAATTTGTCAGAAAACACCCTAATTTATACACCCCACTTACAGGCATAAAGCGCAATGATCGAAATCTTCATAAACTACATATTCCATTTTCTAAACTTAAAATTGTAACCTCTGCACCTCATACTATGATTATAAAAATTTATAATAAATTACCCAACTATCTAAAAAATTACGAAAAAATTGCTTGTTTCACCAAACACCTGAAATCTTTTCTTATTGCTAAAAGTTACTACAGCATCAAAGAATTCCTGGATGACAAAGATCTACATAATAAATCATAATTAAAATCTGCCTCTATTTCTCTAAGTACCTGATATATATGCTATAAATGAATATTATTATGAATTGAATATGAATGTAAATTAAGTATAGATTTATTTATTTATTGTTATTATTTTTGATAGATAATATTAATGCGCTCTCTCGCAAGTTTGCTGTGCCCTTTCAGGGCGTCACTTATCTGGATGTTTATTTAAGATCTTTTACCTTTGTGACTTGCAAATAAATAATTTGAATTTGAATTTGAATTTGAACTAAAATAGAAAAACGTGAGGACGTTTAGTACGTACGAGGTTAGAACAAAACAAAGTTCTTTTGAAAGTGGGTAGTGCATAGTGACATTAGAACGTTAAAGTTGTATAAACCCTTGAAAGTTACTTTTGAATGTAATGTAAATGAGCTGACCTCAAGCTCAGACAACTTTTCTTCGTAGAGCGTAGTGGGGGTTACCATTCTAATATTAAAGACTACAACGGACTCATGGAAGTGTATGAATTAGGAAAAAAATTGGTCAAGTACAAGTTGCCTAAACTAACGTACACTACAATCGACCTATTACGAAGCCTCGATAAATGTCAATGGTGTGTAGTTTTAAGATTAAAAACAGCTACATAGAACGATTATAATCATTTAGCGATTTGTAACCTATAGCATATTGAGTTAAAAGCAGATATAATGATGTTGAATATCTCAAAAGCTCTCAAGAAGGTGGAAATCAGTGACCTCAAATCATTAAACAGGGGTAAGGAAGGTGGAACACAAATACTCGAGTTTTACGAGTGTGCCGGCGAAGCGAAGGGCTCGGGGGAGGGAAGGGCGCGGAGGGCGCGCGAAGGGAGCTCGCAGGGCGGACCCTGACACAGATCCCAATTCCGAACTCATCAACGAACGCGAGACCTCGAGATTCGGTTGCTTTATCATCGATTCTAGCACCAACGCGTCGCGTTACGTACAAAATGGGTCAACGCGATCGCCTCTCACTCGCAACTCGCCCAGTGATGTCCCCGTTCTGAATTGCTCCCTCGGCAAATTAACGCCTCATGCTACAAATCGGCCACAGATAAAATTATAACTCGCCATACCCATTACCGAAGTCGAACGTCTGTCGTTCGTTATACAAACCGAGTACTCTATGGTCTAATAAACATCAAATTGAATGCTGAGAAACCTTGCTAATTCTTAACCCCGTTTTTATTTGCATTAATTTAACAAATGGGCCTTCTAAATGTTGTATAAGAGTGTGCGTGTGGTGAGCACACATGCAAAGGTGCACACAAATTGAGAGAATGTACGTGACCCGGTCTCGTCACAGTTTCACGGGCCACTTTCAGCTCGTAATGGAGCGCGTTGCAGCAAGCCCGGCCCCGCTCGCGCCTTGCGACACCCGCACCTCGCCTCTGCTCTACCGAGGATATTTCGTGAATCGCGATATTATCTTAAGCCGTGGGAGAACCGCTTTCCACGAATAAATGTTAAGACTAACTATTTTCCAAGCCTTTATTATTTTTTAAATTAAACTTCCTTGGTGGTAAGGACAAAGTAGTCGTGTTTATGAGAGCGTGTCGGTCCTATAGGTCACCACAAACCTTGTACAGTGCGGTCAACGGGTCACAACACAAGTAGTATTACATAAAACATAGTCTTGACGTAACATTTAAACAATGACGTCTTTCACATAATTATTGAAATTAATTACTATTAATTCGTAATGGCTTCATCATAGCTCATAGGTTTTAGCCTATATTAGTTCTGCAATACTAAACGAGGATTCTGTCTAGACTTATATGTCATAGATAAAATCTCTCGTATTTCTTAGAGTCTAAATCGATAAATATATTTGGCATCGAGCCCAAAGGGAGGACTACAGAGGTAAGTTCACGTGTAATTCATCAATATTATATTAAATTCTGGCATTGGAGTCGGCTCAGTCGGCCTTAGCAGCCTAAGTTGAAGTCGTAAATGAGGTTCTATGAGTTGCTGTGAGCCATGACATTTTACTTGAGACTTAGAAAGAAACCAAAGGCATTGAAAGCGGCATGGTGAAACTATCGAGATCATCGCACAAAGAGAAGGCGCCACGCGTTTACTCGGCAGAAAACCGACGCACTTTCCATTGACAAAGACGCGATATTCAAATCGTGAAGTTTCACTTGAAGAAAAGAAATGGTCTCACAACAAATTACACGTTCATAAATCATGAGTTAGAAATTTGGAAATCAGACGAATGGGAAATCGTAGCAACGTACGTAACAGACGAGTCAGTATCTGATGACTTGCTTTCTTTTGGGGGTTTGAATTGGAGTAATTGACTAGTCTAGCTACCATATAATTATTACATAACCCAAACATGATAATTCAGTTTTGCATGCAACATTTCTGATGCGTTCATAAATAGCAAACCGAAGTAGAATTTGATTCGAAATTAACAGCATCTAAAATTCACAATAAACTACTTAATGGGCGAGCGTGTTATGTCGCGCTTTAGCCTTGGCCTTGTGCTATGTACACAACACGATAATAAGTCTGGCGGAAATCATCGACTCGCTGGCTTTACTACAGATGTGCCTTTAGATGTCGTCAGTTCGTAGGTACACAAGTGATACACAACAAAATAATATGATTACGTAAATTGGATGATAACCAAGTACTTTTCAAGATATGAAATATCAAATTTATAAATTTTTCTATCATCAGATACAAGAACAATAAAATTAAATTACATTTATTCTAGAAACAAAGACCTATCCTCTATCACGCGCGCGTCAATGTGTATATTTGCAAACATTTCCGTGGCATTGCTTCGACTCGGTTCTTTCGAGTTTTATCGGAATAATAAAACGACAATGTATAAGTTTACACGATCATATTATATATTAATCCTGGCCTTTGCAACATTTGCCTTTCAGTCGTACTTTGACGTTTCAAAGTACTCGACACGGATAAACAATACAAAGGCCTGCAATTTGGATTGTTGCAAGTTTGCAAGCCAAACGAAGGTTTCCAGCATTTATAACTTATCTCAGCCACATTTGCAAGTACAAACTACAATCTCCAATTAGCTTCATGTTCCGGCAACACCGTTTCCTAACGGACAGTTCTGTTTAACTGGGCCTTATCGTACCGAAATACTGTCGACAAAACCCACTTTAGTTATCGCATTCCGCTGTCTCGACTCGCGAAACAGGAGCACCGCTCGACCGAGATCTCTCGCTTTGTGCGGGGTTACCAACATGAAAGGGTTTGACATTGTTCAGGTATTTCGTTTGTGTAGGAAACTACTCTAGATTGTCGCCAAATACTCCGTTTAGAAGATTTACATTGGTTTCGAATCGGAATTTGATTTTGATTGCTGTTTACAAATTTTGAGATTCTTTAGGGATGATACTGATAGAATTTATTCAGTCTCGCTGCAAACATTTCCTGAATATTGATTGACAAAGATTAGTGTTTATCTCTGTATTTACAGTTATTTAGTTCAGTCTTCAAAACACTATTACGCAGACAAGTAGAGTTTGTGGCTCTATCTAAAAATCTAACATATTCAACCTTTTCAAGCTGAATATAAAAGCGATTCAATTTCAACAGAATCCAAAATGTAGCCAGCGGCTAGCCTCTTTGTGCTAACATATTTTATTTATATGGTTGGTAACACAGTTGTTCTCAAACCCGGGCACACCGGCCCTCTCGGCTAAATTGATACACTCTTGCGAAATAACCTCGCCCAACTTATTCAAACAAAGATAGTCCAGTTTCAAGTCCGTTTATCTTAATACCGAAGGCTGAAGACGTTTTTAAGTAACAACTAACAAATGATTGTGATTCATTGGGTACCATTAGAAAATACGTTTTAAGTTAATTTCTAAATAAACAATATACTAATAAAGAATTAAAAATCAAGTATTGTTAAATGTTAATTAGTAATTACAACACAAGAGTAGTAATTCAAATCACATTATGAAAGTATTAAAAATTCTTACTATTATTGAAGTCTAAAACGGGGCTGATTAATAAATAACGTTAATGTTTTCTCTATTGAACCAAATTACTTTGACCGCTAAGTTGATGTAATAAATGGCACAGGAGACTTGGCATCTGTTACCCGCAGTTTGACTCATAAAACTTCAATTCAGGAACAATGGCGGGTCAGAACGTTTCCTCTGGAGAGAAATATCCGATGCTCCAAATTTTTGCAGTCTGAGTTGAAGCAAGAGGACGCCTCGAATAAGAATAAAGAGGGTACGTTAAATGCTCCTCCGTGCATTCTCCTCGGGGTTATTGACCGGAGGAAGGCGCATCCCCGCGAATCCTTATACCCACAACTTCGTAGGTATAGCAAGACAAGTATTGGAGGAGGGGTCTCCCAGTATTGAGACTGCTCAAGATGTTAATCTCTAAATCGATGACGGTCTAAAGGTGAGAATATGGTTATTGCTTGAGATCAGGAAGTCAGTTTTAAGCTTGTTAAGTAAGAATATCGCTAAAGATAATATCTTGAGACGTAGCCGTCTTGAAAATTTACTGCTACCAATTACCGCAGAATCGATGAAAGGGTGAATCGTCGTTTGGCAATATTCTTACAATGTTTCTGTAAAAGTTTATGCTTTGATTTATTTCTTGCAATGATTACCTGTTGTTGTTGACAAATTGTTTTTGTAAGCTCTTTTAAATAACTTTGAAGGAAGCTGCGAAGCTATCACAACAACAAAGGAAGTTGTGTGTTGAATTTAATCCCAAAACGAAGAAGATGAAAAAAGGTTTGGTTTTTGACGACTTTCCGGTGTTGAGGGCGCGCTACCTGCTTGGAGGGATCAGTCCCTATTTATAGCAATAAGGATGCCGATGCTAAAGACACACATGTTACAAATTATTATTGGAAAAATAACAAGATAACTGCTTCATTAGAAACGTATTAATAAAATGGGAAATAACTATTTGAAATCAATTTGCTGTAAGCGTTAAATAATGAAAATTGCTGTTTACAAGAAATTGTAGAGCAACGGTTATGGACATTTTAAAATCCGTGATCCGTCGTTTATAATCGAGAGATTTGAAACGACAAACACAATGAAACACGGTCGCAACAGCCGTGGGGTTCAAACTGTCTGGGGTGCAGGACGAGGGCGCAACTACGAGGAATAAAGAAACATCGACTTCGCATCAACACAGAATGAACGTTTTGGGGAAAATTTTAATAATATTTATTCTCACTACCAAAACACAAACAGATGTAATTACAGCGAAGCGATTTGAAAAATGAGTTCGTTACTAAATCGTTAATGATTTAGGAATAAACCAGCGCAACACTAATTACAAATGTGTTTCGATTTCTAAGTTGCTCCCTCTACCTGTCATTTGTCAGCTTACACAACAAGGAAAGTTAAATGCGCGTGCGGGCAAAGCAACTTTCGCCCATTGTGGCGAGGCTAAATGAACTCGACACACCATGATGCAGGAAGAGAGATCACCCATTACAATCAAACATAATCTCATCTCATTACACGCAACACAAGATGCGTACCTGAGTTCATATAAATCAAATAAACCGAAGTCCTTCGATGAGTATGATAAAATAAACTAGTTCCGCGTTGACTCCAACAACCAAAATAGCTCACCTGGCTAAGGCCATTATTAGTTCGTATAATCCAATTTTCCAAATGAGAGGCACCACTTCGACAACACTAATCACCACAAGTCAACGAACAAAAAGTGCAGTTGTAAAATAGAAACGGAATGACACCGGTATGCGCTGTGTTCACGTTTGACAGTTTCACTTCACCACATGGCTATGAGGTTGCGCGCGTTAGCGTGACAGACGCGCGGTGCGCTCGGCTGCCGGTTGGCGACTGGACGCGGCAAGCGCTCCTCTCTCCGGCAAGGGGTCAGCGAGGGCGGAGCACCCGCGGGACAGCTGCGCACCAACCTACACCGCCAACTGAACACCGACCCTTTCTCCAATTCTCAATTGTGCACCGGTGAAAGCTTATGTACAGATGCAACGAAAACCGCCGAAAAACGCGTCCACGAAATTTAAATTTACCTAACTGAACCAGGACGATGACGCATTTTTAAGGAAACTCAAACATTACGAGGTGGTTAGGTTAAACTACTTTATTGTATTCTGATGTCATTTCGCAACCTTGCCAAGTATATTCAATATACTACTTTGTCATTCAAGGAGAATTTTAGGACAAATACAATTGCAAGTTTACACGAGCGACTTAACTTTTCTGTTTAGAAATTATCATGTGAAATTATTCATTTTCACAAATGCTATAAAACCAAAGCTATAGAGGTGTATTATCTGTTTAAATATTCAGTTGCAGTTTGGTTCAGTGCACGTAGGGAGGAGTTGTTGCCCCCTGGGTAGAGCCTTGAGCCGCCCTGCTTGCTCGACGACTTATAACTTTGCTGGAGAGGTAATTTATGAACTGGTTACAAGTTTTAGAACAAGGGGGTTCATCGTGGAAATTATGAGTCACCTGAACCATGCCATTTTAATTACACTGCCCTAAATATAGACTATCTTTCATGAATATTATTTTTACATTGTACAAGATTTCATTTGAATAATGCACTGATTGATCATATTAATTGTTTTCAATATTGTTGGTTACTGTTTCATAGAGCCCCAGGGGACTCAAACAAATATCAAAATGGTTCAAATCAAATGTATTAATATCGCTTGGTGCAGTTATAATGCGTGCGTTGGCTGCAGCTAAATACCTAAATGCGGAGGGTACTTCAAAGTCAGCGAGTCGTCTCCCTCAGCGGAGGGCTACGACACTTGGAATCACCAGTCACGCGATTATCCCCCGCCCACCCCCACACATCACCCGCATTGTTCCTCCATGCACACACATATTTGATTCTTATTCAAGCAGTTGCATGTATGTGTCGCGCGCATCTTTCTGAGTAGTGTATTATTTCTTTGCCCTCGTCCACTGGACGACCTTGTCCGCTTCAGGGTTAACCTCCCGAAGGGAAGGCCTTTCGGTCTCGGGTTCCCGGCCCATCTTTACCTGCGCGAGTGTTTAAAAAGTCATCCTTCCAATTCTGAATCGATATTCTTTGTCAATGACATTTAAAATTTATACCTGATATTTTAGCCAGCAAGGCGTTAGTTGAGTAAATTAAGCAAAAATCATTTTTTGTTACAATGACATAATAAACAATAATAATTGAATCCAATATTGTTTTCACATAATGTACACAGTACAGCACAGCAAAGTAATAGATATTTAAATTTGCAAATTTCGCCACAACCGAAGCGTAATCTAAAACTGGTAAGAGAAAACAACGGACAGCCACTCAAGCCGGTACTCCATTCTGCATATTAGATGTTTGTTTTTAATTTTGCAGGGCGCGGTTACTCGCGACCTGTCCTGGATACAAGGGCAGTGGGTCGCTTGCACCCCGGTATGCCCCAGTGCTGCCTCGTCCACACCCCTTCCCCCTGATCAATTAGGTTGGAGCTCTTAGGATCAACCCAGTTTTTAGAACGACGACGACGTAGTGGAAATTTTATTTTAATGCGTCGAGTTGGAGTAAAATATTTTCAAATGTTGTGATAATTAAAACTATGCAAATAATACGATAGGTACACGACGGACTAGACGAAATTTTCAATGATTTTTGTGATTGTTTAGAAGTTCTTTCGAAAGAAGGCATGAATTATCGTAATGACCTCTTATACAATACAAACGATTTACCAAAAATCGTTATGGTAATCTGAAAATAATGTTCTTATATAGACAAGAAAATTGATTTGATTATTAATAGTCATCTCACAACACACATAATGAGTCCACATCACAATACAACAACTAATTGTCTAGATATCTATCATACTGACGCATCAGAGGAAAATTTCCAAGAAGACAACAACGTATTTTGAAAGAAACCCAGCCTACTAAAACTACTTTAAAAATGTATAGACAATCTCCTCATGCTAGGCACGTTTCTAATCTGAATAGTAAATATACAGTGTTTTCAAAAACATTTCCAATTTCTACGCTTCCGATTTTAAGATGTTACTTTCTCAACATTAACTTTTATTATAGTGATTAAATCGGAGATACGATAAGCAAATTCTCACCTTTTGACAATTATTTTTATGCCTTTACACAGTTAAGGTGTAAGAGTAGAGTTATTATTTGATGGGATCTTTGATAAATCATGTAATTTGTCCGTCTCTTTCTACTATTACAGCACAGTGGTACACGGTAGTCGTTGTTGGTAATAATCGAAAGGTGGTACTTTCAAAGTGCAGTGTTCTTTCACTTTCGTCAAGAGCAAGCAAGGTATGAGAAGAGTTACTTTTACTTCATATCGATGTTTTAAAATTAGTCCTACTGATGGTAATTTGAATATTTTATCTCGTCTAAATGCTAAGTTTAATTTCGTTTTAAGTTCTTGACCGTTTTTTGGCCAAATCAACCTTTACTAATGATATCTAAATTCTAAATCTGGCTTGTCGGTATATTAATGTTTACATTATAGGTAGTTTAATGTTATTTATTAGACATGAATATACGTATTGTAACTTTTACAACCAATATATTCCACCAAGTCGGCATTGTTTTTTATCATCAAGAATCTTCGAAATTCTTCAGAAGTATTACAAATTTGTTTACCATACTAAACCAGCGCTATATCGCCTGCAGCAAATTGGGCGCGCATTTTTAGAAACTGTACCCCAAAGTGTACTTCAGATACGTTCGCTCACTTTCCTCGATTGCGATTAACTTTCTCATTCATAACGCGAGTTGACCTTACC
The DNA here is from genome assembly GCA_948473455.1 of Teleiodes luculella. NCBI lineage: Eukaryota > Metazoa > Arthropoda > Insecta > Lepidoptera > Gelechiidae > Teleiodes > Teleiodes luculella. The sequence goes on from OX419589.1 coordinate 14,413,033, forward strand.
TTTCCATCGCGCTAGCTGCAAGGGTCATTCTATTTGACAATCGAAACTGTTTTGTTTACCAGCTTGATAGTTGAAGTGACCTCTACGGATCAGAGGCCAAAAAGTATACAATACAAAAGGCAATACCAAATATATAATGTTATTAAAACTATTGAAAGTACTTGAAAATACTACCCGAAAATATTTAGATGGATAGATTCTGTTCTGATTGTCAGATTTACTCAGACTGTGGTTTGGAGTATTTAACTCTAGCTGCAATAATATTCAATGAAACCAACACAACGCAGATTAATCAAAATGTACCTTCTTTACTAATTCTACAAACAGAATGCCACTTAAATCGCGACGATAGACATTGCAGTTGAATTGAGATAATATTGGTTGTTTTAGCAGTAATGAGCAATAAATCATCAAGTCACGAGTATTTTAGAACTAACCTTCTAACTTGCATAAGTCTGAAATAGGCAAAACAATCACTAAGCGTTTGTCTACAGTATCATGAACGTTCCCGAAAAAAACAAGGTCAGTTAAATCAAAACCAACTGTTTGTTTGTTTTACTTTAAACCCAAGTTAAATACGACAACCATATGTTTCGCGCACGAGTTTCTCTTACGAAACAATCTCTCAACTCATCAGTTAGGTTATCGAGTTTCACAAACATGTCCCAGTTGTGTGGTTTTCGAAACTTTTTTGCCAAGTGAAAATCTGCCTACTCGCAGGTGACCTGGAACTCTCGGTAACAGAAAGGTGGTTTTATGATGCTACCACGACGTGACGAAACAGTTTAGTCGTAAGACCACCTCTCACGTCGTTGCGTCTTTTTAAATGGTTTCTTTGTCTATATTTTTCCGGATAATCCAGCCCGTCAAATCCGACCTATTTACTGGCTTCAGGGACATCTTTACTGTTTGCCCGTCGCCTCGAAGATTTCCAGCCTTGCTCTTGATAGAATGAAACATTAGAAACGTGTCAATGCTGCAAGCCATATCCATAAATCCAATATCATAAAATACTGATATAAATCTCAGTGTACGACTGAGAAAAAAGTAGAAAAAATCCGATCGTGTATTGGGTGTGAATCGTGATTTTATCAATCATCTAGAAATTTCAAATACCTCTATGGTCAAGGCAGGATCTGGGTAGGCGTTTTTTTTTTCTTCATGATAGTCCTTGGAATTTAGACACTGCACGACTTTATTACACCTGTCATCATCATGCTTTTGAAGTACCAATATTGATAGCAGAAAAGAATGTGAATGTGAATGCTGGGGATATATGTTTATTAAGCTTAACCTAGTAACTCACTCTGCGTTGTTTTTGGTGCGCACCAATAAGATTGAAACGCTCGCTACATCTGTATATCCGGGAACCGTTCAACCTTGGTTTTGAAGGTTATAATGAGAATAGGCATCTTCTGGGAAAGTGTGAAAGCGTGTGCCCGGGGGCGCTCGGGACCTTGTCGACTTTGATCAATACGAGGTCAAAATGCAAACCTTTAGTGTAAAGTTACCTTAAAATAAGATAGGATTGGAATAGGAAAGGAAATTCATGATGTTTAAGTAGATTATAAGGAAATAAACGAAGTGATATAATATAAATATAATCACTACATAGTATAAAACAAAGTCGCTTTTTCTGTCCCTATGTCCCTATGTCCCTCCCTTTGTACGCTTAAATCTTTAAAACTACGCAACGGATTTTGATGCGGTTTTTTTTAATAGATAGAGTGATTCAAGAGGAAGGTTTATATGTATAATACATGCATAATTTGCTTAAGGATAACCCACAATAACCATTTTCCCGTGCGGAGCCGGGGCGGGTCGCTAGTAAAATTATAAAGTGTGTTTTGTAAATAATTTAGGTTCTTCGGCTCTGAGAAAAAGGACTATCTACACTTTATACGTATAAACCTTTGTAACAAACCTACAATCCTTCTTTATGTTAACTTGCTTTTACATTCACGTTTTGTTACGACTGTTTCCTACGAAATATCCTTTTAGCATTCCATACCACAAAAAGCAATAACGGAACCTTTATAAGATCACTCTTGTCCATCCGTCCAACAGTCACAGCAAGTTTCCTTCGAATCTACTAGCCCAATTTGTTTTTTTTTTTGCGGTAGCTTAGTACACTATTAGTGATTAAACTTGACTTAGAATAATTTACAAAATAAGTAAGATACATATCAGTCTAGTACCGATGCAGTGGTGTCACGGTCTACTCTCGCAACGCTAGCGAGAGCGTGAAAGCTCCCGTATAAGAGAAACCCTACGACGACGTCGCCGCTGTCACGCACGCTTTTAGCTCCCACTTTCAAAATATACACGCCGCCGTATTGGGTGTTTTCAATGATCTATGCTGCTGGTTTATACCAATTTGAATTTAGAACGTTTTTTTTTTCGTTATATTTCTAATACTGTGGTACTTAGATTATTACGGCCAGTTCCCATGCCATGTTGTGTTCCTGGCTGGTTTTAAATTTTAATTTCAGCAATTGTTGATTGGTAATTTGGTATATATATCTACCAAATATATTTAATGTTACCTACTATATTTATATTTTTAGAAACGCCGTCTATACCACAACTCCTTGTCTTTATAAAAAGAGTAGACCAAGGTTTCTCAGTTTCTAAACAAAAAATATGTATTTTTTCCCTGGATTGTTCAAAATTATTTATTTCAGGAGAAGTTTAAATTATTATTTAGACACAAAAAATAAATATAAGTAAGTACAGCACATAATATCTATAGAAAGACAAAATGTTGGCTCCTTTCAGACAGACTTTTTTTTCTAAAAGCAGTCTAAAATAACTATAACTAACAGTTTTTAAAGAACGGCGCGAAACGTAGCAGTGAAAGTGCATCGGCGCGCGCGCATTCAGAGCATTTTTCAGCGAGAGAAACGTAAGAAAGCGCTAATATTGCCAGAACTAGATTAGCCGATCAAAAATTGTACAAATAAGGTTATGTTAAACTATTTTAATTTCAGATATTGTTCCGAACTATCGGTTATAACCTGACTACTGTATCGATTACAATCTCAAGTCAAGAGGAAATCCTCCAAAAATAAAATATTAGACAATATCGTAAAAGTAAATAAATGAAAAAAGAATTTGCCAAACGTTTTTGCCTATAAATGTCTATTAGAAAATCAAAACAAAAATATTACGTAGAGAGATCTTCGTATTATAAAATAAAATATTTTTATTTTCAACCTGATGGCAAGTTTAAGAACAATTCCCCACAACAGCCCTGGCAACACTGGAAAGCGCCGAACGAACGTATAGTAAAATTTGAAAGCGCTACACAATAGTGCGTTGTCGAAATTGGAAAGTTGAGCGGTGCGCGTCCATTGCATAAGACCAACTCGAGTCTTAGCGGCGTGACTTGTGAGGCTGACGAAAGGCGTGACGTCACCGCCTGGAAAGTGCATCGCCCTGCCCCTCCTACTGCAACGCACGTGTTGCTGCAGCGATGCTTCCTGCACCGAGGACTTTCTATTGGGAAACCGCCAAGTGTTGCCAGTTGGCGGGGAATGAGGTGGAATTGGGAAACTATATTTTAATTAGTATAAATTTAGATTTGAGTAAGGAGCAGGCAAAGCACGAATTTTGATTAAAACGTTCAAATAAATTGGAATACTTTTTACATAATGCCATTTGAAAATTCTGATAGAAGGTGACTCCATGTCCATGGGAAAACGGGAAGATTTCGTTATAAGAATACCTTTGCGAGGTTACAACCATACAACTTTTCGACCTTCCGGTTGGTTCAATCCAAATTGGACTGAAGATCAGATTGTACTGATCTACAAACTTAAGTATTTTGTTTGTGTAAATTACATTGGTTGTGGATGAGATGGTGGTGTGCGACACACTCGATAATTTTTCAATAACAGTACCGATTTCAATGCCAGGGGTTGGCAGCACACGGCATACTATTCGTTGAGAAATTGGACGCCGGCGCTTGTCCCAATCTCGAACGAGATGCATTGGTTGGGCAATAGCTTGTGCGCTCTCCCGCTGTGCGCTTACACAATGTGTTCCGTATTCTGAATTTACTTAACGTCCACGCTGGGATTTGAATTATAAACTGGGTTTACGAGTAACCTGTGAATGACAGGCCTAGACAGACTGTAAAGCCGTGTAATTCCCGGTTTAGATTTGGACTAAACCCTCTCTTTCAGTGGTCTCGTACGAGGCGACTAGGAATATACCCCGGGGAACCTGTATAATAAATACTTAAAATGGACCATCTCATTAGCTGCCCTTCTTGTCCTGTCGCCTGCACGCGAGAGGACTTGATGAAGGCTACTGACGACGCTATTCGAGTGGCTGGTTTCTAGGCCGAGACTGTCTGAGTCTGCTGTCGACTCAAAAAAAAAAAAAGAAGAATACGTAAAATAATTACCTGTGCAATAAATATTCAGAAAGAGTTGCGATCCCCACCCAACTTGCTAAGCATGGGGATAATGACAATACCTCCCCTCCTGGAGGGCCTAATCCTGCAGTAGACAGTGGACTTTTATAGGCCTTTAAATAAAATAAAAATATTTTTTTCGCTTAAACACGGTGAACATAAGTTGTTTTCAGTACTGGTCAAGCTCTTTATAGGATTGTTATAAAATAGGTGACTAAAAGTATACAGGTGAGATGCAGTTTTATTTTTTATTGACCTATGCTTGTGTCGAAAAGGTACGACCAATCAAGCCTCTCGGCTCTCCGAACTTGATACTCTGTCTTCGAGAATACAGACGCTTTGGCAGATTGTACCACAACTTGCCTGTGCACATTATAAAAAATGATTCAAAGAGCACGCGGAAGGTCAATCAAGTGAATGGTATTTTCTAGCTAAAGCTAAAGATTTGCAGTTAAATCATCTGTGTAGAATTTAATATTAGGGCTTGAATGTAAGACCTTAACATAGTTTAACGTTTTATTCACGATTGAATATGTGAATAAGCAAATGAAGTTTTCATCTTCTAATTATTTTAGTATTGCAAAATACTACTCTTTTCAGCGAACGCTCAAAAACTGTAAGATAATTATAACATAATATAGGTACTCTTTTATTTATTACTAAGTGACTAGGTACGTCGCTAAATACTTACACTCAAGTTAAGCTTGCGATGTTTTGACGAAGGTATCTGTAACAAAACAAAATAAAATTATAGTAATATTATAACAATAACAAATAGAAAAATGCCACTTGCATAATAAAATTATGATATTAACTAAACTATAGAATATAAACCGATTACGCGTATCTAAATGGTACGTTATAAAGATTATAGAATAACCACGGGCAAATTCTCAAATTAGCTATCAAAGGTAAATAAAATAGATAACAAGATGCAAGCAAATACGATGTTATACAATACTATCGTTGTGTTAAGTCATTTGCGCTCATTACAAGTATTTACTAGCTTGAAATCAATATAAAGGATCCTTGACACTGTTTAGTACACGACGGATGCGTGTCCCACAAAATGTATTACAATGATAATTTAACAGATGGATTAGACGATAACCCTGTATTTTAATAAATGAATATGGTGACTGGCGGTATAGTTCCAAAAATTATTTAGGTTAGGGTCACGGCTTGGCCGAGGGGCATTCTTACGTGGCTTACAGATTGGCCTGTTAAATTTCAGGGGCGCAGTCTATAAATCTTCAGTCCTATTTAAAAAATAAACACAAGGCTTACGTGAATCGATGTCAATGGGACAAATATTTAGTCTAACGATATTTTCGTAAAATACTTGTTTACAATAACAATTACTAGATACGAGATTTTTCCGTGTTCAAACAACGTGAGAATAAAGACAGTAAAATCGCATTATTTTCTGTCAGGTTTTCTTAAAAGGCATGAACTCCCTCTTAAGTAATAAAAACTGTGAGCACTGCGCTTAAAATATTTATTTATTTTTGAAAATTTTCTATTTGGAGGTCAAAGTTAAAAGGGATCAAAAATTTCAACTTTCCGGGGTCGCTGGGCATCTCACGGCATTGGCCAGAAATATGCCATCGACTCAGCCCTACTTTAATGGATTTGTGTCATGTTTAAGGTAAGCATGAATTACGAGTGACCATGGCCTAGTCTCTTGTAGAAACATAGCCATAGACAGTTATTAGGGCAGACATAATTTAGTAAAATCCGAAATATAGTAAATAAATAGACTTCAACTAATTTCTGAAAAATAAAGTAGGTTCACAATATTCACTTACATTATACTTGTGATTATACTAATACTGTTGAATGCCCTTAACTTGACATACTAAAAATTTACATACAGACAGAATGAATAGACATTTCAAAATCTACTCGTAACAAAAGATAGTAGGTAGCTAATAAAACGCGAACGCATTTTCGCAACTGCGGATGACCGCTTTCGGAGTAACAATGTGCTAGCAAGCAACAATTATACACCATGCAAAATGTCACGCCGATTGACCAATAAGCGAGAGTTTAAAAAATTGAGGACTACGCGCGGTGCGATCCTCTTAGGAGTTCATGGTTGAATGAAACATGTACAACGCTTAAACAACCGCAAACACTTGAATGTACACCTTGTGTCGCTTCTGCAGAGTGCATATTCGTTGGACAGAGATGCACTGTTCCTAATTGTCAGATTGAGAACGAACGGTAACGAGATAATAATTTAATCTCTGCGCTGAAGCAGATAAAGTCGTTTGTCGTACGCATGACTGCGGCATTCAAGAAGTAGGTTGAGAGAACAACTCGGTAGCTCATGTATCACTGAGATTCATTAACTCATCTATCGAAGATCTGAACCAAATTCAAAACCGTACCCAAAAAGCGAATCACATTAAATAAAAAGGGGTCTTTAAAACTCGTGGATAATTTAGAGAATACAGGAAGTCTTACAAAGAAAAATTCGAATAAACTTTTTGAGTTTCTAATAAGACTATTTATAGAAATTTCAATCCATTTGCAAAGTTACCCAGAATTTTTTAAAAGTTACAATGTTAATTTTCTGAAGTTATGCAACAATATCGTTCGTAAAAACAACGTGCCTAGTACATTGAATGAAGACATAAACATAACCAACTTCAACAAAATTATTTAGAAACTATGGGCAAATACGTACTGTGCTTTGGAAGTCCCAAAATAAATTCTAAACCCTAATTTCAAAACACAAACCTATCGTCTCCCAAGTTCCACCAAAAGGTGCAAAATTTCTACATCATATACCGTCCAGGCACTCGAAAGTCCAGATGCAGACAGCTAAAATAAAACCCTAAAGAGAGAGGCTGCGCTGCACCGAGTCGAAATGGGAAATGAAATCGCGGCTGGTGCAGTTATATCACACTAGATATCGCAGCTTTCGTACACGACCAAGAGAAAATGAAAAGGGAGCGTTTACAACGATTTCATTTCCTACCGAGTTGCATCGAAAATTAGGTGTGTTACCAACTACAGGAACTGATTTACGAAACGTGTTTGGTAAATGTGATATCTAAGTTAGCTAATTTGGTTGAAGTGCATTTGGAAATGAAACGGGTCATAGATTGTTTTGTTAATTAACTTAACTGAAATCGCACATAGCTGGTCAAAAAATTGTTTATCAAATTAAAATTTATAAATTGGGACATTTCGTAAATAGATTGAATGAAACCCAAGAATTATCACTTTTTCACAATGCTAGAACAGCTGTAACGGGTTTTATATCTAAGATCAATATTGATATTATAAATAACAGTCCACTGCAGGGCTAAGATGATCCCCACGCATGGCAGGAGGGTTTGGGATCACAATTTTTTTAATTACCGCTCGCCTGCCATTTAGATAAATGTGGTTTTCGTGAGAAAGCACCTTTATCATAACTTTGTAGTCTTCATTTAAAAAAAATACGCAAGTTAACAAGCTGCCCGTTCTATGGGTAGATGATTCCTTTAATCCCCTTGAAAGTACGACATCCACAGGAAGAGTTTGGGTGGTGGTCCAATTTTAGGCCCAGAAGGTTACGGACTTATGGCTGCCTTCTTCTAGAGTACCCTATTGGGTAATGACGACCTTCTCTCTGAACTCTTTTCTGTATTCGGTCGTCATTTTTGAATCTACAGCTCTGTGTATGTTTTTGCAAGTTGTCCTAACAGGACGTTGTTCTCCTTCCTACCACTTCACAGAGTTATGGCTCCCATAGAAAGATAGTATCGCCTAGACGGGGAAATGAAATCGGCCTGCAACAAGCGGTTATATCATAGCAGCGATATCGTAACTGTGCTCGTTACTCTGTCTCTACCCCAATAGAAAGTGCACTGGCGTTCGCTTTCCTAACTATTTATTGTTACAACCGCTTTACGCTCGTAAACCCAGAAGTATACTTTTAATATGTGATACACATTAGACCCAATAATCAATTCGTCATAATTTAAAAATGAATTCGAAAAGCAATGTCCAACCGGTACAAATTTAGGCTGGTTGTATCGTACCTAGTCCTAGAAAATCTTATAAAATATTAAAAAATATTATAATGTAGTTACATTGGTCAGCACAGTGGCAGACAGACAGTACAGATCATTGTAGAGATTTTTCGCTCAAATTATGATATTGTCCTACTTCACCTACTACGTCCCAACCCAACTTCCAATTACCTAAGTAATAATTGCAATTAGAAAGAGAGAATTAGAGAAAGACCTTAATCCAGTGTTCCAGCAGTGATTTGGTACAAATGCTTCTACATAAATAGAATAAAATGACATCGGAAACTACTCGTAAACTTCGCGCAGCTAAGCGTAAATTCTATAAATCTTTGTTTTATGTTAGCAAGCTCAACCGATGTATTTTTCTGGGACAAAGGAAATATTATTAAAATGTAACATTGTGCTAAATGTTGAGAAGGAAAAAGTGACCCGACTTGAAAGTAGGAAAGCCATAAGGAAAATACGCTTCAAAAATAATATTACAATATGAAAATAGAAAATAATGTACGAAATGTGGTTAATAATACCATAGAAATGTGTTGGGATTAATTTTACGTTTTATAGAAAGCCTGTAACTAGGAACTACAATAATGTATTCTGCTGTATCAGTGCCTAAAAGGAAGTTGCAGCAAGGATACTCGTATATTCAGCAGCCTATTCAATGGGCTATTATGGGGCTATGTACAGTAGCCAGCACGAAATACTGCGAGATTCGCCCTTACCGCTACAGAATAAAAGCGCTCTCAAAGTCGAAGTATTCAGCCGCATGTATACCTTCAGTACTAAACCCACAGAAAAAAAAAACGTTGGTCCATTCTAAGACAGGAAAAGAGCAACAGGAGCGGTGTTGGTGTTATATCTTTAGCGGTATTTTGACATTTTCTTTTAGAAACCTCAAGTACCTTACAATCTAAACCGACATAACATTACCATAACGACTTACGCGCAAATAAATCCGCAACTAGAAACTTGCAAAACCGCGCTGTTGCAAAGTTATGAACACTTATCTGGAGCCGGGCGCGTTGCAACTTTACAGTACTCTCTCTAATGCTAAACTTACGTAGCAACTAATATATTAATCTGTAGAAATAAGCAAGAGAGAATTTTTAATTAATAAACTGACCTAAAGGTCAGGCTTGGGTCAATAGGAATAAAATATTCAATAGAGAAAAGTTGCACCGTGTGGTTCTTGCCTTAGTATTAAATCAACCAAACTCTTCTTGAGGTATTAGTTTGTTCAAATTTAAATGAATTTTGCCATAAAAGGAACTATAACGAAGTTGTACGAAACGTTATTTTTACAGCCAGCTGAGCCCTTTTCAACGTTCATTTAGATCCGTGCTTGTTTGCTTGTCGTGTGAATTTTTGAGGATTTCTTCCTACCTCACAAACTACAATATTAGAATAATTGAGCCGTTTAACCCTAAAGCATCCTAAACGGTAACAACGACTACATTCATAAGTAATAGCCAAGAGCAACTGCTTTACATGCCTCCCGAAAATCGTATTTTATTTCGGACAATAAGGTGATCCTAACTAAACTGGGGAAAGTCTAACAGAGTAATATTCACGAGACGAGTGGCCCTCTTGGATTCGAACCTAACCTCCGTAGTATGAGGCAATTGTTTTACCAGTCGGTCACGGAGGCTGTTGATTTAGATTCGTGACGTACTACCTAACGTGTGAATTTTTTTCTCTGACCGCAATCTCTCCAACTCTTTAGGAATTAGAAGTGATATGCAAAACATAAGAAATTATTCTCGATTGCTAGCGACTAGTTCTAACTGGATTGCCAGTGAATAATAAAGGAACTACGCTGCGTTCTATGAATATTTATCAAAAGGCGAGCGAGTTAATAACATTCCCAGCGGGGCTTAGACTTAGCTCAATATTAGCTTTAGAAGAGGTACCGCGGTTAAATTTTAAGCTCTGTGGTTCCCGGCTAAGATTGGACTAATGAAACTGTACAAAAATTAAATTGTTTATTTTTAAATTTTAGACATTGTAGCTCACTCATTTAGTCAAAAGTTATTTAATGCAAAGTAATTAATTATTCCTGTGGATGTATGACGAAGCGAGCGACTAAAGGTGCAAGGAACATAACCCAGGGAATGGACAGCAGACTACAACAACTGCGATCCTCAAGCCCACAAAGCCTGCTAAACACACAGTGGCCGAAGATCGGGTCAAATGGCGCGCCTTGAGAGAGGCCAATGTCCAGGAGTGGACTGCCGCAGCCTGCTAATGATTATGATGATGATGATGATGATGATTGTAGAAGTCGAATAAACTTTCGTTAATTCATTCATTCTGGGCCGCAAACAAATAATTTCGTTTGTTATCGACTCGCAAACAAGACGGGTCCACTTCAAACAACTTAAACCCGTTCTGTGATAAAATGTGTGTGTGTTTCTTGTTGCTGTATAAAATTTAGTGTTATCAACAGCTATTTAACCTATGCCCACTGCTATAAAGCTATACGTTATTGCATATAAAATGGTACCATAATAATCTCCGGAAGCTTCCGCAGCTTAATTAGCGGTAGAGCGGTTGCTACAGTAGTGGTGATACGAATCCAGGTGCGCTCTTAGACAAATCTAACTTATAAGACTATTCTTATTTTTTAGGATGAAACTCTGATAGCCACGTAGCTCAGCTGTTTGGAGTTAGTGTGGCTGTTCCATAGTGATTTTGCTAAGACCACAAAAGATGAAGATCTTATACAAACATACTTTAACATGGACAAAACAAAAATTAAAATTCTAGAACATTCCAAAACAAAGGAAAACGTAGAGGAATAATACAAAAGAACACGCTGAAATTAAAACCACAAAGAAAGCAACTCCAAATTCCACATTTGCACACCCCTAATGGACTACACGAACAAATATAGTATGTACAGTCAACATCATAACGAGTCATTTCCTTTTTCCAAACCTCTTATAGGTACCAAAAATACTAAACTTTAATATTTCGCTACCTAGAAGTTTTTTAAGTCACATGATATTTCCACTTGCTATCTTATGTAAGGTACGATGGAAATCAATTTTGAATATTTGGACACAGACCTTGACTTACAAAACAGTTTTTCCCGTGGAAACAGGGTATTTTCCCACGGTAAAAGGTATGGTATATCCGTTAATTGGGAGAAAAGAGTCAGCGTTAAAGTCTGAAGTCGTTAAGTGCTTTTTTAAACCTATGATGAATAAATTATTTTGTAAGTTCTATTCTATTTCTGTACCAAGTACCATAATGTTTCATGAAAATCGGTTCAGTGGTTTTGGTGTGAAAGTGTAACAACAAAGAGACACGAGTTACTTTCGCATTTAAACTATTAGTAGGGATTGATCTAAAAAAAGATCTTTCACAAAACATATATGTCGGAGATTGAAGCCAGATTGATCGTTTAAATCGATTGTAAACATCGATGACAGTTTTTATTTTACTTTCTCGAGTATCAGAGGGTAGAATCGATATAGTTGACCGGTGTGAAGTTGGCGCGGTGACGTTTGACAGGAGGCCCTACTACCGGGAGTGGGACCGGGTGGTTCACTCACATAAATAGCGCTGCTCAGGGCGGGCGAGCTCTCTGGGTAGATCTGCAGCCGCGTTGATAACTTTGTGTGTCTGAGAGTGTGATTCTGGTGGACGTACTGGTCCGGTGTGTTTTGTGATGTGTGATTCGATGTGTGATCTGGATGTATGTTGAAATAATGGTTGTTGGAATATTGTTTGTACCACAGTCCAGTGGTGTCTGTAAACCGTGAGTAAAGTGATCTAATTATCGTGTCGCTAGCAAGGTTGGCTAGGTTCTGTATTCGTATGGTGTTAGCTATGGCATTGTTATCATGACCGCGGGTAGAGTAACTGTAATATGGTCGAGTTACATAAGGTCCGGGCGGGGAGGCCCCTTGGTTGGCCAGTTTGTAATTGTTCAGTGTTTCCATGCCAGTTTCCCCTTATGGCATTTTGATGGTGCTCGGATCTACCTAAACCCCTTTTAGGGATTGATTAGGTCCCGATCGTTCATGATAACAAGCAACCGAGTCGATGGTGGTATAGTGTGTTTCAATTGTAACGACATTCGATGTAGTTGGTAAAGTCTGTTTCAATAGTGATGACAAATTGGGGTAGTCCTGACAAAGATAGTGTACGATGGTTCTCTAAAAGTTATTGTAGCATACGCCCACGCTTAGTGTGTTTCCGCGTGTAGCCCTTTGCGGGTTTCCTTTATTTATTTGCTTTCCCCTCCACCGTTTTGTCTCCATTCCGACATCAGAAGTTGGGATAAAGGATCTGTAGCCAACAGGGTTAATGATCGGCAGTTTGTAGAACGTTTCTTTTCTTAATTTCGTTGGTAGGAAGAAAGTGTGCAGAAACCAAATGCAAAAGTCGTTAATTTCCCAATTGATTAGATTTGCAATCGGAGGATGAGAATAGTTTCACGACTGAAAGATTTTAATTGGTTTACAAATTTTGTGAGACATTTTAGGCCATAGTGTTTGAATTTGATGTGTAATTTGTGATCTTCTTCTGGATTTCAATTTTCGTGCGTCTTTGTAAGTACTAGTTGGGAATTTGACGATTTATGGTAACTTAATTTAAATTTTAAATTCCATTTCTTACAAGTTTATTTTTCATTCGATCGTTTTGAACGTTTCTAGTGCGGGTAGAAAAAAAATAGTATGCTGTGTCCAAATTGTCGATATGGTCAAGATTTTTGAGTGTCAAATATTCGAAGTGATTGATCGGATGGATTAATTGAGATTTTTCTGATTATAAAACGAGTGAAGTAAAATCGGTTTTTTTCGTGGTAGTTAGAATCAGAATCAGTCAATGTTCTTTCTTAACGGTATTCTGGGGTAACGTACACGCCGATTTATACTAGGTGCGTTAGTATTTCTGTTTCATTTTAATAAGATGTGGGTGCGTCAAGTTTTATTGTGTTTGTGTACCAATCGTTTTCGTTAACGTAGTCATGATGTTGTACGCCAAATAATGCGTGCCTAGTTTGACATTTTGCGGAAGATAGCCCGTTGCAACAATAGGTCTTTGCGATTGTATTTTGGCCTAATTTTCGGAGATTATTGGTTGAAATTTTTAGCAGTGTAACCTATTAGACCGTGCGTGATTGAAGTTTTGTGATTTATTGTTCGTTTTGCTACGTGGTTCGGAAACGTGATTCTGGCGCAAAGTACCCACCTCTTCGATTTAATTGTGAAAATTAGTTTGTTCACTTCTTTGAAAAAATAATACGGAACGAAATCTGTTAAAATTGAACGATATTAACAAAGCCGTTTGAAAAAAAAAAATTTACAGTTCGTTGTATTTTAAAAGCGGTGTATGAACTTACCTACCTATAGCTACTAGTCGCTCATGACAAACTTTTTGACGAAGTTTAACTGACTTAGACAGTGTGTTTACCTGACTATGATAATGATAATAATCGGATAATCGAGTGGTGATTTTACTTTGTTTTTGTAAATAGTTTTTAAATCTTGTGATAAAAGTTCTGTTTTCATGATTAATGTTATCCGCCAAATGGAGTCGATGATTTGGGGTTATCCGCCGGATAGAGGCGATGATTGTAGTTTGGAAGCGATGAGTTTGATTTGTTGACAAAGCATTGTTTGTTTTCGAGATTTGAAGTTTGGAGCTGATATAATTTGAAAATCTATACTCGACATTCCTTTTTCAAAGTATTACCGTGGATTGTAGATTGTTTTATTTCTTTTGAACTTGAAGTTTTCGAACAACGACTAGTTTTGCTTTTGAGATTGTTTTCTAATGTGTAATGTAACGATAATGCAATGACTCTGAAGACACGACCCGACGGACTGGGCCTTATCTAGTAATCGTATCAGAGGTTCCGGAGCATGTAAGAGGTGCACGTTGACTGCTTTTTATGCGCAGTAACTCTTTGCGAGGAGTAGCACTTACGCAGCTGAGATGGTTAACTTCTGATAGGTTGCTAGGTTCTAACAAGCTGAATGGAGGCTTGTGTTGTCGTGACCGGATAGAGGTTACGTGATGTGAAAAGCCGGATGGAGGCTTGTGTTGTCGTGACCGGATAGAGGTTACGTGATGTGTAAAGCCGGATGGAGGCTTGTGTTGTTGTGACCGGATAGAGGTTACAGAGTTTAGCGACTTGATGGAGGTTGCTTGTTGAGTTGATGTGGTATCCGGATAGAGGTTACACACATGTTTTGTGACGGGATGGACGTCACAGATGTATTAAGAGCCTTTGCAATATTATTACGTTGGATTAAAGTAATTTAAATCTGATATTTCTATTGTCAAGTTTTTTTGTTCGATAACTAATTTAACTGACGGATATGAAATCAAGGTTTTTCGGTACGGATTCATTTCAAAATCGGTTTTGCTTAAAATTGTTTCTTATTATTTCGTTATAAAAAAAAAGCTAAGTTTTAGATGTGGATACGCATAGTACGGAGCGTAAAAAGTGATCTTTTAAAGATTCGTGTTTTACCGTTAGTAGAAGTTGTCGAAGGGTTAAGTACCATTGAATTTCGATGAACGAAATTAGAGAAATTGTAAAACTGGAAGTGAGGTTCTGAGTTCGATATTACTGTGGTGTAGTTGACCGAAGCGGAGGCTTGGATGAGCCGTAGTGCGTAGAAATCGGTGTCTGCTTTGAGTGGTACATTGTTGTTTTTCTAGGGACGCTCTTTTTTAAAGTAAGAGACGCGCTCACTTTTGAAACGGGAATAGTCCACTTTGGGTAGTCCGTGCATGCGCAGCGGGCTCCTTGCTCTGGCTGAGGTTATGTTGTGTTTGGGTCTTTGGAGCGACCATGGAGTCATGGAATTGACTTGTTGAGTCCAGGAGAGATGGACATTGGGTGTGGCTATGTGATAGCCGTAGACCGCGAATAAGATACCTCATGTTTGACTTTGAAATTGTTTATGACTAGTGATGTCACGGTGATTGTGACTGTAATGGTACTTGATCGCTTTTACGGTAATTGAATTTATCTGGCAGGAATTAAAAACTGTTTGACCTGGTAATGTTTTGTCAGGAATAGCCGAGCGGTATTAAGTGTTGCTTTTAATTAGTTTCGAATCCAACACACGAGGACGTGTGTCATCGCAGGATGGCCGTGTCGGAGATTGAAGCCAGATTGATCGTTTAAATCGATTGTAAACATCGATGACAGTTTTTATTTTACTTTCTCGAGTATCAGAGGGTAGAATCGATATAGTTGACCGGTGTGAAGTTGGCGCGGTGACGTTTGACAGGAGGCCCTACTACCGGGAGTGGGACCGGGTGGTTCACTCACATAAATAGCGCTGCTCAGGGCGGGCGAGCTCTCTGGGTAGATCTGCAGCCGCGTTGATAACTTTGTGTGTCTGAGAGTGTGATTCTGGTGGACGTACTGGTCCGGTGTGTTTTGTGATGTGTGATTCGATGTGTGATCTGGATGTATGTTGAAATAATGGTTGTTGGAATATTGTTTGTACCACAGTCCAGTGGTGTCTGTAAACCGTGAGTAAAGTGATCTAATTATCGTGTCGCTAGCAAGGTTGGCTAGGTTCTGTATTCGTATGGTGTTAGCTATGGCATTGTTATCATGACCGCGGGTAGAGTAACTGTAATATGGTCGAGTTACATAAGGTCCGGGCGGGGAGGCCCCTTGGTTGGCCAGTTTGTAATTGTTCAGTGTTTCCATGCCAGTTTCCCCTTATGGCATTTTGATGGTGCTCGGATCTACCTAAACCCCTTTTAGGGATTGATTAGGTCCCGATCGTTCATGATAACAAGCAACCGAGTCGATGGTGGTATAGTGTGTTTCAATTGTAACGACATTCGATGTAGTTGGTAAAGTCTGTTTCAATAGTGATGACAAATTGGGGTAGTCCTGACAAAGATAGTGTACGATGGTTCTCTAAAAGTTATTGTAGCATACGCCCACGCTTAGTGTGTTTCCGCGTGTAGCCCTTTGCGGGTTTCCTTTATTTATTTGCTTTCCCCTCCACCGTTTTGTCTCCATTTCCGACATATATATTATATTAAATGAGTCAACAGGCCTTATTGCTGAGGCTGAATCTACCAACATTTAGGTAAGTAGACGGCTTAAGAAAAGGAAATTTAATAAAAAATAATTTATTTCAGTCTATGATCCTTCCTATTTATTGAATGGATTCAATTACATGAAATTAAAAAAACGGAAATAGCCATAATTTTTTAAATTTAGAAGTTAAGTTTAGACAGCACAAACAACTAAAACCAGAAGAATTATGGCTATGGTGGGTCCGAAGCGAGACTAAAGTCATGGAACCCTGTGACTTCGCCACAATGCCAAGAATTTGCTATGCTGACTGTACTGTTCTAACCTAGCAAAATGAAAGAGCTAGGCAACAATACTGGGTGGTGGAACTGGTGGATTGCAAGAGATCACAGCGAGTAACACGCTCACCGTCCTAGATGCGCGTGGACTTTCGTTTTGAAATCGGCGCGCACAATTGGCCGTGGCGAAGCGGCGAGATAGACGCGAAATCACAGATAAAACAACGTTGAGATGTTAAACTCTATATAAAACGCGGTTTAGGCACGCACACAACCTTCCAGTCTATAACGTCTAGTAAGCCAAAATTACGATTACGACTCTTAAAAAGTACAGTGCCACCAACTTATCTGTGAAGTGGTCAGAATTGGTACTAACTCCGCTATATGGACGTCAAGTATGAATACCTAAAAGCGATTGGACAATTTCACATCGCTACTAGCGCCGCCCTTCAGCTCACAGATAAGTTGGTTGATCTGTAAAGTGTCTCAAAATGACTAATCCGAAGTCAACTGTCACAGTCACGGGATCTTGAAGGATCTATCTCTCTGCACGAAATTACTGATTAAAAGTTGTAGTGTTTTGATTTCAGGGGTTTTCGAAATTCTTAGATAATAATACCTACGGAATTTATCCTGTAGACATAAAAAAGAATTCAGTGCGACAATCTGTATCACACACAAGTGACATTTGAATTTTTGCTGGTTGTTTTTGATAAGTGCTAACTAAGCTGGAATTTAAAATCATATTATATATTTTACTGCGCTATGTAAGTGCTTTTTTACTTTAAAGTAGAAAAACTACATTAAACAGAAAAATCTAAAATTCAAGCGTCCATTACTGTCATTCTACTATGACGCATTAAAACATTTTGTTCATAAAAGAAGAGGCTATTATTTATTAATTCGTATAATCAAATGCCAGAATTGATTCGAAGAATAATAGAGAAGAAAACATTTTAAAGAAATGAATAAAAAAAATGTTCATGTCAGATATCTAACTTCTGCACTCTCTCATTTCTATGGCGAAACGCTCCGAAAGGTGGCGGAACGCGCTCTCCAGTGGAGAAACTGCTGTGGAAATCAACTCCAGTGAATATTTTCTTCACCGTTTTCAAACAAGACGATAGGACACTCCTCCGAACAGACTAAGTTTTATGAATTAGGTAAAACCCTGGTATCAATCAATATGATTGAGCCAAGTAAAGCTTCTGATCTGACATGGCTGGTATAAGGACTACATCCGTAGATGGGTCCTCTTTCATATCAGATAATCTGGTGATTCAACCTCTGAACAAGTCCGGTGAAGCTTGATCCGTCATACCTTTTCGACTCAAGCATAGGTCAATTAAAAAAAAAAAAAAATTCAACCTCTGATATCTTACCAAAATGGGGAAACTCACATATCTCTCTCTACTCTTTAGATATTTTATTCGTCGTTATCATGTATTATTTTGTCTTTGTCTCGAATGAAACCTACTGAAGAATTGGGCAAATTCAACTAAGTAGACAATCCTAGAAAATCGAGCAGATGTCCCAACACATATATTTAAAATAATGATGCAATCTCGCTTTTGAATTCAAGTATTTAAATTACAGAAGTGACCCATAAACTCAGATCGAAAATAATCTAACCCAAAAAGATGTCACGAAACTGGCAACAGAAATGTCGTAATCTCGTAAGATGGGTCAGCTCGCTGTCAACTTAAGACGAGAACGGCTCGACCGAAATAGTACGAACCTAGATTATGTGGACAAAAGTATATTAGCAACTATAACATAAAAGCAATTAACATACTTATAAACACATGCATAAAGCCACGTTTCTTTCCTATTCCTATATACTCGTAGCTATAAGGACAATTTTTTATTGTAAATTTTCTTTTAATAAGTACAGCTTAAGATCGACATGGAAGGGCACATGTAACAAGACCGCACATTTTGCTTTGCTAAACTCGCCACTAAATGTAACTTTATTTGACTTAACTACGTGCCCAAAAGTTAAAATAAATGATTTCATTTCATTTCAAAATATTATTGGTTAAAAGGGAACTCCAGTAACTGGTATATTTTCGTACTTTTTGTTAAAGAAATAGGTATAGAGTTTTTATTTCATGTTAAAGACAAAAAGTCTTTATTTATTTTATTGTTCATCTTTAACGCAGTTACAGTACAGATAGATGCAGTTATGTCCTGATAAATTCAATGTGTCGTGAGTCGGTAGTGGTGACGTAGTAGTGATCATTGGTGTAAGACGTCTTTAGTATATCTTTTAACCACAGGTTAAGTGGGAGTAATCCATGCTTTACGGATGGAAACAGCTATTACTCCACAAACGACGACGCAAGCTGAATTTATTTAGCACAAACAAACATTGATATCGAAATCTTGTTCTTCCCTAAACGTAACTTATTATAAAATTAACTAGTACAATTTTGTAACACATGCAACTAATGAGAACTCACTGGTCTTTCAAATGTCACAAGACATGTAATTGCATTCACCCTGCCAGATAGGTATTCCATAACACGAGGTACTTTACCTATGTGCCAACACCTAGATTTTGTGTCGCCGTGCGCCTAGGTACTAGCAACTTAGGCAATCTTGTTGCGAGATCCTGGACTTGAGTGAATTTTCTTGTTTACAGGACATGACAGGCATTTTATCAAGTTTTACCAGCTCATATACGTCCCCACCGAAGGGCTCGAGCCTACCCTAAAATTAGGGTGAATAGGCCTGAGTCGCTGGCCCTGTGTGGGTTGGTCAACTTCACACAACCTTTGAATCTTTGAAACAATTATATTTTATACTTTATCAATAAGTATTGTGTGTGTGTGTATTTTTTATTTAGTAGTATAGTGTAGTGCATCCAGGTTACTATAACCGTGAACTAGCGAACAAATTAATTTAACCTAGCTAGCAATTAAGACGAGGACATTTAATTTTCTTACGGGAATAGATGTCTAGCGCTTTGCATTTCCAACGTAAAATATCCATTAAACCAAATAACTTGAATACATCTTACCGCTTCCAGACTAATAATAACTAAAATATGATAAAACATTACGTGATATTTTTAAAGAAAAAAAAAATAAGTTGTGGGTTTTTCAGATCGTGAAATAGGACCCATAACTTCTTAAAAATCAAATTTGTTTAAAAATTAACTTATAGAGATCTTATAATAAAAAAAGTTATTGGTTATTTTTTTAGTAACATTTATATTTTTACAATTCTGCGAAATAGTTATGTTCTAATCTAATCAAATTAATCACCATATTTTTTTCGATCTACTAAATGCCTTATTAAAATACATTTACCAACCAACTAAGGATCACTGTAATAAGTTTCGACTAAATTTCATGTTTTCAAACTCAGATCAGCGAATAGTTAGAGTGAAATTACTGAAAACTACTCTTTTTGAAAAAGAAAAAAATAAACCCAGTGTGAAATCAGCGGCAAAAAGGCGAGACGACCGAGCCAGGCGGTTTCCCAAGTAAACCGATAACTTTGCTACTACATCTTCGTTTTGTTCAAACGAGCATCTATTCTAACTGTACTTTTTGTAGTGCAAAGCTCCTCATTCTGAAAGTCTTTCACTTAGATATATTTTAATCGATTCAGAAAGAGATTTAAATTCGAGCCTTATGTACAGAAGCCAGCACATGCGGTTGGACATTCGCACTACGAAATTCACCCCTACCGCTACGGAATACGGGTGCTCTCAAGGTCAACATGTCCAGCCGCATGTGCCGGTTATTTATTTTTTGTGCTACTGTACATCATACGTAACATTGCTGAAACTATATGAAAAATATTTGTATGTGGCGTTGTTCTAAACAGGTTCTAATTTATTTAGTGAATAGACATAATGTACCTAAATTTTAGTACCTTAATTTTATAACATTCAATCAAGAAGTTTTCAGAATACTTTGTGACGGAACACTTGAAATTGATTTACCATTTTATTAATATTTAAAAATACATTATAAGAGTTTATTGATTTTTCAACAGATGACGCCTGTTACTTTATACTATTATTTACATTATAAGAGATTTAATATGTTCAAGCGCCTGCAGAATAAGATCAAGTTATAGAAAAACGGTGTCATTGCTGTGATAAATTGTTAAGAAGGTACAAATTTGTTGAAATAAAACCAAATGGTTGAGATTCCGTTTAAAGCAGTAGAGCAAGGAAAAGGGTCTAAATTGCGTCATGCATCACCTATCAATAATAATAAGGGGGTTCGGGACGGAAAAAGAACGAATATACATACAAACATACTTTATTGTAGTATATAGAAATTTAAAATAGAACTTTTCTGCCTCAATGGCCGTCGTCGGTTCTACGAGCAATGTGCCCCGCCCACTAAGTTTAACTGTTTAACCCATTATTGCTAATTTGATTATGCAAGGAAACTCCATAGTATCCTGTGCGGTACATTGCTCGTAGAACCGACGAAGGCCATTGAACATAGCCTCCAATAATTCTTTGGGTGCCTTTGAATCTACCTTATCAGGATGATTGTAATCGACTGTCTCAGATCCAAAAGGCATCAATGGTCATAAACATGTGGTCAGCTCACATACACCGAGGGGCTCCGGCCCCCTGAAACCGAGTGAATAAGTCACGCTGGTCAAATTCACACACAACTTTTGAATTTCTTCGCAAGTGTGTGCAGGTTTTCTCACGATGTTTTCCTTCTGAAATGTAAATCACTGCTTGATGCCGGAAGATGAACTACTACTGAATTATTTCAAATAATTACAGGGTTTATATAGAGCTTAAGATCTAGTACATTCCAGTCAAATGTGACGATAGCATGTTGTACGCTAACCTTGATAAAAAGAACAATATTTTCTAGTTAATTGGGTCATATGTAACGATGCCGTCGAGGTGTTGTATTGTAGATAATCTATGAACTTAGGATTATTAACCTATTTGAGGTCTTATTACATTTCTGTTACGTTAGCTATGACTTCATACATGCGCGTACACTTCAACAAAAGCCCGTGGAATAAACGTAGATTTGAATTCGAAAATCAGAAACCCTGCGTGTCGAATCCGCGCCCTGCCGAACGGTAAACAACGACTCTATGCACTGAGCCACTGGCGCTCTCATCTATTTAACATGAATGAATACACGGATCAAACAAAGCTTTACGCGTTACTAAATAAATAGGGCCCACGCAGATTATCATCTAGAAATCACACTCTCGAGTTGGTCGCGCGGTCGGGACCGATTTCACAAAATTTCACTGCATCGCATACACTACGCCCACCGATCATTATCTACACGTTGTTTAAATTATCTATGGTACATTTATTGTGATAACTGAGTTTGATTTTAGCTGAGTGTTAATCACCGACAAATCCCACGATGCATTAGATTTAGAAGTGTAAATTTACACATGTCGTATTTTTTTAGGCTTTTCTATGCTTTTGTGGTTTTCTAAATTCAATATAATCTCTTTCCCATTAAAAATAATAGCGATATATTTTTTTAGGAAGATAGATGAAATCAAGTGAACGTAGGCGGAATTAGTAGTCATCATGTAGTCATTAGTAGTCATGGTGTTTTCTTAAAGTTAACCCTATTTACTACAGAAAGCGTCATCGAAGACACTACAATATTGCAAGTCTATCTACCCTATGTATTGGTTAGGTTTAGATTAAAGCAGTGAAACTTGGCCAACCCTGATAATATCAAATCAAATAGCAACTTCAGTTATGGAACACAGTTACAGTTTGAGCCAAGTTCCGGTCGACGACACGGCTTATCTGAAGTTAGACAGTTGCTGAGGAAACTACCATTTGCAACATTGATAGGTTTTGTGGCTATTCTGCTGGTGGAAGACGATTCATATTTTGATTTGATTTGATTTGCTTATCGTATCGTATAGGTTTCGAGGTAAAGTTAACCTACCTCATAAACCCTGGTGTCAAAATTATCGAGCCGCCATCGGTTTCTGACTTGGCTCGCTTAACGACTACATCTGTAGTAAGATAGTAGCCGGGAACAAGGGTTTACTTGTCTCTCGAAGCACGGAATTGTCTCTAATACTAAAAGTATAGGCGTGGAGGGATCGAAAACCTTTCGAAAACGTTATCTGTGTTAGGTGATTCTTTGAACGACACGAACGACAAGGTGAGTGCGAGGAATAAAGGGTCGTTTACAGCTCATTTATGGGCTCATATTCACCGAGGCGAGGGGCTCGAGCCTGCCCTGAAATCCCCAGATTCTAATTGGTGAACAGGCCCAAGTCGACTACGCTGGGCCACTGCGAATTGGTCAACTTTAAGCACAACCAATAAATTACTCCGCAGGTGTGTTCAGGTTTCCTAACTATTTTTTTGCTTCACTGTAAGAGCGTCGAATAAATGCATGTAAAGTGTCGGTAGGCAAGTGGCTAGGGCCGTTGACTTCCATTCGAAAGTTCGCAGATACGAATGTTTTTTCGATTTCCGAATTCATATTATGGTCGAAAGATCGTAATAAAATAACTGTGCTTGTATGCAGTGCAATTACTGGGTATCTTTCTTCTGTGGTATAACGTCAAACTTATTCTTCAAAAGAGCCCTAGTTAGAGACACCAGTGGGGGTGGGTCACAAATTCACGGGCCAACCCGCGTATGTGTGCCACAGTGCCACAAAATGTAGGTTAGCATCGGACGCGCTCGATACACTGAGCGCTGCCTACTCCGCTTCGCTCGCGGCCACCTAACCTAGATCAGGGTGTGGAGAGATCGCTTATGAAATGTAGCGCACAATCAAATACCTCTGTTACAAACTCGATGTCGTTTAGATGGCTTAATGGTATGTTGAACCTTTTTTTGGTATCAAACAATTGCTTTTATTTGAAAGTTTAACTTATTTAACGATTGTTATTGTCTGTCTGTTAACCCCTGACGAAAAAGAGGGGTGTTATAAGTTTGACGTGTGTGTCTGTCTGTCTGTGGCATTGTAGCTCTTAAATGGATGCTTTAAACGGAGGATTTTGATCTAGTTTTTTTGGTTTGCAAGGTGTCACAATCGAGAGTGTTTTTAGCTATTAACAATGAAAATATCTTTAGCCATTTGAAGATTATCAGCTCATTTCTAATTGTTAAAAGGATCAATAAACGGTTTTTTAATTTTTTTATGGAATTGCTTACGCATAGTGATGTGATGATGGATTAAATAGGTAGGTATGTTATTGTAGCATAAGCTAGGTATAAATGTATTAATGTACTTCAAATTGTGCTAATGTGTAACTAGGTTTGAAAAAACGACTGATTTATTAGAAGTGAAACTAAAATACCTATTACGATTTGTTCAAGTAGTTAACTATCTTAAAACGCCAATCAAAATAAAACCAAGATAAGAAAAATATTTCATTCTAAGTAGAAGCAAGCAGCGTGAAAACTGAAAACCAATCATTTCATTTCATTTATTTCATTTATTTATTCATAAACAGTATCATGACCGTATGCGAAATCAATAGCAGGGGGGTTCCACTCGTGAGAATAGGTATGACGGGCGAAATATCGCCCCGGCCGATGAAAGGCAGGGCTAGCTACATCAGTACGCGAACAGTCCACGGAACACTATTACTTCCTAACAGTCGCCGGGCGCGCGTGACGCGTCGTTATTACGCGCCGCTCCGCTCGCTCAAATTACGAAAATGACTTCACAACAATACGACAAATGCTGATGTGTTTATGGATGCAAAAGGAAAAGGACTGGATCGGATGTCTTTTTTAGATCTCTTTTCTTGTCCTCATAATTTTCTCTGACAAACCTACAGTAACATTATGACGTATTTTCATAAACTAAAGTACTTACCTACCTACTGACGAGTAAATATAGTTTGCAAACATTATAATACGAGTAATACTATTACTTAGTAAATAGTAGTAGCATTGGTTTATTTGAACCATCATTTGTTTGAGTAAAAGGTAGGTACCTTATAGGCAAAGCTTATAGGTTAATAAATCAGATGTTTTATTTTCTCAAAGACGACAGCCCTAAAGGTGTTAGTAGAGTGGCAAAAGAGATAGCGCAACGCGAGAGAAAGAGATGCAGCAACTTCGTTTTTTCGCCTAGCGCCGTGCGATCTGAATTGCACTTTATTATAACGGAGATAGGGTTGCAATTTATTTGAATTATGTCGCCTAGTGGAGCTTCTGTAGGGACTACTATTTGGTATTCTGTGTCAATAGGCAATAAAAATAATCTCAAACAACGAAAGAAAAAAACTTGAATTCCTCGATATCAAACTTGTTTCTAAATCGCCAAAAATCTCTAAGTGTAAAATTACTAAAGAAATGGAAAGGTAAACTTTCACAGTTTGTCGTAAAGAGAAAACTATTAAAGTGATTCCTTGTAGAAGGCGATAGTGATAAAAAAAAGTGTGATTCATTAGTACATTACATTGTTGGTATTATTTTAGAATTTATTTTTTTAAGAACATTACATTGCAGGCGATAAGGCTATAGAAACACCCATATTATACGTACTGAATAACATTAAATTAAAAAAATTAAAAATCCCTGTCACAAAACCGTTGCTTGATCCTTTCAACAACTAGAAAAGAGCTAATAATCTTCAAATAGCCTAAGATATTTTCTTGGATCATAGCTAAGAACACTCTCGATTATGAATGACACCTTGCAAACAACAAAAAAACTAGATGAAAATCGGCGCATCCGTTTAGGAGCTACGATGCCACAGACAGACAGACAAAACTCTCAACGAGTTTGGGTAAAGTTACAACATAAAATACAGAAGAATATAGTTAAAAAAATCCGACCACATAACATGCTGGTAGCAAAAGCTTATAAAATAGCAAATGTATTTCACACAAAGTAAATATAGCATCGCACATAAAGGACAAAACATACATAGGCAAGGAAAATTGAATTCGCTGGGTTAGCTTATGGTTTTACGATACAGGGAAACGACATTCGCCAATAGCGCTAGCTAGCTGTTTTACGAGAATGTTACCACAAGCAGAGGGTACAGAAGTTAAACTTATGTATGTAAATAATAAAATAACATTACAGTGCACGTACCTATGTAGGAGTGGACAAAAAAGGCTTCTGTACAGAATTTTTTGTAACTAGCTTTCCGCTGCGACTTTGCCCGTGTTAACAGTTTTTCCCGTGGGATTAAGGAATTTTATGTTCTTCCCCAAAGGCTATTCTATCTTTGTACCAAGTTTAATTAAAATCGGTTCAGTAGTTTCTGAGCCTATTCAATGCAAACCAACAATCAAATCTTTATAATATTAGTGTAGATGAATAAAGTGGGGGCTCTCGGAGGATCCAAATGTGGAGTGTGTGTGGGACGGTGCAGTCTTTGGCCCCCACCTGTCCCCGTAAACATGCAGTGTGCCCCCGTAAACATGCAGTGCTATGACAAAAGTTGGTCGCAGATTTAACTGTCAAAAAACCCGCCATATTGAAATATCCTCCAATAGGATAAGAGAATACGCACGACAAAATTATGTCTGTCACGCGTGGACCGGGCATGTTAGAGGGGCTGGTTTCCTGCCCTGCCACCTGCTCGGAGCAGGACCTGATGAATGCCACAAATAAAGCAATCGAGGTAGCCAAGTTCTGGGCCACAAGGACCTGAATTGTCATCGATTCGATAAGAAGAAGATAGATAAATAAGTTTCAATTTGAAATCAATCGGTGGCACACCATCAAATAAAAATTAATTAAATCCTGGGAAGTAGAAATTACAAATCACTAGATTTGAAATACAGGAGTTTCTTTGGAACGATTCATGCACGCGACTGACACAAGCCTAAGTAATTTTGCGCTGTTCATCCTTGTCTATTACACGCATTCGGCAAGGATGAACAGGCAAAATGACGTAGGCGTGTGTCAGTCACGTGGTCTTCTTGTTAGACCTTGTTTTCTTGGACCATGGAACGAATCCAGTGGGCACACTTTTAAATCTCGGCACTTTAGGGTGCTTTAGGTATGTATGTGTTGCTATACCGACTTTCAAAGTTTAACTTCTGTACTCTTTATCTAGGAATGTAGGCAGACGTGGTTTCAAGCACGTTAGAATATTGCTATGTATTTTCTCAAAACGTTTAGTTTACATGATTGTAAATAACAGTTAATTAAATGTCATGTTCATTTCCATACACTTCGGACAAGTAGGTATGTGTTAACAGCTCATATATGTCCCCACCGAGGGGCTCGAGCCTACCCTAATACCAGGGTGAATAGGCCTTAGTCGACCACGCTGGCCCAGTGCGGGTTGGTCAACTTCACACACAACCTTTGAATTTCTTCGCAGGTGTGTGCAGGTTTCCTCACGATGTTTTCCTTCACCGTAAGAGCGTCGAATAAACGTACATATGAATTCGAAAATCGAAAACACATTGGTACGTGCCGAGGTTTGAACCCGCGAACTTCGGAATGGAAGTCAACGGGCCTAGCCACTAGGCCACCGACGCTCTTAGGTATGAAAATCACGAAATATTATGAAAATCACGAAATATTTAACTATGTTGTACTACTTAGTTTAAAAGTAAATAGTCATAAAGATGAACGAATTTTCTAGAATACGTTAAATGCAACTATTAGTAAAGTAACAACGTAATTATGTTAACTGTTATTTTATTGGATTTTCCTATATTAACTTAGATACAAAGCACAAACGAATCGAAATAAAAGTAGGTACCTCTACCTATTACTTGAAACATTATATTATTGTGGTAATTATTACGACGTTCGGGAAAAACGCAAGTTAGACGCAGTACGCACACCGCACATGTGGTTGAAACATCGAATAATCATATACCTAATGTTATTGATAAGATTATTATACACTAGCTTCCCGCCGCGGCTCCGCCCGCGTTAATAGTTTTTCCCGTGGGAATGAGGAATTTTCCCGTGGTAAAAGTTAGCCTATGTTCTTTTCCAAGGTCTATTCCATCTTTGTGCAAAGTTTCACCAAAAGCGGTCCAGTAGTTTTGGAGCCTATTCAATTATTAGAAATAATTTAGGTACTTTTTTACACCTTGGGTTACATTATTGAAGTTTTAGTAAGGATCCCTAATTTTTTGAAAATCACTGTGATATCAACTGTGAAAGAATTTTTGAAATCGGTTCAGTAGTTTCGGAGCCTATTCGTTGCAAACAAATAAACCTTTCCTCCTTTTTTTCTTTTTTTTCTTAGTATAGATGTGTACTATTTAGAATATTACGCACATCGTCATATCAGTGTATGATTTCTTACCAATAGCAGTGCATTGAATTAGTTTCAGAGAAAATTATGTTAATTTCCATATCAAAAGTCGATAACAGCAGCAATAAAAATAACTTACGTTACTTTTTAGTCTTCTAGAAAAATTATAATAAAAGATAAGTTTTTGTAGCTAATTTGCATCTATCTAACTAATATAATACGTACAACTAAGTAAGTATAATAACTATCTTTCCGTCCCTCGGCTCCGCCCACGCTAAGTTTTTTTAGGGATTTTCCCGTGTTAAAAGGTAGCCTGTGTTATTTTGATGTATAGGCTATATTCTTGTTAAGTTTCATTCAACTCTATTCAGTAATTTTTTCGCGAAAAGAAACATACATTCAAACATCCTAACAAACTTTCGCGTTTATAATAGTAGTAGGGTAGCAATAGCAAATGTTAGAAGCATTTTTTTTTTCTAACAATGAACAAAGTATTAGCAGAACAGTACCCCAGGTCGTCGCACGGCTAAGTGCATCAATCGATATGGGACCTGGCTGTCTGGTTCCGAATCCCTTTGCCATTTTGAAATCAGTTTTAAATTAACTTCATTAGGTTTCAAATTGATTATATTCAAATCCCTACTTCACTACATAGTATAAAACAAAGTCGCTTTCTCTGGCCCTATGTCCCTCCCTATGTATGCTTAAATCTTTAAAACTACGCGGTTGCGGATGCGGTTTTTTTAAAATAGATAGAGTGATTCAAGAGGAATGTTTATATGTATGATACATGCATAATATACTTAAGGATAACCCACAATAACCATTTTCTCGTGCAGAGCCGGGGCGGGTCGCTAGTAGGTATATTAAAAATGCAAACCACACTCACTCACTCACTCTGCCTGTCTGTTCGCCAAAAACTCTAAACCGATTTTGATGAAACTTGGTACAGAGATAGAATAGACCTTGGGGTCTTCCCCATATTCTACCTCTATCGCAGAAAAATACCTCATTCCCATATTATTCCATAATGTATTTCTATATTAGTACCTATGATAGTTAAATCACAGATTTTATTTGGCATTCAAATTTATCGCAATTATTTATTTCTAATCGTTAGTTCTAATAAAAAATTGTGATAATGGCGAGCTTAGCCTTATTTCACAGTGAAGAAGTTCTTACGGGTCCCAAAAACGATGGTCCCAAAAACGATTATTTGCGAATACGAGTAATAGACTACAGGCCCGTGTTAAAAAAAATATGGGTCATTTGAACCACCAGATGATCTATGTAGAACGATATAAGAGCATAAAATAATAAGATTCAGCATTATGCCGTCACTTGTAAGCTGTCCAACTGAGTGCAGGTGAAAGAAAGGGGGTTGCAACCCTCGGCTTTTTCCCCTTGTCGCATGATTTTTGTACGGCGTTGCGAAATAATGGATTAGAAGCAGTATTGAAATAGTATGAAACTGATGCCGTACAAAATTAAATGACCAAATTCACCCTGGAAATTGTCGAAAAATAAAAAAAAAAACCGACTTTTTGGCGCACCATTTTTTTACGGCACTACGCGTTTTCTTAATATTTTTCATGGATCTATCGATGGTAAGAATGCCGTACAAAAATATATGACCAAAATGTACTCACTCTACCTACCTACTTTTGAATTCTCACCTGCACTCAGTTGGACAGCTTACAAGTGACGGCATAATGCTGAATCTTATTATTTTATGCTCTTATATCGATCTATATAGGTCATCTGGTGGTTCAAATGACCCATAATTTTTTTAACACGGGCCTGTAGTCTATAACAATTACTACCCCTTTCGGACCGACGCTTAAACTACAAAGATATTTGTAGTTTTGAAGTTGAATCCTAGGTAATTTGGGGCCGCAGAAGACGAATCTGCTATAAATTTCCAGATTTTCCGCCGCCATCTTGGAAAATTCAGTCACCACCAATTGTATCATACTGGACCCTTAATTTCCTACGTACAATTGTGAAGGTCACAGATGTATCAAATAAATCAGTTTTTTTTAAAAGAGACCATGAATAAAATAAGTGAAAAAGTTACAAAAATATTTATTAGAAATAAAAACACAACTTTTATCAGTTTTACGTTTGTAATATTCAACGATTGGCATGAGCTCGACATTTCGTGTGGAGTTTTAATATCCCCTGGATCACAAACAGCCTCTTCTGGAAGAGGCTCGCTTTTGAAGGGCTTCTTCTGCCACCCTGCTAGCATACTCAGAGGTACATTATCTCTATCAGCATCCTCGCCTTCGTCAGAAGAAGAGGAACTGAAATATTCTGGGAGTTCTTCAATAAAGTTGTCCAAATAAGTCTCATCGTTGTCATCGCCCTCGTTCCCAGTCTCTCTGCGATAGCTGCGCCGTTTAATATCGGAAAAATAGTGCAGTAACTGCAAAAAAATAAAAATCATAATATTATTATATATAATATATGCATGCGTTAATGTAGGGCCCACGTCGATACAATTGAGTCAGAAAAGTTTGATGAGCCGTTACACCAAAGCGTTTGCTTGAAAATTGTTACTATTATCACAGAAACATCCTATGTTTAACTATTTTTCTAATGAATAACTCGTAAATTATTACGCTTACAAAATAAAAGAATTATTGGTACTTACTTTCGCCAAGTCGGGGAGCGCAATCAGTCACAAACTGTATCGGCCGTCACCTGCTTGCCGACTGCGTCTCGGACAAAATTTGCGCGGGAGGTCAAAATTCGCTTCCCGCACAATCGTACGACACTGTGCCCGTCTATTACTAACGTAAAACAAAAGAGCTATACTCGATTTTGTGACCCACACAATTATATTGGAAAGGTACGAAAGGGCTACAATGATTATTACAAAAATAGATCGTTTATAAAAAGACTTGGGCATTCATTTTTGGAATAAGCCAGCCAACAGCGAATATGTTTTTAGACATAAAATAACGTAAACAATGAGCGACATATTGTATTGTGTAAGTAAACTATCAACAAATTAAAAACTAATTTCTAAGTATCAAACTAATTTCGAAGTTTCTAAGTGTCAGTCAAGTCAAGTCAATTAACAGTTAGCTAGAAACATCAAAGCGCATTACCTAAATATAGGTATTACGCAACTAAACGAAATAAGGCCCCAGACTGTATAGGATAGACTACGGGGGTCGTCTTAGGTTAATAAATACTTATTATTTTTGTTAAGGTCGTCAAATCAACTTTCTTTTCTAGTTGTTCTTTACTTCCTACTACTAGCAAAAAGTAGTAACTTCTACTACTGAGTATGATTTATGTATTATTGTTATAATATTATATTATGTATTTATTTAGTTTCACAAATACACATAAAAACATAACAATTATAAGAAAGTTTACAGCAGGCGAGCTGCTACTTGTGTAGTTGCGTGTGTGTAGTTGCGTGCGTGTAGTTGCGTTTTTCTTTAAAACCCGATTTCGGTGCACTTTTTTGTCTATCTTAAAATTATTATGTATCTTTTCTCTCTCACATGCGTATAGGTAGGCTGGAAGAGATCTAAGCTGGATAAGCTCGCCTGCTGTAAACTTTCTTATAATTGTTATGTTTTTATGTGTGTGCAATAAAGTATTTATATGCGAATGGAATTATAAGAGAACTTCCTTTTCAAGAAAGAGCCTTTACAACAATACCTAGACTGTTATAATAAATATGTATTTTTAATAAGAATTCTGTAGAAAGTACTAGAGTGTCTAAACAATTTTTTACAGAATTTCAATGAAAATCTTAAGAACTAAGTCGTCAAAGTAAAAGAAAATCTCTTACATCAACACTAAGAGAAAAAATACGAAGTGAATAATTACTTCCAAGAAATATTTTTAAGATCGCAAAGGATAACTTTTAAAGGGTGAATAAATTACAAATCATAACATAAGAATAGTACACTGCGACTACGGTTAAAAATAAATAACATAAAATTCAAATGACCTTAAAATGGCCAAAGAAAGAGGACAACATTTTGAAGGACACATTTCTTCAATTTAATTTGACGCCATATTGTAAATCTCTCAAATAATTTGTCGAAAGATCAATTTTGACAGAGGGTGAAGGGTCAAATTAAGGGTTCAAGTGAGTGTGCACCGTTGCATGTCTCAAGTTCACCTTTGTCATTCATAGACAAAATTCTGAGTAGCGAGCAAGTGAGGGCGTGAGGGCAAAGCTCTGCCGACCGCTACTGCTGAGCTGAGCCACTTCAATAAATTTCAATAACAGAAAGCTCAGATAACTTCTGAGAATCCAGAGAAAAGTTGAATGTACACAAGGTCAATAGAGGAGCGAAACTAATATTTTTTAAAACGCATTATCTTAAGGTGCTCTCTGCTCTCTCACTAGGAGCATTGTAACGTTACAGATTTGAGCATTACATCAGTGAAGGAGGAGAACCTCGTCAGTCAGGGAGGTATTATTGTAATGTAATGCTCAAAGACGAATCTATAATGTTACAGTACACGTGAATGCTACCGGTGAGGGAGCACTTTTATTTGTCTGTGGTCCAGCGACGAAAAGGGTCAATTTTGAAATGTCAATATTGTCTGTCAATAAAATGACAGCATTTTGAATACAAATAACACTAAATTAAAAAATTTAATAACCCCCGACACAAAACCGTTACTTGATCCTTTCAACAACTAGAAAAGAGCTGATAATATTCAAATTGCTGAAGATATTTTCTTGGATCATAGCTAAGAACACTCGATTGTGACACCTTGCAAACAAAAAAACTAGATCAAAATCGGCACATCCGTTTAGGAGCTACGATGACACAGACAGACAGACAGACAGATAGACACACACGTCAAACTTATAACACCCCTCTTTTTCGTCGGGGGGGGGGGTTGAAAATTAGTATCAGTGGAGAGACATATCGTTTACCGTTCAACTGGAAAAAACAATAACGCGCGCTAGTGTGGTAAGTATATCACTTTTGACACCAAAATTCGTAGAGTTCTGGGCTACAATGATCTGATTTGTCATCGATTTGCCAAAAATCGTGGCTAAAATGTCGGAGCTTTAAGGGCTAAGGGTCAGGCTGCAGCCCAGGTCAATGCCCGACCGAGTGAGCTGGGAGCCAATCGATACCTCTGAATCGCACATGACCGTCATTCAAATTTGAAGCAAACTGCACCAATTAAGGCCGCACCACGAAAAAATAAAAGCGCATTGGAGGCGTGGTCTAGACGTGCGACGCGGGGCGCACCCCCCGCGGGGCTCGGGGAGCCGCCGGGTCCGTCAGTTTAAAATACCGCGCGCTTAACTTAGCCACGCTTTGTTGGAACAGAGCAGAGCTAGAATTTATACTATAATTGTAGTATTTGTCTTAGTAAATACTGTATACTGTGTATCCTAATAAAGAGATAGTACGATAAACTGCTATATTTGTTTATTCCTTTCCATTTACCCTTATACGAATCAAAATTATTTTTTCTATGTACAGTAAGCAGCACATGCGGCTGGACATTATGACCTTGAGAGCGCCTGTATTCCGTAGCGGTAGGGGTGAATTTCGTAGTGCAAGTGTCCAACTGCATGTGCTGGCTTCTGTACAAACATTTGACCTCTACAGTTTTATTATAATATAGATTTTATTTGATTGTATATTATCTTTTTATTTTGAGTTTATTTCTATTGAGTTTATTTTTGTTGTTGTTGTTGTGACTTTGACTTTGACTTTCGACTTTCGACTTTCGACATTGACTTTGACTTTGACTTTGACTTTGACTTTGACTTTGACATTGACATTGACATTGACACTGACACTGACACTGACACTGACACTGACACTGACACTGACACTGACACTGACACTGACACTGACACTGACACTGACACTGACACTGACACTGACACTGACACTGACACTGACACTGACACTGACACTGACACTGACACTGACACTGACACTGACACTGACACTGACTCTGACTCTGACTCTGACTCTGACTCTGACTCTGACTCTGACTCTGACTCTGACTCTGACTCTGACTCTGACTCTGACTCTGACTCTGACTCTGACTCTGACTCTGACTCTGACTCTGACTCTGACTCTGACTCTGACTTTGACTTTGACTTTGGACTTTGGACTTTGGACTTTGGACTTTGACTTTGACTTTGACTTTGACTTTGACTTTGACTTTGACTTTGACTTTGACTTTGACTTTGACTTTGACTTTGACTTTGACTTTGACTTTGGACTTTGGACTTTGGACTTTGGACTTTGGACTTTGGACTTTGGACTTTGGACTTTGGACTTTGGACTTTGGACTTTGGACTTTGGACTTTGGACTTTGGACTTTGGACTTCGACTTCGACTTCGACTTCGACTTCGACTTCGACTTCGACTTCGACTTCGACTTCGACTTCGACTTCGACTTTGACTTCGACTTGTATGAAAAGTAGATGTTGGCCGATTCTCAGACCTACTGAATACGCTCTTGACTTCGACTTTGACTTTGACTTCGACTTTGACTTGTATGAGAAATAGATGTTTTCCGATTCTCAGACCTACTGAATACGCTCACAAAATTTCATGAGAATCGGTCCAGCCGTTTCGGAGGAGTATGGAATCGAACACTGTGACACGAGAATTTTATATTAGTTAGGGCTCCCTATGATTACTAAAACTCTGCTCACCCCGTTAGGGAAAAGAGCGTGTCTTTACGTATTGTATTGTATATTATTTCGTTGTAGTTTATTTTATTTCACGCAATTACATTATTCAAACGTATCGATTAGATGGAGCGTCGTCAGTGGCATAGTGGTTCGTAGGTAAGTGCGGGTTCGAGACTCATTACCTACAGTCAAGAGCCGTCTAGCCATTGAAACTGAACACGCACATCGTAATACTCTGCCTTATAAACAAAGTGATTTTCATAGAACATTTCGGGTAATGTTTTGGGTGATGTGTAATGGTACGGGGTGATATCACCTTTTCGAAAGTAATGAGTAATGTGATATGGCATTATAACGTACTGTTTTGCGCATGTCTCAGGAAAGTTCAAGGTCTATATAGAGAAAGTTAACCCTTCAGTGGTGCAATATTATGCAGATGACCATGTTAATTTAAAAAAAGCATGTACTTAGTTTTTTTTCTTATTTCAAGCATAAGTCTCCGTTTTCTTGCCAAATCTGCCTTTTTTTTATTTTTTGGACGGCGTTTGTTTCCCATCTTAGTAATAAATTATTTTCGATTTCGCCGGTGCAATTTGCGATCGCCTAGCGCAGGTCCGTCGTCGGCAAAGGTAAGCGGACGACTGATCGCAGTGCGGGAAAGTGATGACGCTAAGCAGTGCCGTACGTGTATAACAGAGAAAGGTATGCTGTTGCGCGCTAGAACTAAACAGCGTAAGTGCCAAATTCTTTGGTGTCCATTTATACAAAAAGTAATGCACATAATAAAAATGTTTCGATATGAGACATTAATAAAGTTGAAACCCATACTTATGACCACGTTTCAGCATCCAATTCATTGCCGTTTACCTATACAAAGCGAAAAAAGATAATAGAAGGTGCAACTTTGGCTTAATGTTCTATCGATAAAATTTTCAGTAAACGTGTTTTCAGTGAATAGAGTCTTGAGATAATATGATCAAATAATGTATATCTAAAAATTAACTAACTTACTCTTATAGATTACGAGTACTGACGAGTCAAAGAACACTAAAATTTTCCAGGTGCCGCCTTAATTACGTCGACGTGAATGCGTTCGGACTCGTACTGACCACAATTACAGATTATATTATAGGTATAGTTACCCACAGCACATTGATGTTTCGTGTTTGTTGGTATGTAAGCGTGAGCATGATAATACGAAAATAAAGGACGGTGTGTCAATACGTCTCCCCAAAAAACAAAAAACTAAAAACATCGGCCAACAGATTTGAAATGTATCTCAGTATAATGCGTCTTAGCTATGTGATTTCTTTTTACTATGGCAATATCTTTTAAAGACGCGGGATATTCCGAAAAAAAATCGTCTTGCTATTAATATTGGTACCCAAAATAACAGATTGTAAGCATTCAATTTTCAAAATGATCATGAAGTTAAAACTTGGGGTGCAAGAAAGGAGCCTCCTCGCGGCGCACCCTGGGCAACAGTCTACGTTTTGACAGCCACGTCGGTAACGCAGACTGGCCAATCCTTTCACCACGATGGTAACCAAACGGTCCTTCTCAGGACCAAATAATCAACGGCCCTTCTCAGGGCCAAAAAATAAACGGCCCTTCTTAGCGCCAAGATCTGCTCTGCAAGTGTTGTCCATCAACATCGAGGGATTCTCGCAGGACAAATCCGAAATCCTTGCGAACCTCAGCCGCA
Source organism: Teleiodes luculella (assembly GCA_948473455.1). NCBI lineage: Eukaryota > Metazoa > Arthropoda > Insecta > Lepidoptera > Gelechiidae > Teleiodes > Teleiodes luculella. The sequence goes on from OX419589.1 coordinate 14,449,337, forward strand.
AACTATGCTGTGACATCGTGTGCGTGCAAGAAACGCACCGTAGCATAAACCAGAGCAGGCCAGCAATACCCGGACTGACACTTATAGCTGAAATCCCACACCCCAAATATGGAAGCGCTATTTTTGTAAGACCCGACCTCAGAATAATATCCAGTAGCTCCACCAATACCAATTCCATAGAAATTATAACATAAGAAACGGTTAACTGCACAGTAACATCGGTATACAAACCACCAAATCAAAAATTTTAATTTAACGAACCCTTTAACTTTAATAACAACCCCATAAAAATAATAGTTGGCGACTTTAACAGCCACAGCATTAACTGGGGCTACGCGCATACTAACCCTGATGGTCAAGCAGTGGAGGAGTGGGCAGAAGCCAACGACCTGAGCTTGATCCACAGTGCCAAACTCCCAGCATCATTCAACAGTGGTCGCTGGAAGCGCGGCTATAATCCGGATCTTATATTTACAAGTTCAAGCATAAGTTCCCAAAGCATAAAAACTGTAAGTCAGCCAATCCCGAGAACCCAACATAGGCCGATTCTCTGCTCTATACAATCAGTCGTCTGTCCCATCCAAGTACCCTTCAAACGTCGCTTCAACTTCATGAAGGCAAACTGGGAACAGTATTCTAGGGTCATAGACGAAAAGATATTGAATCTAGCTCCAGTCCCCGAAAACTACGACCAGTTTGTAGACGTGATTGGTAAAGTTTCTCGCACATACATACCACGAGGGTGCCGAACATCCTATATACCTGGGCTTGCCGCCGGCCGGCACTTGGCTTTCAAGTTGTACTAAAGTACTTAACTAAAGACTAAGAGCGTGTAAACCGGCCCTTAAACCTCACCCAGCACATTGAGGATGGGTTTGAGGAAGGTGTTGTAACTGGTGCAGTTTTCGTAGACCTGACGGCGGCATACGATACTATTAATATAAAGAGATTGCTTTGGAAGGTGTCGGAAATTGCAGGAGACCAAAGCGCTGGCTTCACAAGCAAAGTCTTTTGAACAAGTCGAAGCCCACCTAAGTACAGCGCTTGAGGCTCTATCCAACTACTACGTGCAAAATGCCCTCAAGCCCAACCCGGGAAAAACCCAATCTTGCGCTTTCCATCTACGTAATAGACAGGCCAATCGCCCTCTTAACATCTCGTGGCAAGGCATGAAAATTGCCCATACCCCGAACCCAAAATACTTGGGTGTCACACTAGACAGGGCCTTAACGTACAGAGCACACTGCGAAAACGTTAAGAAAAAGGTATGTACCCGGAATAATCTGCTCCGTAAACTCACGACCACCAAATGGGGAGCCGCTCCAAATGTTTTGCGGACGACTGGACTTGCCCTCTGCTATTCTGCTGCTGAATACGCCTGCCCTGTGTGGAGTCGCTCAGCACACGCCAAGCAAGTGGATGTAGCACTAAACGAAACTTGCCGGATAATAACGGGCTGTTTAAAGCCGACCCCAGTGTGCATGCTATATCCACTCGCTGGAATAGCTCCACCCGAAATTCGCAGGCAAGTGGCGGGATCAGTCGAATTATCAAAAAAGGAAAAAGACCCTCGGCACCCAATGTATGGACAATCCACCATTCCCGCAAGGCTTCAAAGTCGGCAAAGCTTCCTCAAAAGCGTGCCGCCCATTTCCGCACTGCCGCACGAAGCCAGACTCTGTCTGTGGAAGGAGAAGGCGCCCACGTCATCGTTTATCACACCAGCAGAGCGTCTCCCCCCCGGTTACGGGCTGCCGTGGCCTACTTGGAAATCTCTAAATAGGTTACGGACACAGATGGGTCGCTGCAAAGACAATCTGTGCCGGTGGGGATACATAAGCAACAATGACAACCAGTGTGAATGTGGCGCCTCCCCTCAGACCATGGACCATCTACTGCAATGCCCCGCGTGCCCCAACAGCTGCACATTCGAGAACCTCTTGACGGCTACCGAGGCTGCGGTCCAGGTAGCAGAGTTCTGGGCGGGGAAAATATGAACAACTGACTGGTTGCCATCGACTCGACAGAAGAAGAATGAAGTTAAAACTAGTTACTAGCCTTTCTATAGATCCATAAGAACCTATTGACACATACAAAAGATCTGTTGGAGGGGGGGGGGGGGGGGGCTGATATAAAAATGGTCATCATCCTTTACAAAATTGCCTATAGATAAATAAATGAGTTACATAAAAAAAATAAATGAAAAAGAAAATGAAGGCAAAAGGATTAAATTGCATCTTAAAAAATATCGAAGTTTTTATATGTGACCGAATGTGACGGGTGTTCCTTATATTGCATAAACATAAATAACCCTATTATGAAAATCCATAATAGTCTTGCCATAATTTCTGTGTCACTCACCGTTTTATAAGGACTATATTTTCGGCTATTTTCTATCTGTATGTAGGTCTTGGTTTAGCTTTTCCGTCAGGTGCCCGACTTATGGCCTAAAACTATACTACTGTGGGATTCTATGGTACAAATTAACGTTATATCACATAACCCAAGGAATAGGTATTAGACTAATACTATTAGTGCTGCCAAGCAAAAACCCTCTTTTGAGATCACAGATGGTTCATAGGCTTTTATTTATAATCTAAGTTCATAGGCAGCTGTTATACTATTCACATGATAACGCAGCGAGCGACTGATGTATGTAATTGTAGCATATTATTGTTGTCCCGAATAAATATCCCAGTTCCGATCCATTGCGCACTGATGTACACAGGGGTCAACAACCTGCCGGTTGCAGTTGCAGCGGACGCGAGGGATACTGACCCTACACTTGCACCGATTCATATGGAAATACCTTTTAATAAGGACCGAAGTACTTTGTACCGAACTATCGTTGCTACGTGACAGGACAGGACCCTTGGACAATTTTTTTTATTTTAAATTGACCTCAAGTCGTAGGTAAATTGTCACAAAATCAACAATTAGAGGAGGAAGATTTAGCTGATATTTGGCTATTAAGGTTCTAATGGAAATAATTAGATTTTGGGTTGATTGTTAATGGATATTATTGTTGGCTTAGATTTAATAAGTATTTCCTTGTGTGTGCGGGTAGCGCAGGACCGATCGTAGAGATCTAGAGGGGGTATTGTCGGTTTTTTTTTTAATTATTATTAGCGTGAACAAAATTTTTAACAGACTTCAATACGGAGGAGACATTTTTGTATGAAAACGAACAAGTTCATGATAATCTTAATTCGATTTTGTATGAAGAAACGTTACCTTTTGGTTCGGTGTGGCGTGATTATGTTCAAGCGGAAATATCGATTCTTTCTCATATACGCGACAACTAATTCTATTGGTCCATACGTTCTGAACGTACGTCGCGTACACGTGTAGTGACGAGGAAATATTAAAACCGATGTGTATACGAATTTATAACATATACGTTTTATTTTATAAGTGTACTAGCTTTCCGCCGCGGCTCCGCCTGCGTTTACGGTTTTTCCCGCGGTAAAAGGTAACAGGCTACCTTTTACCGCGGGAAAATGCCTCATTTCGACGGGCAAAACTGTTAACGCGGGCGAACCCGCGACGGAAAGCTAGTATAAAATAAACCTAGAATGTTCTAAACACAATATTTTATGTGTTTCATATAACGTTGACATTTGACATAATAGCTTCCGCGAAGACACGAATAATGACATCATTTTATATGAAACTAGCGACCCGCCCCGGCTCCGCACGGGAAAATGGTTATTGTGGGTTATCCTTCAGTATATTATGCATGTATTATACATATAAACCTTCCTCTTGAATCACTCTATCTATTAAAAAAAACCGCATCAAAATCCGTTGCGTAGTTTTAAAGATTTAAGCGTACAAAGGGAGGGACATAGGGACATAGGGACATAGGGACAGAGAAAGCGACTTTATTTTATACTATGTAGGTAGTGATAGTGAAACCTACAGTAGCATTTCCTCAAGAAGACGACAGCAATTACATTTAAATAAAGAAAAAAATAGGATGGATTACAATTAGAAGAGAAAAATAACATAAGTTATTAACGAAAGTTATTTACGGCAGAGTGCGATAGATTGCATGTGATAAAAGTTAGAGGCTACTTTCTACCTTAATAAATTAATATCTTGCTCTCTCAAGAATAAAAAAAAAAACCAAGAGAGCGCGCGGAAATTTTGTCTGACAAAAACCTTGTATTTCAGTAAATATCTACTTGTAATATATACTATCTATATACTAGCTTTCCGCCGCGGCACCGCCCGCGTTAACTGTTTTTTCGTGGTAATGAAGCATTTTCGCATAAATAAGCTACATTCACCCTGAGTAACATAGGCTACCTTTTACCGCGCGAAATAACGAGAAAAACTGTTACCGGAAAGCTAGTATTAAATAAAACTGTACGTTACGTAGTAAACGTGCGTTTTATGTTTCTCGGTCTTTTTATTGTACGCGATTCAGGCAAAAACCATTAACGTATTTATTGTCAATATTTAGCTGTAAAATGACGGAAAATACCACACATCAAGGCATAACATCAATTTAGGCATTGTATTGACAATATTTGACTAAAGTTAGGTTATTACTAAGCAAGTATATTGCAAACATACAGAGTTAAACTAGAGTAACGAATTAGATCGAGCCACAGCAAGCTGATAACAGCACGATAACGTATCTAGGAGACAAGTGAATACCTACTACAGTTAATCAAATACAGTAATTAGTATCTGGGTAATCCAGTTAGGTTAGGATAGTAGGCCGGTACGGAAATATCATAAAGCGGACCCAGTTTGTATCCTTAACAGGTTTCAAAATGGAATAAAGTTGTCGAGAAAAAAAAGAAAAATTTGTTTTTGTTTTTTGACGCATGTGACACTTTTTTCTCTTTCAATGACAATCGTTTTCGTGCACGAAAGAATAGAATAAGGTTAAAGACCTTATTCCCATGGGAAAATCTAATAATGCGGGCAAAACCACAGAGAAATGAATTGAGGAATGATGCGTCAATTCGGATTATATTTTTGTTTAGTTTAGTTTAGTTTGCTATCAGAAAAAGGTTCTTATGAACTTCATTTAGGAAAAAAACTGCCGGACGAAGCCGCAGGGCTGGTTAGCAGCTACTTCTTAATATTACTGAGACAAAGCTCAGTATCTAAGCCACAATATTATCCTTTACAGAGGGGCAAACTCCAAGTAGGTTACACAATAATACTCCTTAGTAACAAGTAATATCAGTACCCCGAAACTTTTACCCGTATTGAGGTTAAAGCATCCCAGGGGCGAATTGGAACATAAAATTGCGTATTCAGGCCACCATCTCGCCCTGTGGCCTAGAAAGGGGAATATTTTCATTTATCATGCCCTTAGTCCTTGAAGCAAACTTCTTCAAGGTCTCTTGGATCACGGACGAAATCCTTACGGCAATGTTGTACGGGCCCTGCCTGAATGACCTTCGGGAGTCGGCCTACAGATCGGGCGACTGATCCGCCCAGTAATTTAATTGGAAATGCCTATTGGACACAGTGTGACACGAAAAAGGGAGAATTGAATATTTATAAAATACAAATTATACATAGAACCGAAAGACTGAAAGTGGAGTATTTTGTAACAAAAGTAACTAACTAGCTGATTACGTACCTACATTGATTTGTCAATATACTCTTACAAAATTATTATTTTTACTCGACAGCAGAAGGATGACTATGTGTTTTTTAGAGTGTATGTATGTAGGTATGTATTTAGCACGCTCTTTAATCTACACGGCTTGATGGATGTTGAATTGAGAGGTATCGTTGGATTCATCTTAATAGTCAGTAGAGTGACATAGACTGAGAGCTAGCGACCAAATCCTTCACATATTGATTAATCTCGCGTCAGAAAAAAAGCCAACACAGCTGAGCCCACACGAAAATTATTATTAAATAATAAAATAAAATAAAATAAAAAATAAAAATATTTTATTTCAGACCAATTATTGTCCATTTGTGGTTAGTGCAAAAAACTTAAAACTAGGTTAGTAGTCATTTAATTATTTAAATAATAAACATTTATTTACTTCATCCATCCACTCGTTTTACAACATGTAAATGGATGAATCTAGCAAACACGCGTGAGTCCATTCTCCCTTCTATCATGTTTAGGATCCCGTTGGCGCTCCCCCGCAGTCGCCGCATCATCGAGGTTGACTTTTTTCGCATGACCGTGTAAAAATCATCGACACTGGCGTCTGCGAACATGCCCGATGCGCTGCAAAAGCGCGGGAGCCCCAACAGTGCCCTAAAGATGTTATTATATTGCACACGCAGGGCACTGTACGATTTTTGTGTAAAACTGGCCCATAGAGCACTCGTGTAAAAACCCTGACAGAAAGCTTTAAAAAGTGTTATTTTCACAGGAACAGTACAACGAGTGAATCTATGCGCCAGCATATTGCCACGCACCGACAATGCCCTGCGCTCGCGCTCTATATCTAAGTCATCCTTTAAGTTTTCTGTTACAATGTGACCCAGATATTTAAATTGTGTAACACGCTTTAATGGTACTCCATTCAGAACCAGAGGGGGTACATTTTTAGGCTGCATTTGGGCACATTTGAAAACCATAAATTCTGACTTTTTCTCATTATATTTTAGACCATGCTTGGCAGCATAGGCTTCACAAGTTTTTAATAATTTTCGTAAACCACTGATTGCCACCACTTATTATTTTGGTACTTTTAATTAACGCTGGCAACCCCTTCCCACCACCCGATCGATTTAATTTTTTTTGTGGGTGCACAGTGAGTACAGAGCAACTGTTTGAAAAAAAAATTAATGTCGCTGAGCCCACATTTTTTTTCTTTTTTTTCCCCACCCCACTACACCTGCACCCACCGCCCGCGGCTTGCCAGCACGAAGATTATAGGAAAAGGATGTTCAGGGAAGTAGCCAACGGAGTTTCAATACAGCTGAAGCCACATGAAGGATTTGTTCGCTAGCTCTTAGTGTAACACTGGGCATATAAATTATAATCATACTTCATACTAATATTATAAAGAGGAAAGATTGTAATGAATAAACTCAAAAACTACTGTACTGATTTCAGAAATTCTTTCACCATTAGAAAGCTACATTCACCCTGAGTAACATAGGCTACCTATTACCGCGGGAAAATGCCTCATTCCCACGGGAAAAACTGTGAACGCGGGCGGAGCCGCGGCAGAATATTATTAACATCACTATCGCGGATTTTAAGAGCGGCAAATTATTTGTTGTCAAGATATGTTTGTTTTTATTCAAAAACTATGGAACGAAAGTTTAAAGTAAAAAGGCACTCAGCTACTCAGTGTAGTTTTTGCAATCTAAAACAATTATAGGGTAGACCGGGGACAAAAGTAACAAGGGGCAATAGTAACATTGGCGATATTTCCACACATATACAACGCTTAAATGTGTGCGTCGGCCAGATCACGCGTCTAACGTGTCGCGATCTGCTCACCAATCGGCGGCGCGCTCGCTGTGAAACGGACGTGCTCAGAGGGAATTTTTGTTTTTCCACCACCACAGGTAAGTTTTTTACTCTGAATTACGCACTTTTTTTGTAGTTAGTGAAGGATTTATAGCCAAATCATTGTAATCACTCTGTTGCTAAGATGATTGGCTGCCATAATTGTGATAATTCCGCTGCTAAATTTCAATAGTTTTCTTGCAAATTTCATATTTTGTCAAATGTACTACTTGAGGGCAATTGTAACAGCAGGGAAGGGGTCAATTGTAACGGTACAATCAACCCCGTGCTACAATTGACCCAACACGCATTAATTTCATATATGTATTTTCGAATAAAACAAAAACAATTGAATTTTACGTTGTTGTTGTGTGTTGTTGTGGTAATACTCTAAATTTTATGTTTTGTTTTCCAGATGCCTCAATAACGAATAAAAACTGATCGTGGCTCAAAAGACATTTTACTTTATGAAGAAAAATCAAATTTTCGACTTTCAATCTCCTGCTGGTGCATATTTTTTGAGAGTGATCTGTTTGCTTAATGAGCAAATCATGTTCGTCATAAGTCTATTTTCAATTTAATATTTTTTTAATTCAGGGACGGTTGTAACAGGGGCAATTGTAACTTCATACAAAAAATAAAATTATGTTTTTATACGTTTTACTGTCGTTATTTAACTAATATTAATCCTCAGAAGTTGTATTTGGCCCAAAGCGTTCCTGTGTTTACTTAAAGTTAATTATTATTTTGTTTAAAGCTACTAACAATCTATTTTAATTTTGCTAAACTTTCATGTTGATTATTTAATAAGTTTATGAAAACAAGTTACCTTATAATTGAGACTGATAAATAAGTGGTTAAACTACACATATAAGTAAATAAAAGTGGTGATATTAATCTACTCTGTCTTTTATTGTCTCTTAAAATGTTGTTACAATTGACCCATACTAGGGGTCAATAGTAGCAGTGAGACCCCTCGAATTCAAACTGGATTTTCGGTACGATAAATGCAATTTAAGTGTAATTTAAAAATAAAAGCTTAAAGACAATGAAATTAACCTACTACCAAAAGATCCAAACTTTGGATAAAGCGCGTAGATTTTGTGTTATAGGTAATTTAACAAAAAGTGTTACGTTTGTCCCCGGTCTACCCTAATTAACACTGAATGAATGGCAGATCCAGAAATTTTTTTGTAAGGGCTCTTACAGACGAGCGGCACTTGCCAAAGGCAGAAACAACTGCAGCCGTCGCCACCTGTTGACGGCTGCAGTTGTGTCTGCCTTTGGCAAGTGCCGCTCGTCTGTAAGAGCCCTAACTGAGCCTTAAAATGTGCTTCAGTGTTTTACAAAACTAAGCAGTCCAAAAAATTAAAATATTATTTTTACTGTATTGTTTCTCCTTAATATCTGTAGTGGTCGGTTTTTAAAGATATAGAATATTATAGAAGTTTGCTCTTACATACATGGGAATGCAGTTGCTCATGCAGTTGACAAAAGGCTCACAAGACATGAATGCTCTATCTATGTTGATCAGTTAAGGCAGCACCTTGAAAATTTTAGTGTTTATTGATTCGATGAACCTCGTGATTTGAACAAGTAGGTATAATGATTTTCAGACATAGATAACCTGATCATATATAATCTTAATACTCATATGACTGGAAACACATTTACTGAAAATTTTATCAACAGAAAATCGCGCCAAAGTAACACCTTCTAATATCTTTTTAGGGTTCCGTAGCCAATTGGCAAAAAACATAACCCTTATAGATTCGTCATGTCTGTCTGTCTGTCTGTCCGTATGTCACAGCCACTTTTTTCCGAAACTATAAGAGCTATACTGTTGAAACTTGGTAAGTAGATGTATTTTGTGAAACGCATTAAGATTTTTACTAAAAATTAGAAATATCACAATAAATTTTGGGGGGTTAGAACTGAAACTAAAAAAAAATTTTTTCATCAAACCCATACGTGTGGGTTATCTATGGATAGGTCTTCAGCCATGGATAGTTCTTACGCCGTTTAAAATTGTATGTAACATAATTACTGGGTTGTGTGCTTTTGGTTGCCTTGAATAAAACCTAAAAGGGTTGTGCTTATTTCTATTATAATTATGGAAAGAAACAGCTTATTAGCAATAATTTATACTCTACCTAAGCATAAATATGTATACTAATTAATAAATAATTTCACAATGAAAGAGATAAAATCAAAAGTACATTTGTGACAAAAAAAAGTTAACTTATTTGATTATTTAATTTAGGTAAAAAGACCAAACACTGTTTTGATCACAGGTTTTGATACATTTAGGCAACTTAATACTAATATGGAAAAAATCTTCTTTGTACTAGAAAAACAGAAAAATCCAGTAGATATAATTGCAGTGTAGCAGGTGTAGTGTTGGATTAATCTAAACTTGACTTGAAGTACAAAACATGACAATGAGTTATTTTGATTGTAGGTATTTGATTGATTTAATTTTACCTACATCAAGTCCAGTGAAAATGTGATGCTAGTGCTTCGTCCTTCCAAATATGTGCTAATCTTAGATAAGAAATTGTATTCATTTGAGTCAGTACGGTATAATATAAATCAATATTATTGAATTTGAAAGATAAAAAAATACTGCATTCTAGTACCCGAATTTCATGAATAATCTTGAGACTGAATTCTAAAAGAGCTCTGCAGGAAACAGTAGACAATACAGGTGTAATCTTATTATGGGAATTATGTAGGTGTCAAAACACATCACTAACATAATACCAAGCCATTATGACAACGAAAAACAGCTGGTGTATTGACAGAACTTGAGATCTCTGATCCAATCAAAGACTTGAAACACGATACTCAAAATGAGTAATTGAGAGATTTGTTATATTAAAGAGCTTAGATTATCAGTAATAGAAGCAAGCAAATACAAAACCTTGATGTGTGAAAGGATGCAAAGGGGACAATAACGGACTGAACTGCAAATAGGCCTAGCCAAAGCGAGCTTCAGCGTTTTCCTGACGTAACATCGACATCTTAAGTTTTGACAAAAACGGAAGGATATAATATCTCCATCTGTTCAGATATCGCCAAGCAACGAATATGCTACTTTGATCGAAATAAATCAAACGTCAAGGACGACATCCGTACTATAAAAATATCGTCGTCGGTCTTACGTTGGTCATTGGAATGCAAATCCACTTACCAGTAGCAGTGTCGGGCGTCTCGTAGCACAGCTTCACGTAGGCAAAGAATTGTGTAAGAGGAAGGTAATTTTGTGGAAAACGTAAAGATTTTGTTATAAAATATACGAAATAAAAACAAAAGAAGTCAAAACTGCACAAGCACACCTCGCGAAGACGACCATAGACTAATTTTGTTTCGTTTTTTTAATATATCTATTTACACGTTCCACTATAATTTAAAAAGTTGAATGAATTCAATGTTCTCTATCTCTTTTGCGCTTGCGAAAAAACTATATGTCCGTCTTTTTTATTGACGTGATCTGAACTCCAATGTGTTTTTTGGCTATGGAATTTTGTGGTTTGGCATCTCGCACGGAAAAAGCACAAAAAGATAACGATCCTCATCTAGATGAAAATATTCGATTTTATTTTTAAAATGCTAGAAAATACATACCTATAATATTAAAATTATGATGAGTTCCTAATAGGTCTACCCTCATTTAATACATTGGTTGCTTGTGGAAGAGAAAGTTTTTACGATAATTTATTTCTCACACATTATTTTATAGACTAGCTTTCCGTCGCGGCTCCGCCCGCATTAGCAATTTTTCCCGTGGGAATGAGGCATTTTCCCGCGGTAAAATGTTACTCAGGGTGAATGTAGCTTTCTAATGGTGAAAGAATTGTTGCAATCGGTTCAGTAGTTTACTGTAGTTTTTGAGTTTATTCATTACAAACATAGACACACACAAAAATACAAATCTTTTCTCTTTATAATATTAGTATGATGAAAGGTGTTACTAAGGAATTTGCCAATACACGACAACAGACAGTTGATAGCATTTAAAAATGGTTATTCGTTAAATTATGCTAAGCGTTGTAGATTTAGCTATGCTAATATCACAGATGAAAATAATAGTACTACTCGCTAATATTATAAAGAGGAAAGATTTGTTTGTTTGCATTGAATAGGCTCCGAAACCACCGAAACTAAAGAACCTATTTTAATGAAAGTTGGTATATAAATAGAATTGACCTTGGGGAGTAACATAGGCTACATATTACATACTACATAGATAATTCGGCGTAGCCGCAAGGCGCTGTGCTAGTAATACCATCACAGAATGAATACCAAATAGTAGTCCCTAGTAATGCTTAAATAAAAAGCTTGTGGGGTTTTTAATACATAAATGTATTGAAATTAAGCCGTACAGGTTTGGTAATATCAGTTTGTTAGTGTGGTCAGCGCCGCAACCACGTCGCCCCTGTGTTCTCGCAGCGTCCTCTCTGCTAGCACTCTGGATATCTCCATTTCTTTTACCTGAAATTATATTCAAACAGTTAAACTTAATACTACTAATATAAATGTGCATTCTTACATCTACAACCAGTAGGCCTACCTATGCAAGAAGCGACAGGCTCGAGAAGCTGTCATACGCGACATATTGACAGAACTACTATGGCTCTAATGTCACTATGTCGTGTTTGACAGCTTCTGTAGCTTGTCGCTTCTTCTGTAACAAAATACGTCTCATCGATGTGAAGCCATAAAAAAAAAAAAAAAAGCCTACAGACTAGATAAATAGGGGGTGGGGGCATGGTGGGGGTTAGCATGAGGTTTCAAGTGTGACATATTATAGCTTTGCCATGCATATTATGCTTTTATCCTATGGAAGTTACCCAATATGGCGGGTTTCTTACATTTTGACAGGTAAATGTGATATAATCAATCACTTGTCACCATAGTAGTTCTGGTTTATGTAAGACTTATAGGTACAGAATGTACAGTAACCAGCACATGTGACTGGATGCTTGCATTAAAAAGTTCACATCTACTGCTACGGAATAACGGCACTCTCAAGGTCAAAGTGTTGAAGCAAGTCTGGTGGAGTCGAACTTAATAGACAATGGCTTATTGAATTTAGTAAAATTTTTACTGGGTGTTAATTTTAACCCTTTATAAGGTAAAACTGTTTTATTAAATGCATTCGTTTTCAACTTTATGTTGAGGATATAAGGTTAAAATTAAGGTGGCAATATAGTGGCCACTGCCTTGTAAAGGCTTAAAAGGGCTTAAAGGACTGCATAAAACTGCTAAATTCTTTAAAAGATTTTTCTCAGAATGGCCTTAAAAGTATCCAGGACGATGAAGCCCGAAGCCTAAATCCCACCAAAACCGTCAGCTTCTTCAAAGCGGTCGGTTTGGAAGAGGCTATGTAGCCTATGAGGGCCGACTACAATAGATCCACCATGGGTCGCAGTGGTCTTGGGTACTTGGTGCCCTTCCCTCTCCATCCAAATCATAATCATAATCAATCCAGGACGATGAATACTAACAATTAACTCTATGTCATCCTTTTTGACTGAAACCTTCGATAGTTCCTTTTCTTTTTCGAGTCGTTCCGCAGCTTCCTTGTTTCGTCTGTCACCAATCAGTGATAAAGCCTGGAACGTAGAATAAAAATGACAAATTAGGTATCAATTTTAATTAAATATTCTGAAATAAATAACACTATATTTTTAAAGCAAAAACTCACTTTATTGCATGTGATAAATATTTACTAATATTGCTGCTTTAGCAAATTCAAGCAACATGATTTATACCTACATCACATTATCTTTGCATAAAGATTTATACATTCACATAAATAGGTAACTAAGCTGTTGTAACTGAAAAAACAAAGCGTTTTATAACATTTTTCTAACAACAAAAAAACTAATTTAATAACCTCAAAATAATACTTTTACAAAATCCGAATACGTACGCCAGATATATCCTGTGAGCCTATTTCCTTTTCCTCAGCGTAGTCTGTGACTTTTTCCAGATCTGCGACGCCGCTATCATGCTTCTTTTCAGTTTTTTTCTGTAATTTGTCCATATCATGCTGCACTTCGTCTGTATCTCCATTAATTTCCTCTTCTGCCATTGTTTTTTATTAAAAAAGTACACTATAGCAACGGAAATTTGTTCTGCAAATTATTTTGGGACACGCGATACGCGAAATTAAAGAGAAATGCAAAATATTTCAATAAATGTGATCGAAATTAAATTTGCTCACAGTTTTTTTGAAATGTCAAATGTATAAAATAGTGATGTGCAGTGTGCTCATATTCTGTTATTGCTTCTTTATAGATATGTCATCGGTGATTATTTTCGACCTTTTTCAATAATAAGTCATGTGACGTGCAGCAATCTTTTCAATGTTGCATTGATTGCTTGGTTTTCCAACATATATTGCAAACGTACTAAATAAAAGCATTTTTAAAAAGCAAAATTACTTTCTGACATTATTTCACTAGCAGCGTACCAATCGTACCAATATTACTTTTAAAGCAACAAGGAAAAAATAGCAGGGCTCATTATACTATATATTTTGTTTTGAATAGAATTTTACAAATACATAGATTTTTCCATTTAACACAACAAAGCAACATCTTGTTTAACTTGTGCTTATCCTGAAATATTTGTCATAGGCGTAAAGCCGGCACTACACACTCGACAAAACCCGAGAACCGAAAGAGACGAGATTATGCGTTAGAATGAGATGCACATACACCACGCTCACTCTTGCGCATAACTGCGTCCTTCATATTGGCCATGTCTCGTCTAGAGATGGGCAATAGTTTTTGCCCGTTTCATTCCGCCCGGGTTATAACTGGGTTAAAACCCAAAGACCGAGTAATAACCCATTATCTACTTTTTTGGTGGGCAAAAACTCAGAAATGTGAAAAATGAAGAAAAAAAACAATCGGATTTGTTAATTTATGATAATTAGTCACACATACAAACTCGGCATCAGTTTAGCGCCGCTTCAAATTGAAAAGTTCAATGTTAAAATTCAAAGATAATTTTCATGTTTTTTGTTTATGGGCTGATATCAATGATACTCAGTTTAGGGCTAAAGCGGGCACTACACTCTCGACAAAACTAGACGAGACATGGCCAATACGAGAGTGTAGAGGGAGTATTGGCCTATGTTGGAGATGTCTCGTGTATATTGGCCGTCTATCCGTTCCGTGTCGGTACATCAAAGGAGTTTTGTCAAGTTTTGTGTATAGGCAAAACTATCGCTCCAGATTCTCGATGCCTCTCGTGCCAGTTGGCTAACAGTCGCCGTAGTGAGCGTTATTTAATTGTTTTACCGTTCTGCTACGCTGTTTCCAGCGTCTTTTAATTAAGTACTTTTCATTCAGGGATGTCTAAATAGATTATAATTAATAATAATCCTACTATACTAATACTATAAACGCGAAAGTTTGTGAATATAGATGTATGTTTGTTAAGTACTCTTAGTTTAGCATGAAGAAAAATAATTAAATAGGTATATGATTAAAGAGCCTTAAACATATATATTTTTAATTAATAGTTATATATATCAATTTTGGTAATGAAATTAATTTCAAAACTAAGAGATTCTCAGTTTCCTCATAAGCAATATTTAGTAATTCGTAGTAATTACCGATTTGCATTCATATCTGGATAGTTATATATAATACGCTGCAGCGAAGTAGCGATCGGCACATGACGCCCACCCCGTACGAGAGCCTATTGTCAACTGAGCGGATCGAGAATGTGGAGTAGCGGTCTCGTGTGAACGCCAATGTCTCGTGTTTCGACAAAAGTTTGGCCTCTCGACAAAACTGGAGTGTGTAGAGCGGGCTTAAGTCACTTTGATGAAACTTTGTATAGAGATAGAATTGACCTTGGAAAAGGACATAATATGCTAACTTTTACCGCGGGAAAATACCTGATTCACACGGGAAAAGCGAAGCTGAGGGGCGAAACAGTTTTGATGAAACTTGGCACAGAAATAGAATAAATCTTGGGGATGGAAGGTTTTACCGCAGGAAAAAAAACATTCCCACGGGAAAAATGGTGGCGCACTCGAAAAGTTTTGATGAAACTTGGCACAGAGATAGCTAATAATATAGACTTTGGGGGTGGATATAGGCTACCTTATACCGCTGAAAAATACCTTATTCCTTCGGGAAAAATGGAAGCGCGAACGGAAAGTTTTTATGATACATGGCACAGAAATAGAATACACCTTAGGGAAGGACATAGGCTACCTTTTACCGCGAGTAAAACTTCATTCCCAAAAAATGGTAGCGCTTTGGAAAAGTAATGATTGTCACAGAACAATTATTACCTTACCTGTAATGTATTACTAATAATCAGGTGCGAAAGATTTTGAGGGGGGGAGACCCTCATTTTCTCTTGTGGTGTCCAATGATGAATCTAATGTCAAACTTGGAATAAAAAATGGCCACCATTTTGTGAACTTTTTTGTTTCTGAACGGATTGCTTTCAAAATTGATATCTAGGGTCCCCAGTGGTCTCCGATGACAAATCTGAGGTCAAAATTGGAATAAAATGGCCGCCATTTTGAACTTATTTGTTTTTGAACGGATTGCTTTCAAAATTAATTTCTAGGGTCCCCAGTGGTCTCCGATGACGAATCTGACATCAGAATTGCAAAAAATGGCCGCCATTTTAAACATTTTTGTTTCTGGTCCGATTGCTTCCAAAATTCAAAAATGAAAAAAACCTGGCGCTTTTCAACTTTTTTTGTTTCTGAACGGATCGCTTACAAAATTGATATCCAGGGTCCCCAGTGGTGTCCGATGACGAACCTGAGGTCAAACTTGAAAAAATGGCCACCATTTTGAACTTTTTGTTTTTGAACGGATTGCTTTCAAAATTGATATCTAGGGTCATTAGTGGTCACCGATGACGAATACGAGATCAAAATTGGAAAAAAATTGCCGCCATTTTCAACTTTTTTGTTTCTGAAGGGATTGCTACCAAAATTTATATCTAGAGTCGCCAGTAGTGTTCGGGGACGAATCTTAGGTCAAAATTGGAAAAAATGGCTGCTATTTGTACTTTCTTTTCTTAGTGTGGAGGTTGGGAAATTTTTATTCTGACGTCAAATTCGTTACTAGAGACTACTGGAAACCTAAGATATCTAACAAAAACTTTGCAACGGCCGCCATTTTTTCAAGTCTAACGGCAGATTCGTTATTGAATAACTTTGGGGACCTAGATATCAATTTTGAAATCAATCGGTTGAGTAACAAAAAAGTTCAAAATGGCAGCCATTTTTACCAAGTTTGATCTCAAATTCGTCATAGGACACCACTGGGGACCCTAGATATCAATTTTGAAAGCAATTAGTTCAGAAACAGAAAAGTTCGATATTTCGGCTATTTTTTCCAATTTTGACCTCAGATTCATCATGTGACACTACTAGGGACCCTTGATATCGATTTTGAAAGAAAATCGTTCAGAAACAACAAAGTTCAAAATGGCAGCCATTGTTTCCAATTTTGACCTCAGATTCGTCATCGGAGACCACTGGGGACCCTAGATACGAATTTTGGAATCAATCCGTTGAGAAACAAAAAAGTCCAAAATGGCAGCCATTTTTACCAACTTTGATCTCAGGTTCGTCATATGACACCACTGGGGACCCTAGATATCAATTTTGAAAGCAATCCGTTCAGAAACAAAAGTGTACATACTGCCGGGCATTTTTACCAATTTTGACCTCAGATTCATCATTGGACACCACTGGGAGCCCTAGATATCGACTTTGAAAGCAATTCTTTGAAAAACAAAAATTCAAAACGGCTGCCATTTTTTTCCAATTTTGACCTCAGATTCGTCCATTTCAGGCTAAAAACAAAAAAAGTACAAAACTACACCAATATATCCTTCCTAAGGTATAATCTATCTCTGTACCAAGTTTCATCAAAATAATTCACCCGCTCTACCATTTTTCCCGTGGGAATGATGTACTTTCCCGCGGTAAAAGGCAGCCTATATCCATCCCTTAGGTCCGTTTTATCTCTGTGCCAAGTTTCATCAAGACTCCTCCTGCGCTCTCATTTTTCTCGTGGGAAAAAGGTATTTTCCCGCGGTAAAGGTAGCCTTTGTCCTTCCCCAAAGTCTATTCTGTTTCTGTACCAAGTTACATCAAAATCGGTTCAGTGGTTTTGGCGTGAAAGTGAAACAGACTGACACAGTTCCTTTTGCATAAATTTATAATATTAGTAGAGATAATTTAGTGCAAAATTTTCAGTTACCTTTGTCACGAGTGTAGTAGGCTATTTTTTTAAATTAAACCATGCTTTTCGTGTATATTCATATGTTTATTGCAATAATAGACACTTGAATTACCATTATTAGTGTATTTGAGTTTTTGCCCACCTTTTTGGGTTTTAACCCGGGCAATAATGGGACGAAATGGGTTATTACTCTCATGAGGGTTATAACCCGGGTCGTTGCCCATCTATAGTCTCGTCTAGTTTTGTGGAGAGTGTAGTGCGGCTTTAAGTCGTGCCAATCTTTATTTTGCGGATTTTGTAAATGTAGTAGGTAAAGCCAGTTGATCAAAATTAATTTATATAAAATAAAATAATAGTTTGATTATGTTCTGTTTACTAACTTAAACTTATAAAAAAATATTGGTGAGATATTTTACAAGTGACTTTACGGATTTTGTAAATGTAGTAGGTAAAGCCAGTTGATCAAAATTATTTTATATATAATAAAAGAATAGTTTGATTATGTTCTGTTTATTAACTTAAACTTATAAGAAAATATTGGTGAGATATTTTACAAGTGACGGTTGAATTGAGTAAGAATAGGTAACATAGTAACATTACTTTTATTTTCAAATATGAACTGTGGTTTGTTGTGGGTTGTCAAGGGCCGGTTCTTCATCTTTCGCTGGTGTATAAGGTGGAGGAGGAACACTGCAGTCGTGGATCTGTTAATATAAAATACTGTATACATAAGAAGCTAATACTTAGCTATCAAAAATTATTACTCTTTCATGATATACTTAACAGCGAAAGGGCTATCTATTTAGTATCTAGGTAGTTGACAAGTTTGTTTGGTACGAGTATCGTCGTTAACAGCTCACATACTTACGTCCCCACCGAGGGGCTCATTATGTATAATTTGCTTGAGCGTCAAGCGTTGTGGAGTGGTTGTACAACATTAAGTATAAAAAGGCTTACGAATCCAGCATTAACGTAGACAGTAGCAGGAATAGCTGTGGTACCAGGTGGAGCAGTTCTGGAATATCTGAAGAAAAAAAGTCGTTATTAAATAAAAGTAGGTACATCACTACACTTTCTGTCTTAAAAAAAAAACTAAAATGTCTATGGTTCCTGATGAGACATCAAGCGCCATCTATCCAGTTTATTCTATTCTATTTCAGACTAAAGTGACTACGCAACTTCTATGATTAAGTGTTTACCTAATTCAAATGATATGCCGATAGATGGCGGGACTTACTGTTAGTACCCGTTAGTATGAAAATCTGAACTCCGATACGAAGCAGCGTGAAAAATTAAATATTATTTACTTCAAAAACTTAATTCTATACATATACATACCTATATTGTAAGTAAACTATATACTTCGCCGTAAATGACTGTATTGTGTACCAAAATCAAATTTACATACCTACATTTGTGTTCCTAATAGTTCCGATTTATTTGTTTAATTAAAACCACTATTTATTAATCTGTGTTAAAACTTAAGTTAGTAATTACCTCGGCGGAGCGTCCCTCAGTCTCTCTTCCACGTACAATTGAAGGCTTCCGATAGACAATCTGCCTTCGTAGTTAGATCCGTGTCCAAGAGGTCTAAATTAAAATAAAAGAAAAATGCTTATAAAATCAATGGAGTCTATTTTTTATATGGAATTTAAAAATAATAATTCGCACATTTAAATTCAATTCAAATTCAAATTGGTTTATTTTATCTCCAGTTATGTAGGTACATTCCATATAGTTCACAATTCAGTAGCATTAAAATAACAATTATACATCATCATCACTACATAGTATAAAATAAAGTCGCTTTCTCCGTCCCTATGTCCCTATGTCCCTATGTCCCTATGTCCCTATGTCCCTTTGTACGCTTAAATCTTTAAAACTACGCAACGGATTTTGATGCGGTTTTTTTCAATAGATAGAGTGATTCAAGAGGAAGGTTTATATGTATAATACATGCATAATATACTGAAGGATAACCCACAATAACCATTTTCCCGTGCGGAGCCGGGGCGGGTCGCTAGTAATCTTATATATAAAACTAGCGACCCGCCCCGGCACCGCACGGGAAAATGGTTATTGTGGGTTATCCTTCAGTATATTATGCATGTATTATACATATAAACCTTCCTCTTGAATCACTCTATCTATTAAAAAAAACCGCATCAAAATCCGTTGCGTAGTTTTAAAGATTTAAGCGTACAAAGGGACATAGGGACATAGGGACATAGGGACGGAGAAAGCGACTTTATTTTATACTATGTAGTGATAGTGATAGTGATAGTGATGATAGTGATTCTCGTGTCACAGTGTTCGATTCCATACTCCTCCGAAACGGCTAGACCGATTCTCATGAAATTTTGTGAGCGTATTCAGTAGGTCTGAGAATCGGCCAACATCTATTTTTCATCCCCAAAAAAAAAAAAAAAAACATATAAAAAAAAGCAACGCGGGCGTAGCCGTGGGCGGACAGCTAGTTATTATATAACAATTATGTAACTTTAAAATAAGGTATGGCTGGCTCAACCATTAAATTAAAGCACAAATTAAAATGTGGATGCCAATTCCAAAGCTGGAACGATACATTTTCAAATTTAATTTAGTTTTTATCCAAATAGAAATCCTTTTTTAGCATAACTGAAAACTGTATTTCTTATATTAAATGACTGGAATGAGTGTCAACCAATATTTTATTCGATAATCTTATATAGCCTAGCTAGTGAAAGTGATCCAATATTGATCCCACGTGTGATGATGATAGATAATGGCCATTGATTAACTTTGCACGACTGATAAATAACTGATAGAGGATAAGCCTGTTGATAACATATTTAATACTAGTGCGTACTAGGTTGTGTACTTCCCCTATACTCAATCAGATATAACAGTCCAATGCTGGGCTCTGAACTGAAGGGAGTCGCTACTATAAAGATAGACTTCCGTAATATAGGCGTCAGTCGTCGGTCGGTCTTTCAATCAGAAGGAAAAGAAATTAGAAACTTAATGTTGAATAAGTTAAAATATACTTATTATACGAGGCACGAAAGTCTACCTTAAAGCCGCGCCGCGTACCGCCGCCGAAGCGGGAGAAAGCGCGGGCTATGCTGTAGCAGCCTGTTCCATGGTAAACGGAAGCCATTACAGACTGCATATAAACTTGTATATCGTCCAGCAGCTCGCGCTTTCCCGTATCCGTGGGTTTCGCTCAAGAAGCTACTGAAATAGACCTGGTTTCATTCAAACTCCCTTTTTTTTTTTTTCTTTGAATTGACCTATGCTTGTGTCGAAAAGGTACGACCAATCAAGCTTCACCGGACTTGCGGGGGAGTGGAAGACTCTACCCCAAAAAAAGTCATATAGATACCAACGCGTCTAGGGGCGGCTCAAGGGAGCCTCGGACCACGGCCTAGCGCGTTGATATTGAAAAACATCGTGAAGTAGACGACGCCTGAGGGGCTCCGTCTCTGATTTTCAATTTTGATTTTGGTTCTGGCCGCGCCCCCGCCCGCGGGTGCGGGCGTTGTTACCTGAAGGGTAATTATTACCTGAAGGGTTTCAAACTCCCGTTATATTTCCAAAAAGGTGTAGGTAGCCCGTTAGTTGATTTCCCCACGCCTACGGTCAGTCGCATGATGCATCATAAATGACTGTTTCAATCATTGAACTAATATTGTACAGTAACCAGCACATGCGGCTGGATACTTTGACCTTGAGAGCGCCCGTATTCCCTAGCTTTAGGGGTGAATTTCGTAGTGCGAATGTCCAACCTCATGTGCTGGCTTCTGTACCTACTAGCGTACATTGGTTGGTACACAGAGGTTGCAACCTCCAACTTATATGGTGTTTGTCTTTTGTTTTTTTTCTCGCCGTGCATTCCGCCCCCGCTGCCGCATGCCGTCATGTTGACGCCTACAATCTTAGAGTAACGCGGGCCTTCCGTACCAAAAGCACAGAAGAAAAAAATAGTACTACCCAAAAGGCCCCAAGTCCAGTGAAGCTTGATTGGTCGTACCTTTTCGACACAAGCATAGGTCAATTAAAAAAAAAACAAAAAAAAACAAATGGCCCGCGTTGCTCTAAGCCTACAATTTAGTGTTTTCTCTAGTACTTGTACGTGCTGAGTTTGTTTTTATGTTTTTCTATTATTTTTCTTATCGTTTCTTGTGTTGTACTATGTGTTCTGTCAAATAAATAATGTCTATGTCTATGTCTAATTCCTCAATGGTTTCATCTTACGTTTGACTTGTGTCTGGATATTTATGTTCAGTATATTTATGTTCAGTATATTTATGTTTACCTCAAGTTAGTAGCAGCACAAAGCTTGTAGAGCAGCATAAAGGTGGCTATTATCCCCAAGACGAGGGCGGTCGCCATGGCGATCTGCGTGCTCGAGATCAGAAGAATGTGGTCGAGTGGCTCCCTGGAACAGAAAAGATATTATTGTGGGTCTACAATACAATACAAAAGAACTCAGCAAGTCCGGTAAAGATTGATTGGCCGTACCTTTTCGAGACAAGCGTAGGTCAATTAAAAAAGCGGAACAAATAGTTCACAATACAGAAAATTAGAATAAAACGGAAGTAGACGGAAGTGTCAAAAGGGCGGCTCTTTGAGAACACGTAGGTACTGTGGAGTTTGCATCATCGCGTTTGCAACTCCTTTTAAATGTATTTGGCGCTTATGCCGTAATTCTAGAAAAACTATTTGATTTTGAATTATGAATTGTCTCGCGTTAAAAAAAAGAATATAAATCATTGTGATTATTGTGCGGGTCGCGAAATGACCAATTTGCTATTATCTATTATAAAGAAATAATTAAATACTATAGAAGATCCCAGACTCTTTCATAGATGAGGGAATCTTTTATTGTACCTAGGTAATACAGAAAAATGGTCAGCCGTCACGGGACGCCTGGCAGATGTGAAACATTGAAATTATATTATTTAATTTATTAGTTCAATCAGAAGTAAATCAGGTTAAATCATATTTTAAGTTATTTCTAATAAGAATAATATACCTGTGTATATATCGCTTTACATAATATACACTTTATTAGTATGTATAGCGTGGCAACGGTCGACGCCCGCTCGCCACGGTCGCCACGCCAATAATATAATGAGTTTTACCCTCGCCTATAGATGTTACACATCAAAAACAGACCAGAACAAGAGTAAAACGACGGCCTTGTTGCTAGGGTAGCAATTTCTACCAGGCCACCGTTCTATAGGTACCTACTTATATTTATAAATGTCCAACTACCTATCCATGATAAAATTATTACCTATATGTGAAAGTGCGTTTGCTTGTCCTTATTATTATTACACACTGAAAATAAGCCATGGACTGGCCTTATTTTTTGCACTGATATAGATAGATAGAGGGCTGGAAAGTGATATAAGCTAGGTTTTATTGAGGGTAAATATATAATTTTCAAGGGAAAAGTCGATAAACAGCGCTGTAGTAGCGCTTTCCCGTGGTAAAAAGTAGCCTATGTGTTAATCCAGGGTATCAGCTAACTCCATACCAAATTTCATTAAAATCGCTCCAGCCGTTTAGACGTGAACAAGTAATACATTCGAAAAAAAATAGCCCTACTGTGGTAGAGATGAGATGAGATGTAACAAGGAGAAAAAAAAACTAATTTGAATTTTCAATCTGTAGAGTACCTAATCAAAAGAAATTCTAATTAGTTATTTTTTTAATAAACTTTTGTAACTTTGAATATTTGTTTGTGTTAATCAACCGGAAATACTATTTGACCTAAAAATGGACTAATTAAAGCCTGAAAATATTCATGAAAACCTGAAAGCGGAAAATGTGTGTTGTTCATTCAATGTTCAGCTGACTGGAATAATTTTCACTTGAAAAATATGTCAAATGGAAAGATAATAAATTGGATGAACTCGGAGCAAAGCGGAATACCTCTTTACTTATAATGTTACTTAATTTTAAATGTCACTGCGTTCAAAAAGGAAAAAGATAATTTTAAAGACGGTTACTTATTATGAAATCCAAGTAATACGCCCGCCCGCCCACGTTGTATTTTTAATTGTCTCGTAGGAATAAAACATTCTTTCGTGAAAAGTGTGTACCTATGTGTTTTACTCCGGGGGTGCCTGATTTGTCTACTAATGAATTTTTATCATAATCCGTTCAGACGGGAAATTAACAGAATGGCAAAGTAGGAAATCGACAATTTAACAAATATCCGTATTTCCTTATTTCTTATTGTCACCTCCTAACACAGGCATGCTTAGCTTAAATGGAGGTGTCACCCATAAATTGTAAGGTAACTTTTATTAACGCAATAAAGATTTATTTATTTATTTATTAATAACGGCGTCTATAGATGAGCGGGAGAATTTTCACCATTCATTATTGGGGCTTCCGGATTCGGTTCCCGATGATTAAGTGGGGAAACTGTCACCTTGAGAGACTTTTCTAAGTTTAGTTATCATCATTGGCCACAGCATTTTAAAAGATGTTTGTTGCAGCACTTGTAGGTTTACGGCAAGGCTGGCCAAACCAAGGCACGCTGGCCACGAAGTTAAAAGAGAATTTGCCCGCCAGCTTGGGTAAACATAAAATTGATATTCAAGATCGTTACACAAGCCTTTTCATTTGATGTGTCACATATGATATAATTAGCTTCAAAGATCTAATTTAGGTACTGCCCCAAAAAAGGTCTCAACTCGCACTTGACCGTTTTTTTGTGTATAAATTACTTATGTTATTATAGTAGTTTTGCCTTCAAACCGCCCTCCATGCTTCAAACGTTGTGTTGTGGCCCGCCGTCGCCACAGTCTATGAAATTTTGCTCACTCGAAAAATCTTTTGGGCCAGCCTTGGTTTGCGGGATTCCACGGCTCAATCTATGATTGGGAAGACCAATGGCAGCTCGGCACTTCTAGCCACATTGATCGCAAATAAACCCTGAATCCGGAAGAGAAAGTGACGCAGTCTTTGTCGCTTTAAATTCTCGATCCAATTACATATAGCTAAGCCAATTAGTCTCAAAATGTGTATCATTACATTTTCGTCATATCAACTATAGGAAAATGATCGATATGGTAAATGGTAATGTAACCTGCAAGACCAGGATCCCATGTGGTCATAGCACACTTGGCAGACACCTTGCCAGCATGTCAGGGTCTCGTTGTGGCTGCAGCAGGGCCCGAAACATTTGTCACCAGCACCTGTAATTAGTTGGTCCAGTTGAGGAAATGTGACGTAATTGTAGCGTGGGAAGCCGCTGGATGCGGGCTAAGCAGAACTGATCGGGATTCAGGTCTTTGGGGCCTTTGTCAGTGATCGGAGGGCTTTTGACTGAATGATGATTATCATCCATAATTGGTTTTAAACATGAAGGAACAAAAAATTTTATGCGCCCAATGGGCGTGGATTTTTTTTTTCTTCATGGTTTTAAAGCTAAATATGTATAAGATGTCAGCAAAGCCTAGGGACTACTATTTGGTATTCTGTGGCAAAGCTATTAAGGTTTACTAGCCAGCACATCAAGATAAACAGAGCAACATTTTATACCATTGCAATAGGTGCGTATTTGCAATGTGAATGGATAACTTGATGAGTTGCTCAGTGTACAATACCTATTTATAGTTTTAACAAAGCATTATCATACAAGACGGTTGTATTTACCTCAAAATAGCGATAATGATTTGATCACTGTCTTGTTTATCGTTTTAATCTATTTATTAGCGTGTTTTGCGTACTATTTGATAAGATTAGTTAGATAGATTGAACGTCATTTATTAAGTACTTTTACTTTTACTTTTACTCTTCTGCCACTTATGTCTGGGTTTCTCCGTCTTTTCCGTAATTTGGAAATTAGTGAAGGATTTTTTTTAAAGATAGTATAGTTCAACGTGACTTTTACTCTTTTGCATTCTGACAATTATTATTTCTTTTGAACTTTTAAGTATTTCTTCTTTGCCTTTTTATACGGATTATTCTAACTAGAGAGTCACAGAATTAGCATTCGCCGCTGTAATTTTTTAAATTTATTCTGTAGTGTTATCTACAGACTGCGGCCGTCAACTACTTCGGCTACTGTAAATATTTTGATGTTCTCTTCTTTATAATTAGATTTTAACAAGTAATCATTTTATCTACATAGGTACGTCTCTCTACAAAATTAATGATGTCCCCTACTATTTACCACACTCTTTTAAAATACTATTTTTTTATAATAAATCGCTATGTTACTTACACATGGTAGCACGGGATTGATTTAGATATAAATACGCTATCAAATTTAGCTTTTATATCCAAATAATTAATATATTAATAATTAAACAAATAATAATAGTTTATGAAACCTGAAAGGTTAAAAAGCTCATAAGAAAAGATTTTGTTTATGCGTAGATTTCTGTCTCTTCAAGACGGAGGGCAAACATTCGTGTGTGTGATGTGATGTGATGTGATGTGTTTGCCTTGTGATTGGTGTCTTTCACCCATAGCAAAGGCTCTGCCTAGTTTGGGGTCAGATGAGCGTGTGTGAAATGTCCCTACTTATTTATTTATTTATGATCTTCGTCGTCGTGCCACCGGTTTATTTGCGAACACGACATTCTTTTGTTGCACTCGTCTTGCTGCATTGATTTTATACGCGACGACAGCCAGCGCTGCAGCGCGCTGGCACGACGGCTACGCTCGAAAGATACTAGTGTGGGGGGGTCTTAGGAGGACTTACCAGGGCATTTCTGGCATCGATTCTGGTAAGGGTTCGGAATGTAGCCGGTAGCGCAGTAGCACTGGCCATTGACGCATTCATACCCTTCGCCTCTACACCTCACTGATTCGCACAGGTCTACAAAGTCTGAAACAAAGCTATAGTTAACAAAACAAAAGAAGCGCATTCCAGCGAGGTGCGCAGATATTTCCGACGGGTTGTAATTAAAAATATCTGCAATCCCCAACTCGTTCAATACGATGCCAACATTTTAACCCACAAGAAACGAAAATAGCTAACCAATAGTATATCATATTTTACTATTCTTTTAAATGTGACAACCAGTTTTGGCTTGACAAAATATGAAGAATATTTACATCTTTTGATCTCAGTAACATTGTAAATTAGACACGCTTTATATGCATTATAATATGTTGTTATGCTTAATGATTGTTTCGGCAATTAAATTTCTTCTTCAGTATGAGTATGAATGAATATGGATTATCTTTTAAAATATACCTACTCTGACTACAACAAAATTGATTTTAAAATGAATGAGTTTCTACCAGGAGTACCAGGGAAACATGAGCCAGTAAGAGATTCTACGAATCACTCGAAGCCGACGCTGAAGACACTTCTTAGGTTTCATCGTTTAATTATTTAATTTAGACGTGAAAGGCTCATAAATACTTATAGCGCTTTCGTATAACTTTGCACACATTTTTATAAATATTCATAGATGTTCATGATTGTCTATCTATACTTATAAAATATTATAACACACACAATCCCCCAGTAACATAGGCTATATTTTATTTTCAAACAAATTAGGGATCCTTACTAAAACTTCAATAATGTAACCCAAGATGTAAAAGAAATCCTAAAATACTCCTACTAATTGAATAGGCTCTGAAACGATAACTTGACAAAAAGATAGAATAGACCTTGGGAAAACATTTAAGCTACCTTTTACCGCGAGATAATTCCTCATCCCCACAGGAAAAACTGTTAACGCGGGCGGAGCTGCGGCGGAAAGCTAGTATTTTTTTTGTATTTGAACTACGCTTAGCTTGTGTCGAAAAGATACGACTAATCAAGTGTCATCGGGCTTGAAACCTACTTTGTTAAAACTGCTTGTATACATTTTGGAGCTGGGAAAATTGCTGAATAAAGGATTAGTACACAGACTTGGTACAAACAAATTGTCCTTTGCGATACTAGGTGAGCTCATTCAATCATTCCGACACACCATTTTTTATCACTTTTTATACAAACTTGCGAGAGCGAACATGGAATAAAATTTCTAACAAATATCAAAATAACAGATTGGTTAGTAAACCTTTATACCTAAGTTGTAAATCTTTGAAAATCTTTCGTCAAAATACAGGATCCTAAAAATTCTTCTTTGAATCGTAAGCATTTTTTATCAGAAAGTTAAGTATCTTATTCAAAATAAAAACGAAATATATTTTGTCTCTCGAATTTGATTTTCCTCGTACAAAAATATTGTTCGTAGAAATAATGTCATTGTCTGTTTTATTTCGCTTTTAATTTACTATATCAAATAGGAAATTCGAAGGAAATAGAATTTAAGCACAAATTTGAAATATCTTGCATAATTTCAATAATCACACTATAAAATTTAGAAATTAATACGTTGTTTATTAGAGTATGCTTAAAAACTTTTGTATGGAAATCTGCAGTGACGTTTAACCTTAAGCCAAGCCTGTACAAAATTTATCAAAAAATGTGCTTACGTTGCTGTTACTTCGAATCAACAATAATATCATAAATATTTGACTTATACGAGTACCTATCTACATTGATTACGACTTATAACTAGAATCTAGTATTGCGACTCTTGCAATTTGCTGGTTTGGTAGGTACTTATTTCGTATAAAATTTATAAAAACGCAAAAGGCAAAAACATTGTGTTTTGTTTGGTCAAATGCGTTTCAGGCACTTTGCTGCGAAAGGATTATATTCTGTGGTTTTTAACTTTACCTTCATCTGTATCTAGAAGTCGTACCTCCCTTGATTTTGCACTCACTACCACTAATAAAAATAACACAAATTTCCACATCATATTCACTATCTTTGTATTAATACAATCACTAACATACTGGCAATATTCTTAAAAAAAAATTGGTACAAAAAGTCTATTCAAATTCCGAATCACAATAAGTACTGGTGGAAAAATGATATTTTAAGTGTAATTTTTTTCAGCTTGTTCATTGTGAAGTACTTCTGTCCCTGATTTCGTAGCGATACTGATGTTATCAGTTATCAGCGTGTAGCGCGAGATGTGATAAGACTTATCGATGCTTTCAATGTTACGTCACTCGTGCCAGTGTCACAAATTAGTTGCGGTTACTTCCTGTCTGTACTTTTTATTTGATATGATTCTTATCTATATTCTATCTTCTTCTTCTATCTATAAGTACTATAATAGAACTGAAGAATCGGCGTATCTGTACATTGACTTGTTTAAAAAAAAAAATTGTTGGTGGCAGAGAGTGTAGCTAAACACAAAAATACGCGTACAAGTTTCGAAAAAAAAAAAAATGTCCGTCTGTCTGTCTGTTTGTGCATGCTAATCTCTGGAACCGTTGGACCGATTTAAATGAAATTTTGCATGGTAGTACCTTATATCTCCGGTCAACATCTTATATACTTTTTTTACCACGGCAAATAATAAAAAAAAAAAACGCGGGCGTAGCCGTGGGCCAGTAGTTAGTTTATGATAAAATAATTTTATTTCAGGCACAGAAGCCAGCACATGCCGTTGGTCAATCGCATTACAAAATTCGCCTCTACTACTACGGAATAACAGCTCTCTTAAGGTCAAAGTGTCCAGTCGCATGTGCTGCTTCTGTATGAAATTTATTTTTCAAAGTTTATTTTCATGCCAAAAAATACTAATATTGCATTTGAAAAAAAAAACAGTAAGATATTGATAAGTTGCTTATAACTAGTACCTACTGTACTCTACTAGCCTAGCCTACATACATACATGCACCATCGCACTGATGTTAAACTTTTCATAGAATATAATCTTTAAGGCCCTGCTCTAAATATATAAATCTATAAATATTATAATATATAAATCTATATATTTATAATTTATAACATTTTCAAGTCGTGTGTTGTGTCTGTGGTTGTGTTTTAAATTGTGTGTTGCTAATGATTTTAATTTTCGCTTTAATTTGAAGTACAAATAGTACCTACTACGAGTAGTAAGATTAGTTCGAATTACACAACAATTCATACGGAAAAATAATATACGTAAAATCACTATGCCACTATGCCACTATGCTCTCCGTGGTGTAGTTGGTAAGCACGTTGGCTGCGTACCTATAGGCCGAAGGTCGTGGGTTCAAGTCCCGCCGGAAGATTTACACTTGTACTTGTTTTCTATGAATCTAAAAACATTTACGTAAAATCAGTTAATAATTCATTAATCTCAAACTTCGTTACGTGTTTTAACTCCCGATCGGATACATAGAATTTTCGTGTTTTATACCGCGTGAACAAACAACATTATTCGGGGAGAATACATTATTCGGGGAGGGTTTCACTTTTGTTGGGAATAACAAGAGATGTTAATTAGGTAAAACAGCTAAAACCGAGTAAACACATTATTATTCCGAATGAGAACAATCCTTTTCATAATTCTGCAAAATATCAGATTTCCGGAAACCCTGAAATAAATTCCGTCGGTGGGTAAGCAAAACGTACCTTTGGCCTTTGGATGTTGAATTTGTAAATGAATTTTCAATTTAGTTTCCTAACTTTTGATTTCATGTAATACTCGTTCGTGATTCACTGAATTTGTGTAGCTCTTGTTTGAATGAGCTAGAGCTATTTCAGGCGGTGACGACTTCTTCACGATGATCTACGTAAGAATGCGTCTCAAGGGCTGAAGGATATGCACGATTTCACCGGGTTTGGTTGGTTATTGACTATGGCCTGCTCAACCTACTTAAAGAGTCTCGAATTAAACTTCTTGGTGGAGAACTTCCTTAAATGTACAAGTTTTATTTTCTTTCCTTCTTTTATTACTCAAAATATTTTTAATTTTTTAATCGACAATTTTTATGTGGAAAAAAAAATTGATTCTCCTGATGATTTACTACAGGGAATTTAGCTTTTGTGGTAAATTGTTCTCAACCGGAATAATTATTATTTAAATTATTTTTGTACATAAAACTATTGTATCTTGAAATAGCATAAATAGGAGTGCACCATCTAATTTCAATAGTATAACTACCTACTGCACTATGTAAAGTACGCTCACCTTGAGTTGCAATACAACAAAAAGATTATTTGCATAAGGAGATACGAACAAAAATAACGTTTTTTTATTACGCTGTTAACTTGGTATATTCATCATTGAAGAGTTTTCCAGAAGGATACAGGTACAGATCATAACATAATAAATACTGTGGCATGCGTCCTACCATGCTTGCCGCTTTCGTGCTGGCAGCCTCTTTCCGCGTTTCTAGCTATTTCATGGTATAAGAAAACAAGGTCTAACCGTTAGACCACGTGACTGACACAAGCCTACATCATTTTGCGCTGTTCATCATTGTCTATTAACACGCATTCGACAAGGATGAACAGCGCAAGATGACGTGGGTTTGTGTCAGTCACGTGGTCTAATGGTTAGACCTTGTTTTCTTAAACCATGAGCTATTTAAATATGAAAAGCAACAAGTACATAATTTGAATTTGGCGGCTGCTAACTTAGAGGGCCGTAGCTCCAGCTATGAGCTGGTCTTTGTAATATATCTTCAGCAATAAATAATCTTAAAGTCAAGGTCCTTCTTTTATTGGTGAAGGAATGCTTCTACATGTTAGCGCTGCTGAGGCCGCTATGACGTGCCTGGAGCGCTACGACGGTACTACAAACTATTTAAATTAATTTACTCCAAAATGTGAATGCTATAACCGATTTGACGGCCCCGAAGCACAGAATCACTACATAGTATAATATAAAGTCGCTTTCTCTGTCCCTATGTCCCTCCCTTTGTACGCTTAAATCTTTAAAACTACGCAACGGATTTTGATGCGGTTTTTTTAATAGATAGAGTGATTCAAGAGGAAGGTTTATATGTATAATACATGCATAATATACTGAAGGATAACCCACAATAACCATTTTCCCGTGCGGAGCCGGGGCGGGTCGCTAGTAAATAATAATACAGTAGCCTAGTTGATAGTACGTCCGCCTTCAAAGCACAGGGTCGCGGCGAGTTTAAATCCCGCCCAGGGCACACATTCGTATGATGAGCGCTTGTGTTTGCCTTATTTCTGGATGTTGTATATTTATATATGTATCTGTATTAGCTGTCTGTCACCCGTAGTACAGGCTCTGCATTTATTGTGTGACTCTGCCTAGTTTGGGGACAGATGGCCGTGTGTGAGATGTCCCTACATATTTATTTACTAGCTTTCCGCCGCGGCTCCGCCCGCGTAAACAGTTTTTCCCGTGGGAATGAGGCATTTTCCTGCGGTAAAAGGTAACCTATGTTACTCAGGGTGAATGTAGCTTTCCAATCGTGAAAGAATTTTTGAAATCGTTTCAGTAGTTTTTCAGTTTATTCATTACAAACATACACACACGCTCAAAAATACAAAGCTTTCCTCTTTATAATATTAAGTATGATATGATATGATATAATTAGTATTAATTCTCTTATTAAAGTATCTTTAGTTGCCTCTACCTCTACCCACAATAAGTTAGTCCAATTGACTCAGATTCTGTACGCAAATCAGAATGATACCATTTTTTATTTATAGCACTAGCCAAGCAACACACACACACACACAGCCGCACTAGTCAAGTAATTTTTAATAATATTCTTTTGATTGCTTTTTTAGCCCATCAATGTTCCTTATTCAAAATGTTAATACTTTTTTTAAAAAGCAAGATCCAACCAATCACAAAGGCTTACCTAGTGTCACGACGCCTGAGACTGGCTGAAATACGGTTTCGGCGAGTTGCCAACTTGCAAATCTGCACAGTCAGTGCAGACCACTATATATACCTACGCGAAAACCTCGCATTCCATAGGCTTAAGGGAGACAGGTTGACGTGTCGGTGCGTCCTGTAAATACTGGCAATTTTCAATACGATATACAGTCCGACAAAAAAGTGTAGAAATTAAAAAGTAGCAACATTGTAGTGTTGTCTCATTTTCGCGATTAATTAGTTGGAAAGGGACGACACTACAGTGTTGCTACTTTTTAATTTCTATTCTTATTGTCAGACTGTAAAAAATAAACAGAGATATAATTTTATTAAAAACGATTAAAAACCCCCGTCACAACACCATTACTCTTTCCTTAATCCTTTCAACAACTAGAAAATAGCTGATAATAGTGATAATCTTCAAAGGGCTGAAAATATTTTCTTAGATCATAGATAAGAAAGAACACACTCGATTGTGACACCTTGCCAACAAAAAAAACAAGATTAAAATCGGCGCATCTGTTTAAAATCGGAGCTACGATGCCACAGCCACAGACAGACAGACACACACGTCAAACAGATTTTTATGCCACCAACCCCACTACTAAATTTTTTTGCATTTTCCTGGTAATGGGTTGTCTGGAAGAGATTGCTACATTAGCAATAAGGCCGCCTGTTGAAACCTAATGTTTCCTTTGTTTGAGTTATTTGTCTGTATTTATTTGTGTCAATAAAGGATATTTGTTTTGTATTGTATTGTACTAGACAAGACACCTCGAATAGAATACATTCATGCGGCAACATGGCGGCAGCGGAAGGCGGGCGGAGTGCACGGCGAGAAGAAAAACAAAACACAAACGCTATAGAAGTTGGAGGTCGCGACCTCCAATTCATATTACTATTGTAATGTCTATGTATGTTCCACAGATATAGAATTGTATGGTATGTATCGAGGCTTGAACGATAGTTGAGGATTTTTGTTTTTCTGAAATCATTAGAATTTGGTAATTATTGCAATTTAAATCTAATGACTTATTTTAAGTAGGTACCTATTTTGTAAGCAATTTGTGTCCTTAATCAAGAAAAAATAATAAAACAAGTAAATCACATTATAAAATTGTACTTAATATAAAAGTAAATTACTTAAATGTCAACGTGATGTCTTTTTTCTTATTCTTTAAGTAAAACATGTAAATTATCCATTCATTAATGTAGACGTTCCTATCTTTACAAAGTTCCTATTTTGCCCACTCCCCTCTGCCGTTCACGTCTAACAAAACTAAACGAAATCTCATCAAGTTCGTTTCCTTCGTTGACATTCAGAGAAAAAAGCTAGTTATTTGTAGAGAGAACTCCCCTGGGATAGCCAGGTGCAAGTTTTTGCACGTGAGTGGACTGGGAAGGGCCCATTTGATGCGACAACGCTCTTAAAGGACTACCCACACCATAGTGATCCAAAACATTACGTGACACCGTGGGAGCTTGTTCCCGTTGTGTTTCCCGTGACTTATTTTGAAAAGATGCAACGCCTATGGAGTTTCTTCGAGCGAGTTCTTCTCCACAGAAGACAGCCAAACTTCTGAACTCGCCATAAAAGAATACGTATTGAATTGAATACGTGACTTAACTAAGTAATGTAAATATCCTAAAGGTAAAAAAAAATACTTTGACTTTTGACTTTGACACAGTGACACTGCTCGTACACGGTTGGTACTGTTGTGTGTAGACCTTAATGTGTTCGAATCTACAGCAATAGAATTGGAATGAAAGAGCCTTTTATGGGAGTTACTGTGAACTCTGTGATCAATAACCATGATGCTTCGGTTTTTGAAATTGTGTGCTGTAAGAGAAGTGGTGTGGTTTCTGGATTAGAAATCAACGCGTCTTGCGTAGGGATTCAACGTGGTTTCAAGATTTTTTATGTGACCAGCTGCAGTTGTGTTTAACCGAGTTAAAAGCGAGTTAATTTCAGACAGTACAAGTGAAGCTTGACACGAGACAATGTCTTAAAAAGAAAGGCTTACCTTTCCTAAAGGGTCGCGGCGCGGCGGCGCGGCGGCGGCGTGGCGATTATGTGATATAACAGTAGAGCAAAAAAACTTATGGAATTTTCCAGAAAAAAAAAACATTAGGTACTTTGAATTAACTGATGTTAAAAATAAAAAGTAAAATATTTTGAACTTTACAACTGCGTTCTCCAATCTGGCTGGGGAGAAACAATCCGGCACCGAACGTCCAATTCCGCGAACGCCCACTTCCCTTAACGTCCAGATCCTTTATCAACCGTTTACCCGAACCACCTGACCGTTTCCTCGAAGGACCACATCCCCGAACGACCATCAACCGTTTCCTCAAAGGAAACGACTAAGTTCTTAATGGTATGTACGGTTCCCTTCACCGCCTTGCAAATTTAAGAAGGTTTAATAAAAAAGGTCTTTTTTTTTATTTGCCATGGGATTGCTTTTGACCACAGTCTCACTCACCTGGTGGAAAGCAACGAAGACAACTAAAAATAATATCGTACATAATAGCTTCTCAAATTATACTCATCTATTATTCATTTCATCTCTAATTCTGTATTTACAGACAGTATTCGAGTATATTATATTAGAATTAGTGCCGTATTACGAATAGTAATTTCCTGAAATTGCTCAGTTCATTAATTAACAACACCCATTGTGTCGTCTATGTAGGAGACTTGAGATTATCCTGAATTAGAGATACGAGGATTTCAATTGACGAGCCCGGACGATGAGACGGACTTGATAGAAAACCTAGGCATTGAAATCTTAAGGACTGAATCTGTTTTATACTCTATCATTTCATTAAATTAAACGTGACATTCTCAAAAAGAAGGGACCTTAGTGTCGATATGCGCTTATTTATTTTTCTGTAATCTACATATATCTAGCTAATCAAAAGCATTTAATACAAAAACGAAACTACTGTATGCCTCCTGTACAAGAATCGATCTTTCAGGCAAAAATCTATGTAATACGTACTCTGCTCTTCCTTCTCATCATTTGTAACTGCGCCACCTCCTAACTTCGCAATGAATTAATTACAAAGTGTACATCAGACGTACATAATGTATGTGTGTAGAAAAATCATGTACCTACGTCGTTAAAACAGTGATAAAAAGCATTTGTTGTGGCGCGGCTGGGTAGCAATCTCTGCAGCTGACTGTACGCTAATTCGCTCTATCACAAGAGTCTTCAGCCTCTTGCTCTATACAAAAATTGTGTAGAATTTATTATTTTGTTTAGGAATTAAGATCAATTGGCTTAGGAAATAAAAGCCATGTAACCGCGAGAAAAACCGTAATCTAAAAGCTTAAAACAAAACGACCCAAAACTTTTCCTTCACGATGTTTTTCAATATCAACGCGCTAGGCCGTGGTCCGAGGCTCCCTTGAGCCGCCCCTAGACGCGTTGGTATATGACTTTTTTTGCGGTAGTCTTCCGCTCCCCCGCAAGTCCGGTGAAGCTTGATTGGTCGTACCTTTTTCGACACAAGCATAGGTCAATTAAAAAAAAAAAGGCCCAAATCTTTGCTTTAACCTTGATATTTTGAATTTCTATGCACAGAGGCATATACAAGTTCGGGTCTTGCAAATTCGCAAGTACAAACACAGAAAGAAAACGGTGCCGCTGCCTGAATACTAATACAGTTTAGGGTATCTGGGTTCAGGTGGATAGGGAAAAACTTTTCGCAATTAGATGGGCACTCACCTCTAGTATCTATGGATCGTTCGTATAAGCGGGCTTGCACACGGCCGGCTTTTTGGAAGACGGATGATCGGATCGTCCACATACATTTATTTTAAATTTATTATTTGAAAATTGAAATAAAACCGATAGAATTCGTCTTTTCTGTTGAAATCTGGTTCTGCATGTATTTAGAAACTTTACGTTTCATAGCCATAGAAAGCGAATATTGATTTTCCTGCGAATTTTTGTAGAAACAACTTTGATTATCGGGTAAGGCATAATTTATTTATTTTTTTTATCTACGCGCATAGCTCAAAAACGCAACATAATATTTAATAGCACAGTGGGCCCGATTCTACATGTAACTTAAGAACCATAATATGTCCCTTTCACGTTCTTAAGAACGAAAAGGGACAGGTGATTGCCAACCTACATTTAGACACGTCAAACATCGATTTTAAGCGCATTTATTTAGCAGAAATAAAAAAAAAACCCGACTAAATTAGGCCGCGCCGCTTATTTTAAATATCATTCATTCAAAATTAAATTCATTCATCTCCCATCCTTTTCTGATTCCCATATGAATGAAAGAGACCAGCAAATTAAATTTAGAGATTTTAGCGGCCACGGCAGAATTAAACCCAGTAATTATTTTAGCAGGGCCGACTTTTTAAAACATTTGTGTTACTATTATTGGAATTTATACACTCCATTCCCTCCGACTAAAAATCGGACACCGATTAATATGTGATTGTCCAGCGTGTACGAATGCTCGAAGAAACTTTTAATTAGAACATCGTGTACCGCAATTATATCCGCATCAGACGCAGGTATTTTGCTGACGAAGGTTGCAACGGTAATATTTCTGCTTTTGTTTTCAAACTCTCGAGATTCAATTAATTTACGGGTGTATTTTTCAGAATTTTCCTGTTAAGGGTGCGGTTCCATTAGCAAGTTACATCCTACATATTATATTAAATTATAAACACAAGAATGGATTTTAATGAAACTTTACAATAATGTACAGCTTATACATCAGAATAACCACATAGGCTACCTTTTACCGTGGGAAAATACCTCATTCCCACGGGAAAAAACTGTTAACGCGGGCGGAACGGTAAGCTATAGATTATATTATTATAATATCTACCTACATGTCTCGTATAGGTAGTATAGGGAAAAGGAGAGTGACAGAGAGATAAGATAAACGGGGGTAAAGGATTGCGACAAAAAAGAACTGTCTTGGTAGAGCAGTAGAACTTTGGACTCTCTTTTCGGAAATTTCTGTTTATCTCCTATTTTGTTTCCTTACTTTTTTTAATGTGAGAAACGATAGGATGATCCTGGTATTCATTAGAATATGATATTTTTAGCACTACATGGTCCCAAAAGCTACAGATTGAACAGGGATTTATTTCAATTTTCTCTGCGTGAAGTTTTGTTTTATAGTAATCGCAAATAAAATACTGACCTATTTTTGAATAAACCAATTATTGATTGTTTGGCGACTAGTCAGAACGTAATCCAGAATCATAGCATTTTCCTTTAGCAAAAAAGAAAACTAGTAAAGTAAATGCTCTAGCCCCGCAAATCCTTCAATGCTTCGTCTAGACCGGCGAAAAGCCGCGGCTTTGTAGCAAAGTTCTTTACGTACAATGTTATTATTTGCCAAGCGAAAAATGAGTTGTAATAATCGCTGTGAGTAAGCCCAGTAGGTTCTTTTTAGGATGCCCGTTTGTCCGGATTAAGCTGACATTCCCATTTGGTAGAAACCAGCCAATTCTACCCACTCACGATTCCGCGGCGACAATCTCAAGTTCTCAACGCTTCATGCTACATTGACACCCTTATTTTAAACCCAGCGTATACTTTCAGACAAAAGCGGTAATGTATCGCGACTACGATGATTTTCCATAGGCTTTAGTGATGCAAAGCCGGCGTATGATTGGATTACAACAAAACAGTTTAGTGGTCTTTGTGAACACATTAATAAGTTTAATAAAATGAGTAAAGTTAAATTACGGTAGATAAATTCAAATATACAACGATTGTAGATTGTGGCCAATATTAACTGTTTTAATTTGAATTTTGAGCGCGAAAGGAAGTTTCATTTAAATTACAACGAAATTGTAATAAAATACATTTCTACCTATAAGTTTACTATTTTATGTAAGCATTTTGATTACACCATAATGCAATAGGTACTTAGATTTTTCAACACAAGCATAGTAGGTATGTCAATTAAAACTAAGTGGCAACAATTATTATCTTATTTTATCTTAGTGTCATATAAATATAGACTCGATTGATTTAAATGAGCAAATACTTGACCGAGAAGAACGTAAAAGGGGCGAGCCGATATCCTAAATTTATGAATGCGAATGAAGCGAAAACGCTTGTTTGGTTGAAGTGGCGTGTGTTTGTCCTTCCGGGAAGGAGAGTAACTTTATGTTATGACAAGGATAAAGTATATTCTATTCTATTCTATTCTATTCTAAGGATAATAGATAGTATTTTATTATATATAGGAAATTTTGAGGCTTGTTCGCGTGTGATTTCGGCGGTTAGCCACCTTTTCAAACCCTGGTGTCCGTATCACGACTTTATTCGGCTTTAAGTGCCTTCAAAAACAAACAAGGAATAATTTTTCTTTTTAACCAACTAGATAGTTCGAAAGTAATTAACAACTTTTCTTAATAAATTCACGAAGTTTTGATATTGTTTTTGGCTAAGAATAAAGAAAGCCAAATCACTTACTTAAATCAATATGAAATATGAGCTATACAAAAAATACCCCAGCGTACCTACATCCGCTCCGTAGCCCAGTTAGCAGTACGTCTGCCTTCGAAGCACAGGATCGCGGGTTCCAATCCCGCCCAGGGCAAACATTCGTGTGAGTACTTGTGTTTGCCTTGTGGAGGCCTTGTGTATAGATGTTGTATATTAATGTATGTATATCAGCTGTCTGACAATCATAGTAGAGGCTCTGCCTAGTTAGGGGTCAAATGACCCTGTGTGAGGTGTCCCCACATATTTATTACTAGCTCCGCCCGCGTTAATAGGTTTTCCCATGGGAAGGAAATATTTTCCCGCGGTAAAAAGTAGCGTATGTGTTATTCTGATATATAAGAAATATGATTGTAAAGTTTCATTAAAATTCCTTTAGTAGTTTCAGAGATTAGCGTGAACAAACAGACAGACTTTTTTTTTAAAACTAGTATTTTTGTGTCCAGCTACACTTCCCTTATCACTTACAATGAGTTTTTTGAAAAACAAATCAATGTATAGACACGCCGCCCGATTCTTCAGTTTTATTATAGTAAGAAGAAGATTTACTTGTTAAAAAATATTTCGCTCCTACCTAAGAAAAACTACAGCAAACAGAAAACAATGTACAAAAAGGGGACATTCACGCCCGTCTTGTTTTTGTATAAATAAGCCCAAGGAATAAGGAGCGAGATCCCCGTCAACAACTTACATTTTCATACGGCCAACTTGACACTTTTTGTCTAAAGAAAAGTTTGGTCAAATTCTATTAGAGAACTCATCTGTATTCCGCCGGCGACGGATGGGAAACTCTGATGATATTTTCCCAAAGGAATTTGTTATTCTAAATCCATAAGTATAAATGTAACTGACCCGGCGTCTGTCTGTACATAATGCGGAGTTTAAGAAATATTTTCGTGAAATAAATCGGAACGGAAAATTTAAATAAAACGGAATTGTTTCTTCTCTATTTCTGGGGTCTACTTCGTTTGTTATTTGAATAAGAAAGAAATCCTTCACTTTAAAATTTGCCTAGTCATTGGTTCTAAGGATTATATTAGACAATTTTTTTTTAAGTGTACATAATGCGCCACCAAGGATGTGATAAGTGGTACGGTAAGTCCGGTAAAGCTTGATTGGTCGTACTTTTTCGACACAAGCATAAGTCAATTAAAAAAATAGTATAGTTCATTGAATGAGTCCCAGTAGTACTTATAACATCCTTGTGCACCACATATACAACAATGATCATAGATGTGACTGTCAAATAGGATCCCTTAGAACAATATGATTCATATGTTGTTATTTACACAGTTAATACTGTTATTGGTACTTCATATTAAATAAATAATACTAGCTACACTAGTATTATGTTACCTGTGATAATACTAGTTTTCTGCCAGTGTTCATTTTTATTCGCAGCGAATACAATCTTTACTATTATTTAGGTATGAAATTAGAAAACTAAACGGACAAACCCGCGGCCAGCTCTCCGCGCTATCAAACATTCATTATTCATCTTGCAAGGTTCGGGATGCAAAAATTGCAGAAGTCTTATTAGCGGGGGATAAAATTGGATTTCGTTTGAGACGTGCCTACTTTTTGTTCAGCGATTCCTGCGTAGGACGAAATATAATTTAGAATTTGTTATTTCAATATCTCATTTCTATTTCTTATTGAACAGACGTGTGAAATATCAATTATATTAACAGATAAAAAGTAAAAAAACATTGCTAGTTCATTGACCTTAACTTAACTGTCTGGTCATTGACCGTAAGTTCGAAGAGCGTGTTTGTGACTTTTCATTATTATATAGATTCGATATCCGCAGCGTAATTACTTATTGAACGCTCTTGTAACGAATTAAAAAAATATGCAGTAAATTGCAGCGAAGAGCGTCATTGGCCAAGTGGATAAATTCAAAATAAAAAAATATTTTTTTATTCCTTAGAACACTTTAATGACGTCATTTCAGAAGCGAATAATTTCAAATACAGATTATAAAAATGACACCCATGCTACTTAAGACTTTGTTACATAACAGATCAATGGTAGAAATAGTACATTTCAGACAAATAGTTGTAACTGATATGTAAGCAAACTTTTTACGACTGCACAACACAACACGTACTTCCAGTTCAATGCTCTTATGATATCTATCTCTCTTTCGCATCACATTATGTATATTTATTTTATTTTATTGCGTTTACTACAATTTTATCCAGCATTATGCAGGATGCAGCATTATACGTGGTAGCTTAATAAACAGTAGAATGATATGCTTGGGCAACGGTTTAAGGAAATTCTCCATTTGAGAAGATTCTCCATACCCAAATGTTGCTTGGTAGAGATTACTGCATTAGCAATAAGGCCGTCTTTTGGCTCTTTTGTTTTCCTCTGTTTTTCTGTATAATGTTATATCAAGCCCTCGTTCGCATGATATTAGATTTTCAAAATATTAGATTCTTAAAATATGTGTTCTTTACACATCGCTGGTTCGTAGTAGGTTGGAAGCTGCGGCGACCGTATGGAGTCCTCACGAAAGCACTTACTGTTTGCTGTTAGAAAAGGTACAAAAAGCATTTTTAAGGTTTATTTATAAAAAGATATTTAATTACTATCCCTTCCTATATCCCTCTTCATTTCTGCTCGGTGTGTTAGGGTTCAACTCACTAAAAACCAGACGCACTCATATGACGCTTGTACTTGCTTGCAAACTCCTCCGTGGCACTCTTGCTTGCCCTCAACTGGTATCTCGTGTGTGTTGCTCGTTTGTTCCTGATAACTACCTGCGAGCCCGCAGCCATCGCCTACTGGCTGTCCCAACCATGCGCACTTACTACCACTCCCCGCTTGTACTTGCTCGCACCCAACTTAACTCGCTCTTAGCCGTGTCACCTAACGTTGACCTATTTTCAGACTCGATAGCTAGCCTGAACATTACATGTTTGAGATATGCTGAAAAATTATAAAATGTTCCTCTTTTAATATTGTATATCTGTATATAATTAATTAAGTTTACAGTGCCTTAGTAATGTAAGTTGCTGTCATACTGTAAATTTCGTTTAAAATAAATGGGAGCCTGTTGTATTTCCTAATGTTTATAGTCCTAAAGTCGATTATCCGAACATCATTTTCCTAATATTCGATATTCCTAATGTTCGATCGTCCTAAATATTGATTATCCTACCGTAATACGTGTCCTAATATTCTTTAGTCCTAATATTAATGTCACTAAGGTTTGAAATTCCTAATTTTGATCCTCCTTTCTTATATATCTAAAAAATCCTCGGTAGGTTGAATAGTAGGTAGTAAAAATCTTATTATAATCTCAGTTTACACGCCCAGTAGTAATTACCGTAATGTATGAGTTCTATTTTTCTTTCTACATTACCGTTCACATTTAACTTTAATTGTAATTGTCCTTTAATATTCGACATTATGAGCAACCAACCAAAATTTTAACAGCGAGACCTGCGAGTGAGACTGACACGACTGACTGATACATATTATTTTGTAATTTAGTAAACCATTTATTTCTTCCTACAATACAGTTTTATCTTTGTGACTGGCCAAAAGAACTCCAAAAGTTAAAGTATAATTTGCTAACCTGTTTTTGCTAAGTTTTTTATTTAGGACTATACATTTTAGGAATATAAAGGATTATAACTATGGACATTAGGGCTTACCATCATTAGGATGATAAAAAATAGGGCAATGAACAGTAGGAGTTAAAAAAATAGGACTACGATCATTAGGACAATCGATATTTAGGACTAAAATGCTAAGGAAAATAAAAAGTAGGATAACAAATTTTAGGGAATACAATAGAGAACCAAAATAAATAAATAAATAAATGTGATTATCCTAATAGCCGAAGTACAACCAAGAAAAAAACAAGCCATGAAATTATTTTGCTAAAGATTATTGTGCGCGAGTTCAATTCATCATCATCATCATCATCATCAGCTTGCAGCAGTCCACTGCTGGACATAGGTCTCTCCTAAGGCGCGCCATTTGACCCGGTCTTCGGCCGCATGCATGGTCCAAGAAAAAGGTCTAACAATTAGACCACGTGACTAACACAAGGCTACGTCATTTTGCGGTTCATCCTTGTCTATTACACGCATTCGACAAGGATGAAAATGACTTAGAAATGACGTAGGCTTGTGTCAGTCACGTGGTCTAATGGTAAGACCTTGTTTTCTTGCATGCACTTGCGGGTTCAATTAATGAATGTAAAATCAGTACGTGCAAGTGAAAACTTTTACCTTTGAGAGTTTTCAGTAGG
This sequence comes from Teleiodes luculella, assembly GCA_948473455.1. Classification (NCBI taxonomy): domain Eukaryota; kingdom Metazoa; phylum Arthropoda; class Insecta; order Lepidoptera; family Gelechiidae; genus Teleiodes; species Teleiodes luculella. The sequence goes on from OX419589.1 coordinate 14,492,467, forward strand.
GGCAAATTTCACGATGATAACAGCTCATATTATGTCCCCACCGAGGGGCTCGAGCCTACCCTGAAATCAGGGTGAATAGGCCTTAGTCGACCACGCTGGCCCCGTGCGGGTTAGTCAACTACACACACAACCTTTGAATTACTACGCAGGTGTGTGCAGGTTTCCTCACGATGTTTTCCTTCACCGTAAGAGCGTCGAATAAACGTACATATGAATTCGAAAATCGAAAACACATTGGTACGTGCCGAGGCTTGAACCTGCGAACTTCCGAATGGAAGTCAACAGCCCTAGCCACTTGGCCGCCGACGACGCTCAATTTCACGATGTTCAGCTGCAATTCGTGGTGGCTTTTTTTTTGTTTAATAGACGTACCTTTTCGATACAAGCGTAGATCAAATAAAAAAAAAGTAGTTCCACTCGCTGGCTGTATGTACTAAAAAGCATTATGCGAAGCTTACCTACTTAAGCTGAGGTCAGACGAGCGTAATTTTGTGAGTCGTGAGTCGCAGATTTTCGGTCGCGCAATTTCTGCTGCATTCGGTTTCATCCAAAACCCGTTTCATTCTTACGGCGACTCAAAATAAGTTTCGTATTTTACATGAAACAAAAACTGCGCGACCGAAAATGAGCGACTCACAACTCGAAAATTAGGCTCTTTTTTTTAATTGGCCTATGCTTGAGTCGAAAAAGTACGACGGATCAAGCTTCACCGGACTTGCGGGGGAGCGGAAGACTCTACCCCAAAAAAAAAGTCATAATAATGCCAACGCGTCTAGAGGCGGCTCAAGGGAGCCTCGGACCACGGCCTAGCGCGTTGATATTGAAAAACATCGTGAAGGAGACGACGCCTGAGGGGTTCCGTCTCTGATTATCAATTCTGATTTTGGTGAAAATTACGCTCGTCTGGCCTCACCCTTACCGTCATATAGTGACGTTCTTCGCCGCTGTAATACGGCACCGCTATACTAGGAATCCGAAGCTTTACTGTACGTTTATACGGCCCAGAAACATATTATACGGCATGAGATCTATCTCAAGATTGCCTTCAGGCTGAAAGGTTCGGAATATAAACGCACTACTACGGCCGCGTCGCCATTTTTCTAATTCGTGCTACTACCCTCTTTTGACAAGTGATATTGATACTAAAATAAAAGAACCCAGTTACGAGTTGACTTGGCGTTCGAACTCTAGCGCAGGTGGCTCGTGGGGCTTAAGGGGCTCCCCTATGCTAAGTGGCGCCGCCATCCGTTAAAAAATAATTACTCTATGAGTAAACAGTTTTTCAAAAATCCGGTAGGTCATTTTAAAGATTTGGTGTTTTAGTATATATAGAAGCCATCAACTCTGTTAGTTTGAGTTCGATGAAGTTACAGATAGAAAATTTGCCAAAAGTGGCCGTTTTTAGCAAATTTTCTATCTGTAACTACAGCGGACTATAATAAATACAGTTTATGGCCGCTATATATACTATAGCACGCCAACTTGAAAATGACCTACCGGATTTTATAAAAAATGTATACTTCGCGAGTTATTATTTTTTAACAGACGGCGGCGCCACTTAGCATAGGGGAGCCCCTTAATACGTTTAGCTACACTTTACTTCCGAGTTAGTGTTTTTAAATTATTAATTTTATCGTGCATCGTGCTGGCAACATAGATGTACTTTTTATTACTAGTATAAGTACAGCGTGTGGTGACTTAGGAAAAACACCTTTAGGCGAGCTTGGTCAATTTCTCAGATAGTCAATTAAGAGGCACGTCATATTCTTTGTACGTCATTTTCTAGGTTAGTCATATTTTAAGTAGGTCAACTTCGCAGGACGGCATTTTCTGGGATCATCATTATCATCATCATCTCAGCCGAAAGACGTCCACTGCTAGACAAAGGCCTCCCGCAAGGATCTCCACAATGATCGGTCCTGCGCTGCCCGCATCCAGCGGCTTCCCGCGACCGTCACCAGATCGTCGGTCCACCTCGTGGGGGGCCTGCCCACACTACGTCTACCGGCGCGCGGTCGCCATTCGAGAACCTTTTTGCCCCAACGGCCGTCGGTTTTACGCGCAATGTGCCCAGCCCATTTTCTGGGATAGTCATCCTTAATTAGCTCTTTATTTTAATGAATTTCGCAATGAAATTCCTCGTGGAACTGAAAACATTAACAACTATATAAGGATAAAGAGCAGCAGTTTTTTATCAAACCAATGGTTATTATCAAACTTGTCATCTGAATATTTGCTAAGCCATATAGAGATGGTTCGGTCATCCGTTTGTTGTTTGTGAGTTAGATACACTTTTACAAACTGTTGAATGGATTTTAATGCAACTTTGGAGATCCATGAACCATGCACAGTGTTCATAGACAATTTTAATTTTATAATGTATGTTGGTGATGTTGAATTGTGTATTTTAAAATAAATTATAAAGCATATTTTATTTCTTCGATTATTTTTCCCAACTTTACTAATCCAAACCTATTATTTGACATTAGACAAAGATGTAAAAACAAATTGGTTTAAAACAGAACTTTATTACGTTTTCAAAACCAAATAAAACAAAAATACGACTTCGTTTAGAAAGAAAGTGGTCTAGCAAATAATAAACCAACCATTTCCAACTTAAGTGGTCAGAGTTTATTAGTATAATAATTATTATCTAGTGATATATTTAACAGCCTTTTAAAAGAAGTAATAAAATTAAGAGCCAAAACAAAGCCGCTCTTTTGCCAAAAGTCCGGAACAGTTTTGAAGAAAAACGTATATGATTCATGGCATTAAATGCACAGTTACGAAAACCTCGTAAAAAGACGGTACAGTCGATGGCAAGCTAATGGTACTACGGAGCGGAAGAGTTGCTCCAAAATTCGAAGGCGACTGTACTGACAATTTTACTCGAGTCAAGGGAAGGCGAAGTACATTGAAGATTTTATACGGAATTTGTAAATATTATCTAAAAGAAATATATTTTTTTATTATAACCAATAGGTATATTTAGCAAGGCTGGTTAAAATGCCATCTCTTCTAAGGCAACCTATTAAGAAAATGCGACAAATATTACGTTGATCGCAGTCTTACAGAACTCCTCTTGAGAAATAATTTGGTAGGTACCTATTTATCAAATAATTTTGTTTTTCTCTGTGAAATGAAAATGAAATGAAATTAAAATATTATTCTTCTCTGTGTATTTTTAGACAATTCTATATTGTATCTTAAAATAAGTTAGTAAGAAATTAACTATTAATCTTAGATTTTAGCCGGAAATATACATAGTAAAATAAAATAAATAGCAAAGTAAAAAATAAATCAATTATAAAATCACAAATTTTCGCCGTCAGTAGGCCTACTATGTATGGAGCGACAGGCTCGAGAAGCTGTCCGACGCGACATATTGACAGAACTACTATGGCTCTAATGTCACTATGTCGCGTTTGACAGCTTCTCGAGCCTGTCGCTACTTACATAGTAGGCCTACAGATCTAGCGAAAGCTGGATCGTAAATTCGTAACATTATTTTGCTTGAATCAAATATTAGATAGCTATATTTTTTTACTTGAACAATTCGCGTAATAGCCCAGTATTGGATTAAGAAAGGAAGTTGATGCCATAATTTTCAATCCCCGCATAAGCGTTATGTCGCTTTTGTTAGTTGCACAGTAGGCTTACTATGTAAGTAGCGACAGGCTCGAGAAGCTGTCAAACGCGACATATTGATAGAACTACTATGGCTCTAATGTCACTATGTCGCTGTGAACACGTGAACACTGCTGGTTGCCTCCAAAGATGCGTCTAACCAACCAGAATAATCACAACAAGAATAATTACATTGATCCTATTTTTAGCCGCAAATTACACGGCAAATTAAGGCACGCGTCAATGTATATCGCGGCGAATCAAACTCGTAAGTGATATAGTAGTAAAAGTAGCCAGTCTAGTAGTGAATCCACTTACAGCACTTGTAATAAAATATTATTGATACCGTGTGAAGGACGGCATATTGGAGTGAGTGCTGTTTTAAAATGCACCTAACCGCAGTCACTTTACATAGTAAGTATAAAGTTATTACACAGTAAAGTAACTTCAATATTTTGAAAGCCACAATTCGTGTTAAAGAACTTGCTAAATCATCGAAATAATTATGTGCAAGTCATATGCATAACACAACATTACAACTGGAATTAAATACGGCATAATGAAATAAGAAAATAATGTCTGCCCATCGGTGGTCAAGCATATGAGGTGACTGTAAACTAACGTACAGCCTATAACAGTCAATGCCTGTTCCTAGAAAGGGAGATGCCGTAACGTCGTCGTGGGCGTGACAGGGTAAAGAGACACTACCACCGTGGTTGCACCACAACAGATTTAAACCAGTCACACTTGCTAAACTCTCCGAATTGAACTATCGGCCGGCGCCATTTAGTTTGACCTAAATAAACAACAGTTAAGTACTGGCGGAGAGACCACCTGAAACTGGGGTGGTCGTTAAGGGACTAGAACTATCCAAGCCACGTCGTATTTTATTAACTTCTTGTGGCTGAAGTTTTGTTGTGAACTAGAACAAATAAGCGATTTTACTTACAGGTATGTTTTCTGCACGCTACCATGTATGCTGGCGTTAATTTTATTGTAGGAAAGTGGCAACAGCCTCCGTCGCCGAATGGTAGAAGAATCGCTCGCCTGCGGAGGTTCTGGGTTCGAATCCCGGCGGAGCACTGTCGATCAAAAGATCATTTTATAATAGAATCCATACTATACTATCTATACCTAATATTATAAATGCGAAAGTGTGTTAGTTTTTGTCCTTCCTTCACGCCCTAACTAAGCAACCAATTGACTTGATTTTTGGCATAGAGTTAGTTGAAAGGATGGAGAGTAACATAGGCTACTTTTTACCGCGGGAAAATACCTCATTCCCACGGGAAAAACGGTTAACGCGGGCGGAGCCGCGGGGCGGAAAGCTAGTAGAATATAAAGTAAGATACTTCCCAGTTTAATTAGAATATTGTTGGCTGAATCACTTCATTGTCCAAAAGAAAGATGATGTCGTGCTTCTGAAAGCACGTAAAGCCGTTCATGCCGGCTACGATCAGCAGTAGTCATATCAGAAACCTGAGGCGGTTTAATATTTGATTAGCCGCCATCACACCCTGTATAAAAATGAAATAGTTTTGGACAGTTTGTAATATTCGCAACAACCATCGTCTAACTTCATCACCAATTCACAAATAACAGTTTAGTTTAATGTTCGGAAAGCGAATTGGCGTGAAGATAGATCCAATCTGCCGATGGCTGGCCAGTGGTAGTTTAGGATTAGCATAAATTCAGGTGTCAAATCTGCAAGTCCAATTAGGGTCGTATTTTGGGACGGTTTATTGGCGGGTCTTCGGCCCTCTGGGCACCACTGGGGTGGAGTGTTGTGATTGGTTTATAGATATATGTATGTTTTTTTACCGAATTAAAAAAAAGGAAAACATCATGAGGAATAGTTTATTGATTTTTCAACAGATGACGCCTGTTAGCGTATACTATTAAATTAGAATCGCTTCTATTATAATTTAATCGTGAGGAATCTTCACACAACTGCGAAGTAATTCAAAGGTTGCGTAGGAAGTTGACCTGCATGGACCAGCGTGGTCGACTAAGGTCTATTTACCCTGATTTCAAGCTAGGCCTGAGCCCTTGGTGGGGACATTATGTGGGCTGATAACGACCTTATAGGGTAGGCTCGAATCCATCGAGCCTACCCTAAAAGGTCGTAGGAGTAGAAACAACATATACCTTTTGATGTTTAAAAGAAGCTCTGGCGCCTGTATTTTATATAACTAGCTTTCCGCCGCGGCTCCGCCCGCGTTAACAGTTTTTCCCGTGGGAATGAGGCATTTTTCCGCGGTAAAAGGTATCCTATGTTACTCAGGGTGAATGTAGCTTCATTATGTTGATATTTGAGATTGATGATAGCTTCATCATATTTATTTTCAATGTTCATTCTTTACATCTGATATTATTTTCTCATATTCCTTATTATATTAGGGATTGAAACGTTAGGCTGGTTTCAGAGCGGCGCGTCTCAGCAGCGCTGCCCAGGCGCGCGCGGCTCGGGCGCGCCTAAACATAAGCGGCCGAGACGCGGCCCAAGACGCGTCACTATGAAACGCTACATACAATCTAGTGTAATGCGAGGCGCGCGCGGCTGGGCAGCGCTGCCGAGACGCGTCGCTCTGAAACCAGCCTTAGACAACAAAAATAAAGTGGTTGTTATATGATGATAATTATAAGCCTCTCTGTATGATAATGTGTGAGCACCCGCCTTTTTTACCTCTATACAGCAACTCTCGCCTAAAGGTTACCTGGAAGAAATAGCTTAAAGCATTAAGGTCGCCAATTGCATTCTTTTCCTTCTGTATGTAAATATGATTTGTGCTATAAAGAATATTTGTATTTGTTGTATTGATATTATATTGATATTTTAAATTTACGTTTTTTTGAAATATACTTAATCATTTTATGTCTGAAATAAATGGATCGTTAACGACATATTTATATCATATTCTTGCATGTTCAGTTGAATAACTACATAAAGACAAATTATATAAGAAGTCGGTCAAAACAGCTGCAAAATTTACTAGTACCTTGTCTAGTCGTATCAGCAATGTAAATAGCTAGTTGATGCCTGACTGGTTTTGATTCTGACGCCCGTCCGTCTATAATCTGACTAAGCTCGCTTATAAATCCATCGGGCCTTCAGCCCCGACGCGCTTCGAATGAGCTTATAGGATACGCGAATTAATAGGTTTACAGGAAAATACTTCATACTGGCACAAAGATTGACTAGTGCCATAAACAAATAAAATTACAGGATATCTCCGCCCGACGGCTTCCGTGTACAGGATTCTTTCCTGTTGTGAAAAGTAGCTAGAAGTAGCTTACTGGATGTAAGTGCTGCTTTTTATGAACGGGTATTTGGAAACAAATTCGTATTTTTTCAAGTTCGATACATTTTAAAAATAGTATGGGAACGGTAGTCAATTAAAAGTATAAATAACACTGGCGCAATGTTACACTAGTGCCAAAACCAGAAAAAAGAATTATAAAAATTTTAATATGATGGCTCTTTTATTACTATTAACAATAGACTGGCCTATTACAAGGCTACTCACGCTATCTTTTATATAAGTAAGCGGCAAAGTAAACATAAGAAGAATAAAGTGACACGAATATATTGTACATATGAAGTATTATATGCACTTATAGTATAGTACGCTGTCCGACGTCCATCGCACTAATATGACCACTAAATATTACCATAAAGCCAGCAGCAGAGCCGTATGCAAATCTGGGAGGTCGCTATAATTTCGGCCTCGCTCTGGCACCTGCGCCGGCTAATCTCACAGAGCGGGTGCTAATTTGTACCCCCAGTTAGAAACACTAACCCCCGTTACTGCACTAATACCTTGAGACAAATCGACGATACGTTCTCAGAATAGTTCTGTAACGAAGTAATATGACTAGCCTTCGTTCTTACTGGCAGCTTTTAAATTGTACGTTCATTTGAAATTTATTCTTCTCTAATGTTCCTGTTCTATTTTTAAAATATTTTTTCATCAATGGTCTAATGCTAGTGATGGTAATGGCAGTTATTGTTGGCTACAAAGTAGGTACAGAAGGCAACACATGCGGCTGGACACTGGCATTACGAAATTCGCTCCTACTGTTAAGGAATAAAGGAAGTCTAAATCACTCTAAGGGTAAAAGTGTATAGCCGCATGCGCTGGCTGCTGTACATGTAAATAAAAGGCGAAGTACAAAATGTGTTTACGTCGATTGCACTAGTCAGATATTTCTAAACAAATAAACATTATAAATATTTAGTCACATGCGATATGCATAATATTTACACAATTTATTACACTTATCGATGAGTCCAAATACCAAATTAATAATATGAACAAACAAATTAAATTAATATTCTGTTTGTACACAATAACAAGCATAATACTTGCCAGTGTAGGATTATGGCAACACTTTGAAGGCAATTGACCATTCAGGGCCGTAGTAGTGGTAGGAATGATTTGAATCTTGAGTTTATTTTATTTTATGTAATAAAATAACCAATATTAGAATAGTAATTACAAAAATAGAATACTAACAAATATAAATTGCAATATAAATCTGAAACCCCTTTATAAATTGTACACAACACGTTCTCCAAAACTATATATAAAAGGACAACAGTATAAATACATAGGTAGGTAACTATAATTCGATTTTCGATTTCATATGTTAGACGCTCTTACGGTGAAGGAAAACATCATCGTGAGGAAACCTCCACACACCTGCGAGTTAATTCAAATCTTGTGTGTGAAGTTGACCTACTCGCACTGGGCCAGCGCGGCCTACTAAGGCCTCAAATTTATAATTCAATCTAGCGGCCTGACCGTGGCTACACGCCCTCGTTGGTTTTCGACTTTTCCCGTAGGAATGAGATGTTTACCAAGGATCAACATAGAAATCCGCCCGCGCTACTATATTTCCCGAGGGAATAAGATATTTTCCCACGGTGTAATAGCCTATTTATCCCTCTCTAAAATCTTTCATATCTCTGTACCAAGTTTCACTAAAACTTTCCGCCCAACCTCCCATTTTCCCGCGTTAAGAGATAGTCTATATCCTACTGCAAGGTCTATTCTATCTCTTTACCAATCTTCATCAAAACAAGTTTCCGCCCCACGACTCCGCCCGCGCTTATAGTCTTTCCCGTGGGAATGAGGTGTTTCCCCGCAGTAAAAAATAGCCTATGTCCGTCCCCAAGTTCTATTCTATCTTCGTACCAAGTTTCATCAAAATCGGTTCAGTGGTTTTGGCGTGAAAGCGTAACAGGCAGACAAACAGACAGACAGACAGAGTTACTTTCGCATTTATAATATTAATAATAAAATATTAGTAGGGAGTAGGGATTTCAACTCATTTATTTTAGCTTTTAGATAATTTACATCATTAAACGCGCCAAGCCTAATACGAGTAGGTTTGAGGCTCCCTCTCCCCGCCACTAGACGCGTTGGAAAGAAAAAAAAGTATATCACTGGGGCCTTTGTTCTCTCGGCTGAAACGATTATGATGATGAATTATAGTAATTTATATAACGATGATCTGAACGTATTGTAAAACAAATATGTCCAACCGTATAGTAGCACCGAGTAAATAACCTTATTTTTTTAAGTCCCCCTCCACTAAACCGTTACTTGATCCTTTCAACAACTACTAGAAAATAGCTGATAATCTTCAAATGGCTGAAGATATTTTCTAGGATCATAGCTAAGAACACTGGAAGGCATTTCGCGAGAGATAAGCTGTGCCTGTTGTGTCTACTTTTTTTAATACCTGTATCTGTAAAACGTTTGTGTGCAATAAATAATAAATAAATAAAATAAAAATAAACACTCTCGCTTGTGACACCTTGCAAAAAAAAAGCTAGGGCAAATTCGGCGCGTCAGTTTAGGAGCTACGATGCCACAGACAGACAAACACACACACGTGAAACTTATAACGCCCCTATTTTTAGTCGGGGTTAACAAATCTAATATTATCGTTAGAAGTAGCGCTAGGAATGCTCCAGGGCTCCAGGTGTCAAAGTTCATAAATTAGCTCACGTAGACTTAGTGAAGCAGGTGGCGGCGGCGCGTGGCTTAAATTATAACACCTATGTGCATGTACATAAAGCTCAAATTATACTAATGTTTAACAAGAAACTTTCCCATAGGTTTATTGATCAAGTATAGGGCGTAAAGCGTTGGCTTAAACCGGAAGGACTTGTTGAGTTTATGGAATTTTAACCTCCAAAGAAACTTGGAGCTTTATTTTAAAACCTACTCTGTATAAATCACCAACCCGCATAAACCTTTACCTACGCTATTTCTATACCGAAAGATAGATAGATAGATAAAAAGTTTATTTAGCAAATTGACACACACACAATATAATACATAAAACAGAAAAACAAAATAATACATTGATAAACAAGTTACAGACAAAATAACACAGATTATATAAAAAAAAAAACAAAACGTGTGTGTGCCAAACAGCGGTAAAGGCCACAGCTCAGCCTAATGTTTTGCTAGTATTTAGCCAAAAGTTGCCTGGTAGAAATTGCTACCTTAGCGATAAGGCCGCCTTTTGACTCTTCTGTTTTTCTGCCGGCTACACACGCGTGCCGTGTTTACCAGTCAGAGCGAGACACAGTTATTTATGCGTTATGGCTGGTTTACACGTATTAAGTGACGAAGTAATTAACTAAATTTTAACTTGATTTTAACTTAATTCTTGCGTGTAAACAACCACTTAAGAGCTCTTTAGTCGCAAGTGGTAAGTAAACGATTTAGTGGTTAAGTGAACAAGTGAAATAGAATCTAGTCTATTTTTGATTAAGTAGCCGCGCCTCCCGCACCGCTTGCATTCCCCGGTAGGCGTGGCTTTCTACTAAACTGTCATTTAGTTACGTGTGAACTCAACAATTTAGTGAAGTACTTAAGTAGTACAGTGAACTAAAGAGTGCATAAGTTAGACAAGCGTGTAAACGATCGGTTACTTAAAATTAAGTTAATTTTAACTTAAAATTTAGTTAACTACTTAACAACTTAATACGTGTAAACAAGCCATTAGGTTAGCGCGGTGATTTGTATCTCATTCTAACGCATAACTGCGTCTCGCTCTGTTTGGCAAACACGACGCGCGTGTGTATAATGAACATTACGTATATTTGGCCCAATTTGCAACTAGCATGTCCTGTTTACACACAAAATATTGTATGTGAATTATGATATTTCGTGGTTTTATATCTAAAATTTCGCTATGAAAGTAAATGCAATGCGCTTGAATCCCCAACCCGTTAGGTAAGTTAATGTGAGCTTGGTATAACCACGCTAACTCAGATTTGCATACATTGTCATTCCACCTACCTATTCGAAGTAGAAAACTTTTACCAAAAAGTTTATATTTTATTGTATTCAATATTATACTTAACTAGCGACCCGCCCCAGTTTCGCACAGGAAAATGGTTATTGTGGGTTATCCCTAAGTATATTATGCATGTATTATACATATAAACCTTCATCTTGAACTCTATCTATTAAAAGAAACCGAATCAAAATCCGTTGCGTAGTTTTAAAGATTTAAGCATACATAGGGATATAGGGACAGAGAAAGTGACTTTGTTTTATACTATGTAGTGAAGAAAAATGTAGGCGTCCTCATTGCTAAAATAGATTTTTTTACCAAGCAATCTTATGCAGATCAGTCCTCTTGTTAGTACAATAAACAGTTAATTAGGTGATTGATCAATTCAATAAGTCCAAATATAAAATTCTCCTATATCTTTTTGATCGAAGCGACGACATCTGATGAAAGAGCAATAAACTATAAAATAGCTAATTGAAAAAAGTCTTTAAATTGCTATCAATCAATAGCTTCAGACGAACCTAATTGGTACATTTCATTTCGTACAATACACTTCTTTCTTTGGATCTGACGATGTGAGACTGGACTTAAGGAATTTTATTTATCTTTCAAAGGCGAAAGGTAGAATCTAGGCCCCATTACATAAACGCGACAATCTAAATTTCGACGACAAGTCAGTATAGATTGCTGCGTCAGAACAGAAATTGATAAAAATGACAGATCTACTCCACGCAATGAGCATAGAGTTGTACAATTCGTCGCTTTTTTGAAATAGGGTCCTGATTGATATTCTAGTCGGCGACACGCCTGAAGAGAGATGCCTATTTAGACGTCCGATCTTATCAAATAAAATCGTCAAGTTTTTAGCCCATTCCTTCAGAAAAGGCGCAACATTCTATTCAACTTTCTTTTTTGAAAAATAGCAACCCATATTATTATCTATCAATATTTCTTTATGTATATTTATTTATACTGATTACTTTTTATTCCATGATATCTTACAAGTGCTAGGGTCATACATGAGTATGAAATGCACTTCTTTTGCACTTTTGTTGTTCGTTTAAATTCGTTATAAATATTTAGTATAATGAAAATCCAATCCTACTTTCAAAGTGAACCAAAATAGACAAAAATAAATTCCAATTCCACTTTCAACGTTATCCTACGTTAAAAAAAATCCAATCCTACTTTCAAAGTCAGATTGAACCAAAATAGATATAATTATTATTTATACTCACAACATTCAGGTTTAGTTTTTCGATTGAGTTCCTCTTTTTGCTTTATTTACTGTGCAATAAATTTTTAAACAATTTAGTAAAATATAACGCTCAATTTATAGTCAAAAGTTATCATCACAACTGTTTTCCTCTTCAATTTGGACGCCGTAAATATCGTGCACTTCTGCAAAACATTGTTGAGGAAGTCTGAGTCGCTATTAGCAACTTGCTAACGTCCAACTAAGTCAATATAGCCTGCATCTCATTAAAAACAGAGAATCCAGAGAACGCAGAGAATGCTTTCTGTTTATCCACCTTGTATCTTTCGACGCTCTTTTGCTTCTATAATTTTATTTTCTTTAATAAATGAAACTACTCTTTTAATTTATGAAGTGAGAGGAGAAAAAATATTTTATTAATGAAAAAGAACTTTCTCGAGATGTAACTGTAGTGATACTTGGTATGACTTTTGTTTGTAAAGTGGAAACAATTGTGACGACATAATACAAAAAATAAAATAAACTTTTAATACTGATTAATAGCGATTCCACTTTACAAACAAAAGTCCTACCAAGTATCACTACAGTTACGTCTCGAGAAATTCTTTTTTCATTAATAAAATATTTTACTATGTGAATACATAGGTATTCACATAGTAAAACAGATTTTTGGATGTAAGAGTCTCTGTGCTAAACCGTCGACACATAGATAGAGAAAATTAGATTATTTCTTGTTCTTCTTTTTTAAAATAAGTCGCTCTTCTACATCTGCGCCTTTTTATTTATCTCCATCTATGTATACCTAACTATTTGGATTACTACATCGATTATTACCTATTGATATTTGAAACTTAAAATACACATGTAATTTCAAAATTCTAAATCGAATTAATATTTAACATGGTTCAAATTTGAAACTTTACGCTTCCGGCGTTTAGACCTAGACTAAGTGTGGAAACTATTTCCAGTGTCTGTAGTAAGAACAGGTAACAGTGTAGCCGACTGATCCGAAGATATTGGCAAAGTTTGGCGCCCAAATAGTTCCCACTGACAGAGCCACTGTCCTGTGCAACTGGCCAGTAACTCGGGTAAGTAATTCCTTGACTGCATTGGAGATATTTCGCTTGGTGTCTGTTTGACAGTTATAAGGTTAATGTGGTCCTTTTATTGTGACGTCATTACACGTCTCAGCAGCACCACCTACCTACATCATTATTGGAAGGGTGTTTTGTATTTTTTGTACTCCGTTTTAAAATCCTTAGTCCAATCCTTATCCTTGTAGGTATATTCTATTTTTCACTTCGAGCCCGTTTTAAGTTGGGCAAAAATATTTTCCACTGTTTTCGAGTGTTTACCATGGGTTTGGACGGAGTGTCCGTCCGCCATTTCATGGTATCCCATTATTTATCACATTAATCTTCTTCCACCTTCACATATGTCAGGATAAAGTAGGCAGGTAAATGTGCAGTTATTTATTATATACCTATATGACAGTAGCTTTCCATAAGTCTGGCTGCAAAAAATCCGTTTTCTGTTGAGATTTCCTGATACGGAATTTAAATTATAAGAAAAATGTCATAGACCAAATAAACGGTTGATTTTGCTAGACTGGCTAGACACACGGAATTCCGAATCTAAATCATCTGCGGCCAGCCTGGTTCCATCAAAAGGAAACTATGCATTATAAAAACTATTCACTCATGTTGGCGCTCTCTCTGAACTACAAGGCAATAGAATTGATAACCTCTTACGTTCTCAAGACACCTAATAGTAGGCGTGTAATATTTGTACAGGATTTGGGGAGTAGTGAAGCGATCACAGCCTGCGAGGATATTGGGAAAGTTTCGTCCTAAATAGTTGCGCGACAATTTCCGATTTGTCGGTACCAAACTTCCTTTATTTACCTCCAATCTTGAGCTAGGCTTGACATTAGCATAAAGTTTGCTTAAGTCAAGTGTTGCCAGTTGACCAGAAGGAAGAACATAAAAACGTTTATAAAAATATTAATGTAGTTTCTTTTTTGAAGGGGATTCTTGAATACTTGGCTAGAATGTAGAGTTTGGTTATCAGGATAATCCTAGAAAATTATATTTGTTTTAAATTCAGTGTAATTTTTATTAACATCTCCCATGATCTGAATACACACTATATAAAACAATCGTAATTTAATTTATCTAGGTTTAGTTTATACGCAAAATAAACCAAGTCTCAAGAAAAGCTTTTCATTAAAAATAATTATCTGATCACCTGTGTTGCCATTGTATTTGTTCCTTAGTGTTCAATAAAGTGTTTTAACTTAAAGCCTGACAAAAATATGTTTCTGGCAACAATGTTTATTGTAAAGATAGTTATTCTGAAAATCCCCAATTATGGTGAGGTTCTTTATTTCTCCGGTCGGGCTTTACTTACTTTAAAAAATCGAAACACTTTGATAAAAACATCAAATTCTGGCACCACTTCTCAAGCCCCGACGCTTACCAGCCAAATCCGGTTGAAACTGGAAAATCGGTTGAAGAAAGCGGTTAATTAGTTGCAAATTTTGTTTTTAATTAGTTGCAGCGGATAATTGAGTTTTCAGCAAATACTACAGCTTTCCTAATAAGTTCTCACGAGTGCTTAAATTTCGAAACTCTGGCTTATAGTATAATATACTCGTAACTTTAGAATTTAGCCACACTTTATGTTTTGATATTTGACTAATATTGTAAATGTGAAAGTATTTTTGGATGTTTAGTTGTTTATTTTTCTTATAAATTTCCTATTGTTTTATTTTTTTATTTGTTTATATTTAAGCACTAGACGAATAAAACCTAAACGGATATTTTACAATTAGTAGATAGCTGAGATACTGGATTAACATATAGGTTAGGTACTTTAGGTACCACGGGAGCAAACTTTTCTCACGGGAAAAGTCAAAATATAACAATGTCTTATCCCATTAATGTTTAACCAATTTTAATCTGAAGCGGTTTTTATCATATTTGACGAAATTTTTTAGTTGTTGAAAATAGCCAGACGAATTAGGTAGGTTTCTTTTTTTTTTATAACGACGTGTTTTTGTAACATAATCTGCAAGTTTGGCATTTATTTAGGAAAATTTTATTTTTGTGGTACATCACGCGTACTCAAAATTTTACCTTTAACTGCCGATTAACAATCCAGGATCAAATACTGTTTAATCCGATTCCATTAAATGCCAATTTGCACAATATCCATCGGCAATTGGGTATGTTAAATTTTTTTTCGTACCAAACGAATTTTGTTTTCTGAAAGTTTGGTTTAAATAAAAACATCCATTTCGAAAATTTGTCTTGTTATTTAATTTATTTTAATAATTTCATATTATCAATTTTCTAGTCCGACTTAAAAGCAAGTATTTTCATTGCCACTCACCTATTGTAAAGATATTTGAAAAGACGAACGATACTAAATATTTTT
Source organism: Teleiodes luculella (assembly GCA_948473455.1). NCBI lineage: Eukaryota > Metazoa > Arthropoda > Insecta > Lepidoptera > Gelechiidae > Teleiodes > Teleiodes luculella. The sequence goes on from OX419589.1 coordinate 14,508,068, forward strand.
CGATTTATAGAAAACAACCAATAATGTAAACCTTCCGTCGGGACTTGAACCCACGACCTTCGGCCTATGCCACCTATGCGCAGCCAACGTGCTTACCAACTACACCACGGAGGGTATAGTGGCAGCGCCGAAATTCGTTCTTGCTTGTTTTCTATATATTGGCAACCACTTGGCAGGAGACAGTGTGCTCTACGCTACTTTTGAACGGCCAGCCATGGACAGTCAGTCATTTTACTCATTCGCTTTGATGTCGAAAAATGATTTCGTTAGTCTCACTTGGAATAAAAACTTTTTGATTTGAAAAAGGTTATGTCGGTGTCTTTGGCTCCATCGTGGAGGGAAAGCTAAAGTAAATAAACATACCCAGTTTTGATTTGACGGTTCCCTATTACTAGGAGCGCGCGAGTGGAAAACAGCCCAGAGTTTAATGAAAGGGCAGCCATCACTGGTGCCTGATTGCATTGATCCCACGCTTTTGTGATGAGCCAATTACAGATACGTGCTTTCATAACCGTAATTGTAAATTGATATAGTATGTACTCCTTATGTAATATATTGTATAAACAGTGAACATATTTTAGGTAGACATAGATTATGAATAATAAAGAACCCGTATGTTTTTATTTTATCGCGTTTGAGTAATAAAGAAAATTGGAGTATATTAAATTTCTTCCCATACAAAAAACCTATTTCGACCTAACCTATTTCCTTGCTTTCTATTTTTCCTATAAAGAAATTTGGATTGTATTGTATTTCATGCATAAAATGTCTGTTTCGATTTTTTGTATGGGAAGAAATTGGATTTACTCCAATTTTCTTGAAACTCCGTATAACAGTTTTTAAAATAACTAATTGGACCCGAAAATAATGGAAATGTGTAAAAATGGAGCAATTCTTAGAACAATATTACATCACAATAAAAAATTCAACTGAATTTAATTAAAAAGCTGATAATTTATGAGTATTTTTGTTTTTATAATATAAACCTGTGTATGTATGTCTGTGTGTATGTTAAGGTTCGCAGGTTAATAAAAGATTTATTTGTTTGCAAAACTCGCAAATAAATGTGCCACTGAAAGTTCAGTACTTTAAGCTAAACAGTCTTTGAAATATTGGAAAACTATGATTTCACCGTATTTTCTGAAATTTGCATTAGTTCAAAATATTGCATTCTGAAGCTTGAAGCGGGGAGTTGCAGTCGAGTCAAACATACAGGGTGTGATAATAAATATTTTTTTATAAACATGAAATGTATAATTACTATGGCAATTGATTTGTACTTTAATCAGTATAAATTATTAGCTTTGACGTCAAAATATCGATTAAAAAATAAATTTGATTTAATCTTTTTTAATTACATCTCATAAATACTAGAATAAATGTTGCACAGCATTTTTTTCTACGAAATGTCTCTTAGTTGCATTGATTGAATCCAGTATTGAAAAAAATATACACAATCAAGTGATTGACCCGATAATTACGATTGTACACCCTGAAAAACTGGTGAGAGAAAAGATCCACGACATAGTGGTAGTACTCATGAAACTGAACTACTTTCCTTGAAGAACATAGGTAGAAATCTCAAAAATAATACTTATTCACCCTTTCATATAAACGTCAGTCGCATGACCAGCCACTTTGTATGTTGAATTTGTGCCTATATTCCTAAGGAAAAGTTGTTCAGTTTAATGACTACTACCACTATATTGCAGATAAAGAACCAGTTAAATTGCATGGTGTATATTAAAACATACATACATAAAGTCACGCTTCTTTCCCGGAGGGGTAGGCAGAGACCACTTCCTTCCACTTGCTACGATCCAAACACACTTCTTTCGCTTCGTTCACATTCATTAATCTCCTCATGCATGCTCGTCGGTTTAGAGTACTCTTGACCCAATCTTTTGTCAGACCGTCCCCGATTTGATTTTGAAACGTTCGTCTTGGTCTTCCCCGTGTAATAAAAAACATGACAAAATAAAAACCTAACTTTTTGTAAAAATATTCACCACGTAGGTACCCTATATATTATTTTAGTATGAAGGATAAACCGTATATTATTGCTACGGCGCGGCGCTACGCCTACGAAAGCGCCGGGCGTGGATCAGTGAGTAATGATTTGATATTTCGCGTTTTGTAGTGTGTAGTTGCTGAAAATGTTCAGTTACATACGGAAGGTGTTAGTCCATCGTTTCAAAAATAACAAAGATCGTATGAAAAATTTAAAGCCTTTAAAAGTACTTGTTTTACTTGTAATACTATTTTTGTTACCTATGTTAAATACTAACAATGAAATATTCTATCGGATTTTTCCGTATTTAACATAAAATAATAATAATTTCCAAAAAAACTATAGAAATAAATTGATTACTAAAATACCTGTATATTTCCGAACGTCAGCATATTGCTAAAATACAATTCCATACCTGGAATTAAACAAACAACTAAAATAAAGCTAAAACATAAAATCGTCTTTGTTTTTACGTTTTACTATGAATTAGTCCCGTGTAATAAAATAACACATATTATACAATGAGTAATTTTCACAATTATCCCCAAAATGACAAATAAACTAAACCATACTAAAGTTAAAAAAACGTTTTAAACAAAAACAACTTCAAACGGCTATCTCCACCGAATAGACCTTTGTCTACAGAAAACGATACAAAATGATACGTTCTAGGCACGTAGATGGTAACGAGTATTACCGGTGTGACGATGGTGGCATTCCGATACTGGCTGAATGCACTGCCAGCGCTCACGAAAGAGACCAAAAACAGTGGAAATATCCAAATTATCTGTATTACTAAAATAAAAATGTTTTATTTAATAAATATGACTAATAGGCATTCAGTTGAAATGACACTGAAATATAAAAATCTATATCAACGAAATGAATTACAAAAATAGCACCAAACCTCAAGGTCCTGGCTACTATTTACGTATATATTAGTATTACTACCGACACATTAGAGTCGTTCCTTTTCACTCACTTGTTTTCCATAAGAAGAGTTGAGTTGATTCAATTTTAAGTCAGGAACCATTAAACATAATTCAAAACATTATACATGGTTTAAGTGGCTGATTAGCAAATGCTGAAAGGACGTGCTCAGTCAATAATTTTGAGAAACTTACCCGAAGAAACTTTCGTCAGAAAAAAGAGAAAAAATAAATCTTAAAAAAATAAATCCGCTTTGAGATTTTTTTTTGGGAATGTTGCTCAAACAAAACAAGGTCATTGACGGACATGTTCTTTCAGTATTTTCTAATTCGTCACGTACACATCGAACAAAATTTTGCCATTCAGTCTATAACCTCATAGAACGTTCGAGAGCGCTAGTGTGTCTCGGAATGGATTGCCAGTTGGCATGGCGAGCACGCCCGGTTTCAAATGAGAGAAAATCTAATCTTTTTCTGCCCCCCGAAGTGATTGGCCGAGAGAGAACTGAGCGAAGTCGCGCCGTTTGACTTAGCTACTTAGTTCGCGATGAGTTCAACTACTGGGTACACGGGGAGATATCGTCCGTTGACAGGTTGACACTATACACCGTGAAATTGAACTGGTTGTTATCCGCAACATAGTGGTAGTACTCATGAAACTGAAAAACTTTCCCTAAGGAACATAGGTTGAAATCTTAAAATTAAAATTCAACTTGTCATACAAAGTGGCCGGTTACTCGGCTGAAGTTTATATGAAAAGTTTTTTTTTTAGTTTTCAACCTATATCCTTTGGGAAAGTTGTTCAGTTTCGCCTCGACGTCGAAAATTGATTTGTAAAATCTTACTTCGAATAAAACATTTTTCATTTTTAATTTTTTCATTGAGTACTACCACCGTGTTACAACCAGTTAAAATACACGGTGAATAGTCTACTGATGTTTAACCTCTTCCTCGTCAATAGCTTAGAAAAATGCAAGCAAAACCAAAACATGGGAGTAGAATGGTTCTTGAATGGCGACTACGCATCAGAGGTAAAGATTGGGGTCCGCGGACAAAACAGTCAGGTGGACTGCATAACCAGGTGAGGTTAGTGTTGCGGAAATATTTGTGGCATAAATCGTTTAGGGGACGATTTTCAGCAGAAATTATGACGATGCATGCTGTTGAAAATATTGTTCTGCTGAGTATACAATTAAAAATAGTTCAAACAGTCATATTTAATTAACCTAACCAGGTTAACTATTCTTTGTTATGTACGCAACAGACTTTTGTAGGTTTACAGAAAGATCAGTTCGATATACAGTGAATATTCGAACTGGAATACTCACGGCAAATGCTGAGTCCAGCAACCTTACTTATCACACTGTATGTTTGCCTGTATTTTAGTCTATATGTTTCATGTGTTGCAGTGTGTGGTAAATAAATTGTTTTCTTTCTTTATTGTTTCTTTCTTTATATAATACCAAATCCCCCGATCTATGATTCAATTTACCCTCGTTTGCATAATCAGTCGGTGTCAATGAGCTTAGTAGAACATTTGATTTGATATCTGGAACAGACGGTCATTTGAATTCTAATGAGGGCAGAACGAGGTCGCTAAACAACCTCCTCGGGTGGGGCGTGGGCTTTGAGCATTCGAAAGACAAAGAAAAAACCACTATAAACCAGTTTTAATGGGACTTATTATTGAGACTCAAAAACGTGGTAGTGTTGCTGGTAGATTTTTTAAAAAACAGTTTCAAAAATATTTATAGTTCCTTTCTTTTTGTAATTAACTAATTACCAAAGGATATCAGGCAATTTACAATGATGGTAAAAAGAAGTGTGCGGCCAGACCCAATATTTTCCCAAAAGCTAGTTCATATTAAGACCCAAAAAAAAATGCACTGAACCCTATAACTGCATTTTTTGAGTAGGGTGGAACCCTCCAATACTATTGAAATCCTCTAGTACAAAAACTTAAATAACTGTTCAGAAATCGCAGTTACAAGGTTAAATCCATAGTAGGTGTAATTCATTGTCCTTATTATTTAGCTGTAGTAAAAATCTCCTAGGTCGGGCCGCAATTTTTTTTGGGCCAGAGTGCTTGATCTTCTAAATATTTTTGACATTTTGTGACTTTGGAGATGAATTTAGGTCTCAACCGACCACGCCAAAGAGAAAAATACTATAATATGGACCACGCTGGCCGAATGCGGTACAGTCGACTTCACACACAACCTTTGAATTCCTTCGCAAGTGTGTGCAGTTTCCTTGCGACGTTTTCTTTCATCGTTAGATCATCGAATATACATCGATTACTGCCTATTCACCCTGATTTAGGATTGGCTCAAGCCCCTCTGTGTGGACATAAAAACAATGACGAAAACATGCTTGAAAAAGAGTAAAGTCGAGTCAAAGAATAATGGTCTCTCTGGTCAAAATTATATTATACCCAGAACAAAATGTTTGGTTCCAAAATGACATTGACTACTCTTTAGTATTTGAAACTCCATATTTTCTTTACTGGACTAAAACAATATGGGTATAATCGCTTGTAGAGACCGAGACCCAGTTAATATAATATTCAGAATTCAATAAATTCCGCGAACAAAACACCTGCTTACACACGAGTACATAATGTTACCCTTTTTACTTCATATTTTAGTAGCTTTGTAGAGATATATTTATTCTCTTTGTGAGCGAAATGAGCCAATAATTTAATATTACCCAGTTCGTCCTTTGTTTTCTTTATAGTTCGTTTTATTTTTGTTGTATTATTTATTCAGCTGGCCTGTGCAGAAAGAACTTTTAGTAATAATTTTGCTGCTCTTGCTTCTGTAGTAAGTACTCAGTTTTTTTTAACTTGCACTCCATGGATTGGTATTGAGTTAAAATCTGTCTGAAAATATTTACTACTTGTTAACAGGGAGCTTCGTGTCGGCGGCCAAGTGGCTAGGGCTTGACTTCCATTCGTTAGTTCGCGGGTTCAAGACTAGGCACGTATCAATGTGTTTTTGATTTTCGAATTCATATGTACGTTTATTCGACGCTCTTACGGTGAAGGAAAACATCGTGAGGAGTGTATTTCGGATGAAAAAAATCATTGTTGATTTATTGTGGTAGTAAGTACTTCACGTATCGCGTGGGTTTCGACGTTACCTACCTCACAAACCCTGGTGTCAGAATTATTGAGCCGCTTAATTATTGTAGTAGTGAAATTATACTACAAGAAAAGTTATACAAGCGCGTTAAGCGTTATTAGAAAGAGTTCTTATTCTATGAGATTTTTCATACAAGATTTGTAAAACTCTTTTTGTGGCAAGACCCTTTTATTGTGTTTATGTTTTGAGAGACAAAAGAAAGGCTTACAACTATTAATCATAATTCCAAGGCGATAATAATAACTTTGTATAAGTTATTTGTGATATAAAATGAATAGTACAAGTAGGTTTAATAACATCTACTATTATAAGTCAAGTTCTATACAAAACCGGCTAACAATGGCTCTCCCTACCCACCTACAAAAAATAATAACTTCCAACTCCATAACTTTCGCAAACAAAATTCTCGGCCTATTCAACCGGGCGAAAAGAGGTGCCCTACTACAAATAAAATTCGCTTAATTTTTTTTCAGGGCGAACAAAAAAAATACCGGTCAAGTGCGAACTGGATTCGAGTATAAAAGTGTATACATTTTTAGAAATTAATTTTACCGTTACGTTATTTATTTGAAATCTTTGGTTGAAAAGTCTGTTTCAAATTATGAGGGCCTCTAAATTTATACGTTTCGCTCTTTTAATATTATCAACTATAGCCTCCGTGGCTGAGTGTTGTTTGCTCTACATTATGGAGGTTCCGGGTTCATATTCCGGTGGGGCACTTGTTCTATAAAATATAATAAATTTGTGAAAATCTCCTTAGTTTCATTAGGGCTTACAGTATAAATAAAAATTTTCCTTTTATACTCTAAGGACTAGGGGATTACTTGCCAAATTAACTGCATGAAAAGGAAGCTCAATAAAGATTGTCGTAGCTACAAGCAATTATCGCCTTTTTAAACGACTTTCTAGAAAGGAGCTTAATTATTATTTAGATTTCAAATTCAATTATTAATTACAAATAGAACAGCATCTTTATTCTATTAGCGAATCGAGTAAAGTAATTCATACTTTGAAATTATTTCAAGTGTTTTCCTTGGCTATTATGGCTTTTATACACGTAAAACAATATACTTGATAAATACATCTAACAAAATATCATAGTCCTGTGACAGACGGATGGACAGACAGCGGAGCTACAGTCAAAGGGTCCCGTCAACACCCTAAGGCTACGGAACCCTAAAACGTGGAATTGGGCCCAGGGCGCGTCCCTCGTATAATTTCAAATAACCAACGGCAAGCGAAGTGAGTTTCAGGTAAAAAAATCACTTTGTATAAAAGGTTCCGACCCGACTGACCCCAAACATGCTTATTGGATCATGATTATAATATGATTATGCACTCTCCTTCCAGCTTTTGTGCCGAAAATTAGAAAAGAAATCTGCCCTTCCGGCTTTATCGAGCGCCTGTGCCATTTTAAGGCGGTGAGGTTTCGCTTTTCATTTGTTTTTGTGAGACAGTTTTTTATATACGGATATGTCTTTCTGTTTTCCCTTAACCTTTATCGTTCCGGTCCATACTATTGTCAGAATTTGAATGGTTAAATTTAGAATTACGTGCTGTTTTCCCTACCTACCATGGTCAAAAAAAATAAGGTCTAACCACTACACCACGTGACTGACACGAGCCTACGTCATTTCTACGTCATTTTGCCTATTCATCCTTGTCGAATGCGTGTGATAGACAAGGATGAACAGCGCAAAATGACGTAGGCTTGTGTCAGTCACGTGGTCTAACGGTTAGACCTTGTTTTCTTGGACCATGCTACCTACAGAATATTTTTCTGTTTTTTTTATTTGACACAGTAGACAACACGTGCCATGTTAAGTATGATGACAGACAACAACATAGGTATTCTTGGTACAACCGCCGATGTAAGTAATAGGTAGCTGTAAATAAAATAAAATGTAAGTAAATGCTAAATGCACAGCCTCCGTGGTCGAGTAGTCATAAGCTCGCCTGACGTTACGGTGGTTCCGGGTTCAAATCCCGGTGGGGATATGTCGGACAAATATCACTTTATGAGATTTTTTTCAGATTGGTAAGGCCATTATAGGCTGAATCACCTGATTGTCCGAAAAGAAAGATGATCCCGTGCTTCGGAAGGCACGTAGAGCCATTGGTCCCGGCTACTGTCTACGGATATAGTCCTTATAGGAGCCATGTCGGTAGCCTAAGGCGGTTCTATAATTCCGACACCAGGGTTGCCTACCTCAAAAACCACACGATAAGTAAGCAAGCAAATATCCCAAAGAAGATTTTCTCGAATTAAAAAATAACCCAACTCTCCTAAACAAAATAATTTTATTTCAATTGCATTATTTGTATAGAAAAGTTAATTATTTTTTCGTTTTCTGATTAATGATTGAAAAAGTTGATCAGACCACAGATTGACTTAGCACGTCCTTTTTTTGCTAAGTAGTCACTTACGTATGTACGAGTATTATAATGTTTTCAGGCATGCAGGTTTTTGTAAGGAAATTTCAGTTGCATCTTTGAGAATGTAATTATAAGGGAGTATGCATTGCACCCAGTTATATTTCTGTGTCAAACGAGTCTAAGTCCCAAACGATGCCTAAAAAATCACCAATGAAAATAATATTTAGCCGATCTAAATACTATCTAAAAGGCCGAATAATGGACGTTCCTTGTGCAAACAAATCATAATATTATTTTTGTCTAAGCATCGTCTCGTAACGTACACTTTGGTATCCGCCAAGTGCTTCTTGGCATAATATTTGTATTGTGATAGGGATGTCACAATAACAATCAAAGTCCTGTTATAGGGACAAAAAATATCGTCCGTTCCCTTTTCTTCGAGAAGGGAACAATGGGGTATTTTCGGGGCAGAAGTAAAGGGTGTAATCGCGGAAAGAAAATAGGATAGGTAAGTATTGTAATTTATTTTTTCAGATGATCCTGGAAGATTCTGACTTTTTGATAAGAGATTTAAGGAATGCCACGGTTGTATGAGGGAAGGCTTATAATATCCTTGAGAAAGACAGATAATAAAATATTATTATTTTCAACCAACTCCAATAAGTAAGTAGGTCTTTAATTCGATTGGTTATTACATACGTTGAGAATTTATCAAACATACCACTTTTAGATGGAAAGTTCGCGAGCCTTTTTTTATCCAAATAAAAGTTTATACATACATTATGATCAGCCTAAAGACTGCTTGACAAAGATGACTCCCAAAGAACTCTGCTACGATTGGCCAGTACATAATATATTTTATACCTAATCTTTACACCTTGGTGTTTTAGCTAAACAGAACTAGAGCTCTTAGTCTAGCTGCAGTGACAGTTTCAAAAAGTTAGATACTTAGTGATATAATATTGGTCTATTCTATGATATCATGAAAACATTACTCTGGATATGTTTTGGGGGTAGTAAGAAAAACTTTTGGAAGACGGGTTTGTCCTTGTAAAAGTACATTGGGAGCCGCTGCGAACTATCGACCCAACCCGACACCTTCGCCGTCAGATTAGTTTTCTTTTATGAGTTTTCTTTCAATATTCTTTGGCAACATAATACGGCTCCGATATCGAAAGTAGTGGAATAAATAATACTTTTTAGTTTGAACACAAAAAATTGGATTAGGATTTTGTTTGAGGCCTTTTTGTTCTAACATTGTTATTGATGGAAATAATATGTGTTTGATTTTATTTTATAGGCTACTATGAAAGTGTATGAAAGTAAGTAAAAGCAGAGGAAAGTCACTTTGAAAGGGATGAATTCGAATCACGATCTCAAGCGCTGATCATCACGCTTACCAACTAAACCGAACAATTTTTTTACAATAATTTAAAAGAACCACTTTGAACTTTGATTGTCTTCTCGTCTAAGGTTTCCATACTTTGAAGCAAAAAGTGCCGAGTGCGAGTTTGCAACCAAAGTAAACGCGCTCGATAGCGAGAGCGTAAACGCGATTTTGTATGGAAATGAAACTACGCCATCTGTGGACAGTTCGCTGAACTAAAATTTCTCCATACTAAATGCTCGTTTACGTTGTAGTTATCGAGCGCGTTTCGTGAGTAAAAAACTCGCACTTGGCACTCTGGATTCCTTTTTAACCGACTTCAAAAAGGAGGAGGTTATCAATTCCACACGTATGTTTTCTTGTAATATTTTCCTTTAGCTTGTTCGTCTACCAATATCTCGTATTATGAATGTACCGGGTTGTTGAATAGTAAATAGGTATCACTAGCTTTGCAATAAAAATTCTTCTTATCGTGTGGGGTTCGTGGCTAACCTACCTCACAAACCCTGGTGTCGGAATTTGTTGAGCTGCCCAACGGCTTCCGACATGGCTCCTTTATCGGCTACATCCGTAGATATAGTAGCCGGGACCGACGACTTTACGTGCCTTCTGAAACACGGAATTATCTTTCTTTTCGGACAAGGTGATTCAGCCTGCAATGTCCTAACCTAACTAAACTGGGAAAGTCTCACAAAGCGATATTTTTTCGACGAATCTAAATGCGTTTCTGGCATTTTGCTGCGAATTGTCTCCACCGGGACGTCAAACGAGCTTTTGACCACGGAAGCTGTCACAACGCACCACGTTATAAAAATAATCAAATTCTAGTGCTTTCATTTAACGGACTCTCTATAATGTAAACAAACTGCTCACTGAAAATTAACTTTAAGTATCTTGTACGATCTAGAATCGAACACTTTATTTCGCTACCGTTGCGACCTACTTGTACGGTGGCCGCGCGGAGCGTTTTGCATTATTTTATACTTTTAATTTCAGTGTTTATCGAACATTCAATCATCTTGGTCTAATCTTAACAACGTAAGAGATACACAGCCTCATCTAGCTTGTATCTTTCAGTCATCGACGCATCATCTCTCTTTTCTCCTTTTTGATTTATATAATTTAAATATTATAAAGTTACCTACATATAAATTGCTCTTGAATTATATTCTTTCACAAATACTATTACACACCGCCTAACATGTAAAACTGTTCGTAGGGAAGGCCTGATGACCTGAATCACAGGTTTACGCCCATCTTAGGCATCAGTCTCCCACAATTTTTCTGACATAATATGTTACGCCTGCTTGTAAACTATAATTGTGAGAGAAAGAAAGAAATGTTTATTATATTATTATCTCTACTCTACATGATCTTATCTCATCATCATCAAGCGATTGTGGAGCTAGCGCTATATCGTAGTCGGGCTCCTACATATCTATTTGGAAAACCTTTACATCATAGTTGAGTCCATTGGTTGAATCAGTTTAAGTTGGATAGTAATTTGTTATTCATTAGTTTATCAAAAGATTTCAGTCGCGAAGAATCCCGTCATACCACAGAATACCAAATAGTAGTCATACTCAGTTAAAATAAATAAAATAAATATGTGGGGACATCTTACACAATCTGTTCCCAAACTAGGTAGCCTTTACTATGAGTGTCAGACAGCTGATATACATACATACATATATAAACATGCAACATCCAGATATAAGGCAAACTCAAGTGCTCAACACACGTATGTTTATTCTGGGCGGGATTCGAACCCGCGACTCTGTGCTTAGTAGGCAGACGTATTACCAACTAAGCTACGCGGCCGTCAAAAGAAATGAATGGGCATAGTATTTGCTGGCAGGAATTTCAAATAAAGAACAGTGGTTATTACTTACAAAGGCAGGGAAAGAGTAAGGCGTGACGTCACGGGCTCGCCGATGATTGATGGTCGTCCACTCGACTCCTCACCCACTTCCTCCCATTCAACATTGTCCTCACCAGGAAATGATGGAGGAAAACATCACGAAACATTACAACAGCCGCGATTCCAGCTGAAAATGAACATATCTCTTGAAATAGAATAGAATAGAACATACTGCATTGCACACCAGAATAAAACAGAACAGTAAAATTCACGAAAAAAATAATAAAGAAATTGTACATGTAGGCGGCCTTATTGATAAGTAGCAATTTCTTTCAGGCAACCTTAAAATATTGTGTGCGTAAGTGTGCCTAGTCGAGTGGTAAAGCACGGAGGTTCCGGGTTCGAATCCTGGGGCACTTGCCGAATAAATATCACTTTGTGAGTCTTTCCCCAGTTTGAATAGGACATTGCAGGTTGTAATTACTTGATTGTAAGAAATGAAAGATGATTACGTGCTTTGGAAGGCATAACTACCAAGAGACGCGTATCCTCTTATTGTTGGTCCCGGCTATTATCTACGAATGTAGCTAGCCATTACAGCTGACACGAGGGATTTTGAAGTACTTAGGTTAACCTCGAAACCCATATGATAAGCGAGCAAGGCGATTGACACAGAAGCAAGCACCTAGCGTGCCATTGCGAGCTAATGAAAGATCTTTTAAAGTTGTATGAGCAATCAAAACCGAAATGCGTCTGAGTTCTGCGTAGTAGCTGGCGAATCAAAAGCTTAGCAAATATGCGGATATGCTAGGAAGTTAAGAGCGTCGGTGGCCTAGTGGCTAGGGCCGTTGACTTCCATTCAGAAGTTCGCGGGTTCGAACCTCGGCACGTACCAATGTGTTTTCGATTTTCGAATTCATATGTACGTTTATTCGACGCTCTTACGGTGAAGGAAAACATCGTGAGTAAACCTGCACACACCTGCGAAGTAATTCAAGGGTTGTGTGTGAAGTTGACCAACCCGCATTGGGCCAGCGTGGTCGACTAAGGCCTATTCACCCTGGTTTCAGGGTAGGCTCGAGCCCCTCGGTGGGGACATGTATGAGCTGTTAATGATGATGATGATGATGCTAGGAAGTTATGAGTTTATCCCTTTTGCAGACTCTACTTGTGAGATATTTGGCAGAAAAAGTTTGTTTTTTCCGGAAACTATACAATGCTTGAATTGAAGTGAGTGGTGACACTGTTTCGGCTCTTTTCCGGTCTAATAAATTAGTAGTAATAAAATTCAATAAAATAGTTCGGATTATTTTACAACAATGTTACATAGGCGGGTTACAACTTGTATCATCTAATAAGCTAAAGTATTGTCTGTATCAAAAGATACTCCTCTTGTTAAATGTAAAATATGAAATTTAACACATAGGAAGAAAATAACATCACAAAAATCTAAAACATCCATCATAAGGTTTTTAAAACACGCGATTGTCAATCCACGCTATTGTATTATTTTGTTCTTTATTTTTTTGTTAACTTGATTTTGTTCCATTTCTGCCCGAATTACGGAACACACTGGGCTGTTGCGAACCACCGAATGAAAATGAAATTGTCAATCTTTTAGATTGGCGTTCTTTTCAAATCGTAAAATGTATTTTTTTAGCAAATAGACTCTTTGAATGATGGTGGTTTTATAATCTACTATTTTGTTTTCTCTTTTGTTTTTGTACTATAGACGCGGTATTTTTATAAATATTTTATGCGTGTTCCCGATTGTTATGTATGCTAATTTACAGTGGGTAGGGTCTATGAGCTGTAGGCTACGCGATCCGAGTCAGATTTAAAAATTATTTTTATTGACGGCCCCGTTGCCTAGTATGTAGTACGTCTGCCTTCGAAGCACAAGGTTGCGAGTTCGAATCCCGCCCAGGGCAAACATTCGTGTGATGAGCACTTCTGTTTGCCTCGTGTCTGGATATTGTATGTCTGACACCCATAGTATAGACTCTGCCTAGTTTGGGGTCAGATGGCCGTGTGTGAGGTGTCCCACATATTATTATTATTATTATGCGGATTAAGTTTCGGCTCCCTATGTGCTTAATCTTTGCTCACCCTGATAGATAAAAGAGCGTGTGTGTTTTATTAATAATTGTACATTCTATTTTCTATACTGATGTCGCTAAATCAACGAATCAGTATTCCCCGGACTTGAAAATTAGTTTGATAATTTTAACTTTACATTCATCGTGAGTTTAATTTAGCCAGCTACTATTTTTTTCTTTATTGGTAAGGAACGCCAACTGTTAAGAAATAAGCTCGATTTAAAAGTAAATTTCGAAAAGTTTACATTAACAACAAGATCTCATTAAGCAAGCTCTTAATTAGAGATCTCGGGATAATGTTTCTCTCTTTTTGCGTCGTTGATCCTTCTATTTACTTACTCAGTTTAGTGTTGCCATTTGAGGAAACTTAAAGAGCTTCTAGGAATATTTACTCAATAATTTTTACAAACAGATTTAAATATATATATTTCCTTCTTTGTCTTTAAAAAGTCAAGTTTCTTTTTATATAAAACCGACGTTCTAGTATACGTTTTAATAACTAAACAACTTTTTCTTAATTCTCTAAAGCTATTCTTTATTTAATAAAACACCGGAGAGCTTTACCCCTATTCTAGGAATTCAAAAAATGTTGTTCGGCAAAAATTTTGATATATTAATGAAGAATTTGATCCACGAAATTCGAGAACGTTAGTTTTTTTAAATATAAAACAAATAAATTCGATCAAATAAGGAGTAAAATATACCTTACTATTGTTTTCGATAAAATTTTGAGTAAATTCTCACATCTGGCAACTTTATTTAATTTTATTTCCTTTCTTCTAATCAAGTAAATAAAAAGGGGCCGTTCGAGGCAGGTAATTACCGCTTGTTATTCTATTCATTTGTAAAAAATTAACATTTCTTAGAATAAAAGTAAGTAATCAGTGACTCATTCTTAGAATAAATATCGTCTTCCTTCTTTCTCTCGGGTGTATTTTTATCTGAACAATGAGAATATTATCATCTCCTCCTACAGTACCTACTTATTACGAAATTGTGACAGTAATTTGCTTCCGAGAATCCTTAAAGTTTATTCAGATTTATATGTAAGTGCCGCCTTATGGACCGGCGGTGGCTAAGTGGCAAGGGCCGTTCACTTCCATTCGTAAGTTTCCGGGTTCAAGCCTCGCATGTACCAATGTGTTTTCGAATTTCGAATTCATATTATGTAAGTTTCAACCCTCCTTCAGTGAAGGAAAACTTCGCGAGGTATCCTGCGCCCTGTTCACAGGTTGTGACTTCTGTGTGAAGTTGACCAACCCGCACTGAGCCAGCGTGGTCGACTAAGGCCTGTTCACTCTTTTTTCAGGGTAGGTTCGAGCCCCTCGGTGGGGAGTGGGGACATATACGAGCTGTTTACGAAGCTACTAAAGGATATTTTCTCATTTTAACGGTTTTTAGGTAACATTTTTTTTCAGAAACAAAAAAGAATTGACTTTTGGAATTGACAGTTTGTATGGACAAACTGTCCAATTAAAATGATAATATTGTATGTAAGTGACGAACTTTTTCATGTACATATTTAAACAAGTTTAGATATCCGTGAATTTTTAATATTTCTTACCTAATCTAATCACGCAACAACGACTAAACGGAATAAAATGAAATTTTACACGTAGGTAGATAGCTTATTGACACCGGTTATACTGGGAAAAATGTGATGGCAATGGGCCATAAAATAGTAGAAAGTAGACAGTAACATTTTCGTCTTAATGATTTTAAATTTATTAGTAACTACTGTTTTTTGTGTGTCTAGTCTATATTTATTAAAGTAACTTGCTATAAATGCTAAAGGAAATCTCAATATCTTTCTGTACCTACTTCTTACATTTAGGCGTTCTCTCTATTATATCTAACTAGCTTCCCGCCGCGGCTCCGCCCGCGTTAATATTTTTGCCCGTAGGAATGAGGTATTTTCCCGCGGTGAATCGTAGCTTATGTTCTTTCCCATGGTCTATTCTATCTTTGTACCAAGTTGAACCAAAATCGGTTCAGTAGTTTCGGAGCCCTTTCAATTATTAGGAATATTTTAGGTATTTTTTTACACCTTGGGTTACATTATTGAAGTTTTAGTAAGGTAAGGACCCCTAATTTTTTTGAAAATAAAATATAGCCTATGTTACTCAGGGTGAATGTAGCTTGCTAATGGTGAAAGAATTCTTAAAATCGGCACAGTAGTTTGAGTTTATTCATTACAAACATACACACACACACACACACAAAAATACAAATATTTCCTCTTTATAATATTAGTACGAGTATGATGATATGATATGATATGTAATAAACGTTATTGGATACAAGTCTTAGAATCTAAAATTTAATAAAGTAACATTACACAATGTCCTTTTATTATTTTCCCATAAAAAATCGTTCCAATTCTTCATTCTTAGATTAAATAGCAAAATATATTCAGTCTCATTTCTCCACGTTAACTTTTATCGGGGGCCATTTTGTATAATAACAGTAAACATCTATTAGAATGTCTCGCGCCAGCATTTTCTAATTATATTCAAGTTACGGAGAAACCATTTTATTTATTTATGTTCACTCTACTATTACCTATATTATAATTATTATTGTAATTTTATAAAAGTATCATTACATTTTATAAAATACTAGCTTTCCGCCGCGGCTCCGCCCGCGTTAACAGTTTTTCTATATTTTATTGAGAATAAATAAATAAATACGTACAAAACGATTATATCAATCAGCTCTATCCTTTCCCCGAGAACCGTTTTTGTCAAAAAATATTGTCACACAAAACGAGGTTTTACGAGTGATGTGACAAGACATAGTTATTTATGTCACATCTAAAAATAGAAATAGAAAATAGGAATATTTATTTTTAATGTATTTGTTTTATTTTTTATTTATTTATTCATTTACAAATACTCTCATCTTCATTCCCTGTGAAAAAATAATTGGGACAGGATTTTCACAGCAATTTGTCAATTATTAAAAGTGACATAGTCTCTTGTCACACGCGGCTGGCATTGTTCGTAAGAACTAAACATACTTCTCAATTATTTAGACAAATGCCGTGCTATAGGTACCCACATGTCTAAAACACATCAAACTATGCAGACACTAACTGTTCTCCAGACCTGAACTAGTTCATAACTTCCAAAAGCTAATTTGGAAGTTCCTATAGTGTGGAAATTTAAATGTATGATACGAGAATGACTAAGTTTTCTGCTCTGCGGATTGCCTGAACTCGCGACCTGATTTTACGCTTAGATTTTGGAAGCTTAGTTACATAACCACTTGCAAATTTTATTAAGACGTACTCGTACCAGCTCGCTGATTGGATAAATTCCCATGGGTAACAAATTTCAAAAATTTTACATGTAATACAAGCGAAAGTATTAATGTTAGATAGTTTATTCAATAGTCCTAGATTTACAACAATTCGAACACAATTTTATAATTGTGTGTGAATATAATTATAATAATAACACAGTAAAAAAACAAAAAGTTCGAAAAAGAGTCTTTACTAATCTTATCGCCTGAGGGCAATTGGGAACCAAACATTACCTTAACTAAATCTAAATTATTTTTGAACCGGACAAAATTATATCGCCTAAACTTTTGTTAATTTAAGTATCATGCATAACTAACTATCTCCTATATTTCGTCTTTTTAGGACATTCAATGATATCTGGCGCTTTATCCGTACTATATAAGTGAATAAGTAGTGAGTAAGTAAACAACAGTTCAAATATTTAAAAGTAGATCAGAAGACAAGACAGTAAACGAACTGAAGATCCTATGTGTAGATGAGCAATCCTACCGCCTGCGCCAAACAAGATGGCGCTGTGGCAAATGGACCATAAATACTTGTTTAACAAAATGTTCAGGTAACGAATGAGGACTCGGGGACGAACGAATGATAAGTTGAACCAATTGCAGGGGAAGGAAAATCGTCGCGGTTAGAAATCTACTGAACGCTTATCTTCATTACCAAAAAAATAAAAATATTATACCCAATAAAGAGCAAATTCACGTAATAAATAAAATTAAAAAGTAAATCGAAGCTTTCTAGCGTATAATATTTTCTTTCGGTATAACCCACCACGAAACTAGACGCAAAAGACGTAGGAGTAAGTAAAGTAGGTACCTAAAAACCTGCGATCTCTGTAGGCCTACTATGTAAGTAGCGACAGGCTCGAGAAGCTGTCAAACGCGACATAGTGACTACTGGTAGGCTTGCGGTTTGAGGCAACGCCGCGCCACACTATCAAGGTATCGTAAGTGCTTCATTCAGCCTAACAGTAGATTAATAATATTGGCAATTTTAATAACTTACTACTACAGCATATTCACCTCATGAACTTGTGAAAAAAAAAAAGATAAATTGAATGTCGTGCCAAAAATAACTATTAGCGTGCAAAACTATTAATAAGTTTGAAGAACGTTCATGTTTCTCACGAAATTGTTAGAGACAAGTTCCACGTAACGTTTTATTTTTTCACGGTGACCCACTTTACCTTAAACCGCCGCCTATTATTAAACCCGTGTACTTTATGCATTGTTAGCCATATACAGGACGTGACCAAAGGATTTTTAGACCGTAATATATTAGTGTTTAGACTTGTTCTTTCATTTCAGATGAGAGCCAGTCTTGGGTTGAGCCATGGTCTAAGAAAACAAGGTCTAACCGTTAGACCACGTGACTTGACACAAGCCTACGTCATCATACTGATCATCCTTGTCTATTAACACGCATTCGACAAGGATGAACAGCATGATGACGTAGGCTTGTGTCAAGTCACGTGGTCTAACGGTTAGACCTTGTTTTCTTGGACCATGGGTTGAGCCTTGGTTTAACCTCTGACGTCATGATGCCGTTTGTTTGTATGAGTGAATGAGTTTCAGTTTGAAAGGTTTGATTCAGGATTGGGATACATCTAAAAAATATATGTGTTATATACAAAGACAAAAGACGAACACAAAGAAAATAAAACTAGACTAATAATTGTATTGGTGAGCATTCTTGTCACTATTACAATTCGCTGTCTCAATTTATTTTTTATTTTATTAGGTATGTCTCTACGACATTCTTTGCAATAGTTTGTAATCGAAATTATATAAAAATGAATAATAACATAATGGGCTTCATCTGATGGTATCACCATTCAATTTTATTCCTTATTATTGTTTTCTAGATTGTTATGCTAATTTTATAATGTTGGGAACAGAATATAAGCATCCTGTATAGAACCCCGTAATCGCGCGCATTAATTCTCGTGATTTACGCGTGAGGCTTGTGCGCGTGTAATATACAACCCCGGTCTCCCCTTCTTACGGCATGCATTTGTTCATTGATAATCTCCTTGGTATTGTAATCATCACGGTAACGGAAGAAATCCACAGATCTGTTTTTCTTAGTATTTGCTTACAGAATGCTGAGTTTGAGTTTTGTAACAAACTATCCGTACTCGATATCGAAAGAGCAATTTTGTATGGATTGAAACTACACTATCTATTGACAGATAGTTGAAGCAGAATTTATCCAAACAAAATCACGATTTTACTTTGTTGAAAAACTCGCCCAAGAGCATAGTTCGTCTCTCTTATTAACACTAGCAGGTCTATTAGGTACCCTAATGTTGAATTAAAAAATCGAAATACTCTGTAAAAAGTTATGCGAGTACTATTTGCGGTACCTATTCTGTAGTAATAAAAAAAAAATACGCATCGAATCCTACCTCCTCCGTGTCTCGTCGGTCAATAAAAATAAAAAAACTTGACAACAAAGCTACTCTATTCATCTAACAAACCATTTGTTTTTAAAATTATTATTACAACAAAATGTAGCTATAAATACGTAAAGAAGCAACACTCGCGGCGGTATCTGTTATAATTTATTTCTATTACTTTTTAATAGCAGACACGTTCCCTTCTTATCGTTGTTTACCAGAATATCAAGTAGTACCTAACTTCATATCTCAAATAATAATTAGTAGGGTTACCACATATTTGTCTAGACTATTTTATTATGAGTCGTGTACGTCTGCCTTCGAAGCACAGGTCTGCGGGTTCGAATCCCGCCCAGGGCAAACATTCATCTGATGGTACTTGTGATTGCCTTGCGTCTGGATGTCGTATATTTATATATGTATGTATGTATATCAGCTGTACAGGTTCTGTCTAGGTTGGGGTCAGACGGCCGTGTGTGAGATGTCCCACATATCCCCACATATTAGTTCCCGGCTTATTTAACTAAATTGATTCTTCCTGAGAGTATCGTACGAGATGCAGCACCACCATACATTCAGCATTCACCTGTGTAACTTATCAATATCCGATTAGAAAGAAGTTTTATTATTTTAGCAAACTAAAGTGTTGGGGAGATGTAAAATTTTATCTCTATCAAAAAATAGCAAAAAAAATTACGAGATGTTTAATGTTTAAAAGATGTTTAAACTTTTTAATAAAACATACATAGATACGGTCACGCCTTTTTCTCGAAGGGGTCGGCAGAGACCGCTTCCTTCCATTTGCTACGATCCAGACACATTTCTTTCGCCAAATCCACATTCATGAGTCGGTTTAGAGTACTCCTGACACGACCTTTTGTCAGAACGTCCCTGATTTTGGAACGTTCGCCGTGGTCTTCAGTTTTTGAAAAACAAATGAATGTACAGACACGCCGATTATTCAGTTTTGTTATAGAATAGAAGTAGAAGATAGATGGAAACTGGTTACGGAACTCCGGTTTCGGTCTCGGCCGGAGGGGTTTGTTCTTACCAGCAGCACCAAGGCAAGATGCTTAAATATGGACGAGTCCTGTCTTTCAGCTACAGATAAAGATGGATCTTTCCGACATCAATAACATATTAAATACCCTTTCCTTTGTCATTAAGTTTGTTATTACTTCAATGTTGAACTATTTGTAGATTTTTCTTCTTTGTCGTACACTCCTGTCGGAGTGGTCGTGGTCACGAGTAGGTTCTGCGTCGCTTCAACTTTTTTGACGCGATGCCATTTAGATCTATGTTTAGCCGAGTGAGAGCTGTTGTTTATACTTGCATGTGTTACAGCTTTGATGATGTCACTCCTTCGTCCATTTCTAGCTATGACGTCGTTAATCCAGTCTAAATACGGACTGACTGCAGTGTATACGGTAACCCCGCGACCGACATCTTTCCGTAAAAGCTTAGTGATGTCTACCTTTTCAGCTGCTAAACCAATTGTGGAAGCCACACCAATTATTTTGCCTTTAAATAGAAGTGGCCCCCCAGAATCTCCTTTGATGACTTGAGAGGGATTTTGACATCTGCCAACGAGACATATGCCAGGATTCACAGAACTTAACATCGGATGTCTCGGATCACAAGTGACAACAACTGCATCACCAATTTGTAGCGGCCTAGTTTGGTCTTTTAGAAACCTTTCCTTTACATGTTTATTACCTTCTTTCATTTTTAGAACAGTGTTTATACTGAAAGTCATGCCACCGCCTATGTAAGTCACAGGATAGCCAATCAAAGATCTGTAATCAATAGCAGATATCTTTCCCAATGGTTTCAAATGCAACGGCTTGATAAGTAACAATGCTATGTCATTATGCATATATACGTATTGGTTTCCGACTATGTCTCCTTCATCCAAAATAACTGAATGCTCATAGCGCGGGTATGAAAACACTTCAAGGATTTTACTTTCATGCTTTGTTACATTTAACGGTAGGGTTAGGTCACCGTACTTAACTCTGTACTTAGAAACTATTTCTTCATCTCCTTTTACTAAACAATGTTGCGCTATAATGACCCAGGCAGGTTTAATCAAACTGCAAGTACACATTCGTATGGAGATAGAGATGTTAGTGTTTTCTATTGGTACTTTTTCTACAAGCACCATGACGTATGGGTACTCTTTATGGCTGACATTTCTTCCTTTATGGACTCTGAGCTGTCTGCGATATCCTTCTGTCTTTATTATCATCATCAGTATCGATAATAACGTAAAAACATAGTCTGAAATAAAGAATGTCAAATTAAAGTCGACCTTTAATAAGTCCAAAAATGACATCTGTGTCGTATAATTTCTAGATTCTATTTCTATAATTAACTGGCACTGGAAGATGTCAAAATCAAATTGGACCATGTTTATGGGAAACAAAACGTTTTCATCTTTTCTATGAAAACGTACAGGTTCACATTCCTATAAATTATTGGTTAAAGTAACTGTGATACCTGCTTTATATACTCCACCGATTTTCATCTTAAATATAAAAATAATTTCAAATCTATGTTAAAAGTTGATAGACGTTCGAAATAAAACTTTTTAATACAATAAATGTTTAAAAAATAAATGTTCGAAATATTGAGCAAAGTTTTTATTTCGAGTATTATAGCTATGTTTATGACTATTATTTTCGAATCGCAATTTTCGTACTCGCAATAATCGATTTTCAACTTTCCTTTTCATTTACTTATTCTTAAACAATGTTGGGAGACTTACATTTGTAATGCAATATTTTATTTATATGACTATGAGAAATAATAGCCTATTTTAATATATTCAAATAAACACCAGACAGATGACACGCAGAGCAATAACAGGTGGGCCTAACAAGGAAATTTGTAGAGGCAATCCCTAGGAATTATTTAAGTATGTAAACACCTTTTATGATTTCAAAGGCAAAAAATTAAAATGTTTTTTATCTATATTATCTTTAACCACTTGGTTTATACTCGTATCTAGTCCAATCTCTTTATTATTTACTAGATTTCCGCCGCGGCTCCTCCCGCGTTAATAGTTTTCCCGTGGGAATGAGGCATTATCCCGCGGTAAAAGGTAGCCTATGTTACTCAGGGTGAAGGTAGCTTTCTAATGGTGAAAGAATTTTTGAAAGCGGTTTGTAGTTTTTGAGTTTATTCATACACACACACACACACAAAAATACAAATCTTTCCTCTTTATTATATTAATTAGTATGATATGATTTACGTCGTATGTCAATTATTAATTCAAATAAAAATAAACTTTTGTTGTTCATTAAATCTTTTATTTTTTAGATATGACGTCGTTAATCAAGTGAAAATACGGACTGACTGCAATACGGCACCACCACGTCCAATCCTTGGAAATGTCAAACATGTTGATCGCTACACCAAGTGTGGAAGCCACTTTGATAAGTTTGCCCTTGAACAAAAGTGGACCACCAGAATCTCCTAGAAGTATCCAACATGAGATATTCAAGGCTACAAAAAAATCCCTCTTTATTTTTAGGACAGCAAGCTTGTGAATTTGAAGTCTAATTTAGTCTTATACAATGTTCCCAAATTTTCCTTTTCAGTTTAAGGAGTAACTATTGATATACGAAGAGTCAAGTCATCATAAGAATATGAATTCTGTGTAGGAGAAATGATTTAGTTCTCTCTTTCTATTGCACCAAGATTCACGCAAGTATGCATGTTATGTTCAAATTAAAGGTTTTCGTCCGGTGACAGACAAACTATTTTTGAGCAGTATTTTTTCTACAAGCATCATGACTTATGAATACTCCTCATGGTCATGGCTAACATTTTATTTCTTCCTTTATGGACTCTGAGCTGTCTGCGGTATTCATTTGCAATTATTATCATCAGCAGTATTACTAAATATATAAACGCGTCGTCTGAAACAAATTATTGTGTTATTTTAAAATTCACATCGAAACCTCCGTTCAATATTTTCCTTGTAAAAGTATGTAACAGTATAGCATGTGTAACCAACAAAGTTTGTGGACTAGAAAGTCTAGGAACTAGTCTTTGTTTTTTATAAAACTATGCTTGTGACGCAAAATCACCGTATCATTCTTCACGGGGCTTGTAAGGGAGTAAAACCAAATTCAAAATTATTTCCGGCCTTGTAACTAGGGAAAGTTACATACGGTAAATAAATTTGGTACTAAAAATAATTTCATTGAGCTTGTATCTACGGAGACTTGGTGGTACAATTGGTAGTGGTAGATTATAAATAGTGATTGAATTAAGATTCAGTACGCAGCATCTAAAGTAAGATATGCCGATATTTTGTGTTAATTACCTAATACCGTTCTTATCTGGACAATAAGAGTAGGTACATAAATCTGTAACTTTGATAAACTTACCTGCTTTATAAATGTATTAACTACTTCTTCGTTCGATTTACATTTTGTAATCCTTAAATTTTACATTTTCTTAATTTCATATTCATATAAATATAGGATTGAAATCAATTGTATTTACTATGTAAAAAAGAAGTGACAAATAAAAAAATACGATTTTTTTTCTTACTGCGCAAATTTTATTACTTAAGCTATAAAATAATTTTAACTGTATTTTCTGAATAACATTTTACGAGTAGATGCATTGCAATTTTGTATGACAATACTACAAGGAGGCAACTAAAACTTCTGCGTTGGCTTCCTTCGATGTTGCCAAAGTGAAGAACTCACTTATTAAATTATTTACATTACAAAATGTAATTAAGGAAGAGCGATACCTCCTAATACAGGCTTCTTAGCTTACAAAGGAGGTATCAGCCACTGTGTATTTGCTATTAAGTATATTGAAAATAAATTATTTATTTATTTTTTGTTCATGAATGTTCTTCTGGGTTGTCCTTCTTGCTATTTTTTTGAACTAACAGACTAAAAAAGTATATTTTCTAAAGACACCCCTGCCTAAACGTCTAATTGAGTTATCAAAGCCCGGCGTCAACAGCTAATTAGGGTAGGGCCAATTTGATATTCATTTACAAACAATACCTTACGAATTGTCATAAACAAAATCATTAAGCTTTGTTTGTCAACAACAACAATCGCGGGTCCAAATACTGTTTGATTAGCTAATTTGTTTACATAAATCAAAGTATTTCCAAAGTTTAATTCACTTGTTTGATTTCTATAGGTTTTCTTCAATATAATCGCTTTTCCGCCATTTTTCAATAACTTGCTTATCGCTTATTTATCGAGTGGGTTTCGAGGTCAACCTACCTCACAAACCCTGGTGTTGGAATTGTTGAGCCGCCTTAGGCTTCCGACTTGGCTTATATAACGACTACATTCGTAGATACGAGTAGTAGCCGGGACTAACAACGCTTTTAAGTGCCTTCTGAAGCACGGAATCATCTTTCTTTTCGGACAATCAGGTGATTCAGCCTACAATGTCCTAACCAAACTGGGGAAAGTCTCAAAAAGTGATATTTTTTGTTCGTCGGATCCCCACCGGGATTCGAACCCGGAACCTCCGTAACGTCAGACAAGCTTTTGACCACTCGACCACGGAGGTTTGTTATTGTTGTTTGGTTGGAGCATGTTATTTTTCAATTAGACTTGAATATAGACAGAGATACCAACCAAAACCAAACCAAACCAATATCATATATATTTTATTATATACTAAGTGACTTAAAACTCACCTAAAGGTGCCCAAAGGCCATGCTGGCAGACCATGCTTGGTGTTTCGCTGCGCAATCGAATCAGAAATCCTTCACGATGTTTTTCAATATCAACGCGCTAGGCCGTGATCCGAGGCTCCCTCGAGCCGCCCCTAGACGCGTTGGTATATGACTTTTTTTGGGGTAGAGTCTTCCGCTCCCCCGCAAGTCCGGTGAAGCTTGATTGGTCGTACTTATAAGATCCGCAGGCGAACCAAGGCACAGAATACCGAATAGCAGTTTCTTCAGTTCCTACAGAAGGTTCACTTAGCGACATAATTCAAATAAATAGCAACTCTCTTTTCTGTTACAATAAAGTGTAATTCAGATCGCACGGCACTAGCTAAAAACACGAAACGTGCCTCTCTTGGCGGAAAGCTAGTGAGGTATACTTATATTACATTGATTTAAGTTGAATTCCTTCGTAAAAAAACTCAGTATGAATACTGTACCTACATAACGTCGTTGCGCTTTCCAATCCGGATATGTGGAATTTTTGGAAAAAAATTTTTTTGCTCTATTCGCTTCAGAATTTTAAGGCGCATGTACCACAAAAACAGATTTGTAAAAATTCCGCTTAGATCCGGAGAGACATTTTTGATATGTGGGTAAATTAGAAAAACTGAACTGACAAGTGCTCATTGAGCACATATCGTGATTTTTGCAAAGTTGAAATGCACATGTCAGATTTTCCGTTCACATATAAATTTGTAGTTTCAATATAAAATTACATATCAGGTTTTAGTGATACATTTAGTGTATTTTGATAAGGGTAAACCTTTGGTATAAACGGTCTTTCTACCAGACCTATCTCTTTCTTTTTGGCTGCTTACGAATCCAAATATTATTTATTCAAACCAAAATATAATAATAAATAAGTAAAACATAGAAATAAAAATTGGTAGGTCAACGGGCCTTGTTGCTGAGTTAGACATCTCTAGCAGGCAATTTTTAGGTAAATAGAAGGCAAAATATTGTTGCGGTTTGGTGGCATCATTTTTTACGTAATATAAGTAGTCTTCTTCTTCCGACCTTTTCCCATGTCTATTTGGGGTGGGCTATCCTACTCTTGTTTCTCCAGCAGATGTGTCGTTTCTGAGTCGTCTGAGGGTCTTTATTTTCTTTGGCGAGGTCTTTACTATTGACATCCATGTGAGTCGGGGTCTATCACAGCTTTTTGGTCCCGAGTCAAGTTGCAGCGCTTTTTTGGTCATGTGTTCGTCAACCATCGTAGGCGTGACTCGTGTGACGGACGTGTGAGTTGGCCTGTTATTTCAGCCTGACCAATCCCAACGACTCCCGTAAATACCTCAGCGTTCTGTTGGATAGATCCTTGACCTTTAGAAGGAACTGTGAAAATTTGAAGCGAAAGGTGCACAGTCGTAAAAATTAACTACAGCAACTTGTGAGGAGGTACGCCGCCGCAAGTGAAGCGGACGTCAGGACTGGCGGCGCTAGCATTTTCTGCCAGTGAATTTTCATGCCACTCTACTCATGCCAAGCTTGAGGATACAGCCTTAAACGAAACTTGCTGTATTATTACTGGATGTTTAAAGCCGACCCCGTTTAAGTTCATATATCCCTTAGCTGGCATAGCAATTTCAGATGTTCGCAGAACAATAGTAAGCTTGCGAGAGAGGGCTAAAGTGGATGACATCATGTGGCACCCTCTACATCGGCAAGAGGTCGAACTATAGTTATTCGCGATGCGGTGGTGTCGCGCTTCCGTGATTCGCTCCTACGTGTTTAGTACTGAAGTGGTAACTTCCGGCAAGAGCCACCGCCACTTCTTCTTTTTGACCTCTTATCCCTCAGCAGGGACGTAGGGCTCTGTTGGAAACCAACATAGAATCTTTTTTAAATATAGGTCTAATTTAAACAAGGCTATAAAAGCAGAAAAATATAAATTAGTTTAAAAATAGAATTGATATTTCAATTGTTTTTTATAATGCGTGTGTAAAAAATAGCATTATTGCAAAATTGTTCTTTTTCTCATTATCTTGTCTGAACAAAGTCAAGTTTTAATTGTTCATAGTATTTTTCCTATTTTCATAATTTCAATCCATAAAACTATTCCAGCTTTTTTCTATCCTATAAATATACCTACAGTCCGCTTCAAACAGGCTCTTAGAGTAGTCTTCCAAAGATCTCTATCTTGCGCTGCACCTTCTAGATCTTTCAAGCAGTAATCGATGGATTCAGCTTCTTTTTCCACCGAGCGGCGCCAAATAGTTCTGGGTCGACCTTGTTTCCATCTTCCCGTGGCTTTCCAGATAAAACGCTCGTTTGGAAGGATCACAATCCGGCCTTCTAAAAATATGCCCAATCCAACGCCAATTACGCTCTAGGATCTCTTCACATTTCTTTTTGACTCGTTTTTTAGGCATTTATTAATAAATACCTGCGTGAGGTCTTTCTTAACTCACCATGTTTCACAGCCATAAAGAAGAACGGATTTAATATTATATAAAAAAATCTTCAACTTTGTGCGTCAGGTAATGACCGGTGAACTACATACTGGCTTTAGTTGTGAAGACCGAGAGCTTTCTAAAGTGCGTCGTCCCTCTCACAGCCGAACCCTTTTTAAGCGAGATGCAGTATGTGGCAAGCTCGTATACCGCTTCTAGACCCTTTTGTTCCACTCTCTGAGTCTTCCAGCCAGACGCAGCCTTCCGTGGTTAATGTGGAAGTCTTTAAATAGACTTCGGATCCAGGTTGGCCGGAGCAAGAAAACATGTTCAGGTGGGGGCTCTCCACTGACCCGAACCTGGACTGGACTGTATGTGTGGATCGGTACAATCCATGACCCACTTGGTAACCTGTCTTAACTGCCCTGCCACCTGTTCTCAGCTGGACCTAATGAACGCCTCACACAATGCAGTTGAAGTGGCTATTTTCTAGGCCGCAAATATTAAAAAGGAAGGTTAGTTATCGACTCGCAAAGAAGAAGATTGTGTGTAGTGTTCAGGGTAGAGTTTGAAGCTTGATCGTCTGTACCTCTTCCCAGAGGCAGGGCATATGCTTCGTTTTCTCCTTTTCTTCTAAGGCCTGCGTTTTCTAGAGACGATCTACTTTTCTAGTTATGCCTATAATGTAAGCAAATTTTCATCAATTAAGATGTCGTCTGCATATAGCATGCTTCAAGGTGCAGGTTGCTGGATTTCTGCCGTTAGGTAGTTATCACCATATTGAAGAGCAGGGGGCCCAACGCCGAACTGTAGTGAACTCTGACATTCAGGGCAACGTACATTTTTGTGGAATTGTAATAGTAGATTATCTACTACCAGTTTTATGTACCATTCGGGGTTCTCTTTGGGAAACGGTCGAACGTGCCTCTTAGCCTTAGCACACATTCTCAAATTTTAAAAGTGTGTGAGATCAGCTTTACAGCTCTATAGTTGCCGCAGAATCTTACGTCGCCTTTGTTCTTGAAAAATGGTACCAAGAAGCTTCCTCGACGCGTCTGGAATGCTTTCATGAGCGATTTTGTTGAACAGTGCCTGTAGGAAGTACCTATATAGGAACGTCCCCGAGTTTTGCCCACATTTCGGCCAATCGTCAGGGTCCGTGGCTTTATTGTTGGCCATTTATATTTAACAAGTTAATACAGAATGTTCTAATATTCTAATGCGCAATGCACATAGTGGAACCAAAAAGGAAGAACCCGTTAATTAACTAGAGTTGATATGTGCCCAGATAATACATAATTATTTTTGGAGACCCAAACCAAATCTTACATGTGCCTGAAAAATAGAAAAAAAATTATAGCGCAGGACACTCACCAGATACCACCAAAATATTCTAATAGCAAAGAGTAACGATTTTTTATACACCTTTTTGCATTTAAACGATAGCGTTTTTGCTAATACTAAAAGAGCGTCGGTGGCCAAGTGGCTAGGCCCGTTGACTTCCGTTCCGAAGTTCGATGGTTCAAACCTCGGCACGTACCAATGTGTTTTCGATTTTCGAATTCATATGTACGTTTATTCGACGCTCTTACGGTGAAGGAAAACATCGTGAGGAAACCTGCACACACCTGCGAAGAAATTCAAAGGTTGTGTGTGAAGTTGACCAACCCGCACTGGGCCAGCGTGGTCGACTAAGGCCTATTCACCCTGGTATCAGGGTAGGCTCGAGCCCCTCGGTGGGGACATATATGAGCTGTTAACAGTTTTTGCTAATAATGCGCCTGTAATACGTTTTTTTGCTCTCCTGAAAACTATGCAAAATGCACATATCTAACTTGGAAAGCGCAACGACGATAAAATGTATTAGGCAAGTTTTATCAACGTTTTTGTTTTCATAGCTCCAAAACAAATGCAATTAGCTTTAGGCACAATATTTACATAGGTGCGTACTTATAAGTGCTCTATAGAACTAAAAGTAAACTCATCTATCGTCTGTTCAAACAAACAACTGGCGCTAAGTATTGTTGGTCTATTTTGTCTATTACTCTATCATTTTGTTGAAATTGCATCAAGTTTATGAAATCAAACAACAATGATATTTTGGGCTATCGATCTTTGGGTCTTATACATCGTAGGAATTTCTTCTTATTTTTTTATACGATACTAAGGGTTATCATTTTTTTATTTCATCTGCATAATTATGTTCGTTTTTTTAGTAGCTCACATATTTAATTGGGGTCATGTGAGGGGCTCGAGCCTACCCTGAGATAAGGGTGAAAAGGCCATAGTCGACCACGCTGGCCCAGTGCGGGTTGTTCAACTTCACATACAACTTTTGAATCACTTCGCAGATGTTTGCAGGTTTCGATGTTTTCTTTCACCGAAGGGCGTTGAATAAACGTACAGTAGGCAGCACATGCGGCTGGACTTTTTGACCTTGAGAGCGCCCGTATTCCGTAGAAGTAGGGGTG
Organism: Teleiodes luculella; assembly: GCA_948473455.1. Classification (NCBI taxonomy): domain Eukaryota; kingdom Metazoa; phylum Arthropoda; class Insecta; order Lepidoptera; family Gelechiidae; genus Teleiodes; species Teleiodes luculella. The sequence goes on from OX419589.1 coordinate 14,538,165, forward strand.
AATTTCGTAGTGCGAATTTCCAGCCGCATGTGCTGACTTCTGTACATAATGAATTCGAAAATCGAACACACATTGGTACGTGCCGAGGCGTGAACTCGCGAGCTATCGAATGGAAGTCGAAGATGTGTGCAAATTTCTGAAACCGACATTTTTCTATGATGAAACTAAGTAATGTGCGTAACAAGCTTTTAAACAAGTGGTTTCTGCCTAACCTTCCTGGAAAAAGGCGTAATTTTATGTAGGTATGTATATTTTAAATTTTAGCTTTATGATAAAAACCCTTTTTTTTTTCACTCAAGTGCAGTCAAGTACATGCTAAGCAGTTCAGCTTTCACTTTGAACTCAACCGTTCTTCTGGTAAATAAATAAGAATATATCGCTATGTGGTCATAGCTATATATTCTTACTTTTCAATTTGAACGCAATTTGTTATATATTTGTAATCTACTCATGATTCCCTTTCATTTGATACCCCACATGGCATGTTTATATTTTTTTTTCGGCCGCCATTTTGGATTTCAGGTACAAGGAGTACTTAATTTTTCGAACTGCTAATAATAAATAGCGATTTTCGGATTCAGCGATGTCCAAACCCCCGAAAAGCACTATTGGCAACTTGTTACAAGATTTGCCTCTGACAATCAAAATTTAGATATTGTTTCCTAGTCTATCACTCCCTGTTCCAAATTTAGGCAACCCACATTGATAAGTCTCAACAACAAACAACAATACGGAGCCGGGGGTCGGGTGTTTACCGTTTGTCTCGAATCACACGACCTGCGACCGTCCGGTTGTCTAATTTTATATTTAGTGCGCTATGATAACAACATTGAGGTATTACCACGTATTACGTTACAGTACTGGAGAAGACACCTCGAATATACTCGGTGCGCCAACATGGCGGCAGCGGGAGGCGGGCGAGAAGAAAAACTATAGACAATCGCTGTAGAAGTTGGAGGTCGAGACTTGTCTAAACACAATATGCCGAACTTACGCGACCGAAGTTCAGCATGATAGGCTTGCTATACTATTTGAATTACTGAGGACACATTATGCCGATATGACATTGCCTTACAGCGTACAGCCGTAAGTTTAAACTTACGCTCGCTCGGCATTTTGTAGAGCCCACATTATTCTGCCGCGTAAGTTCGGCACTTATGGTGTGTCATATCAGCCGAATACGTCGGAACATAAAATCAGCCGCGGAACTCCGGTCGCGTAAGTTCGGCACAGTGTGTCTAGAACTCTAGACACTAAGAGTGCGGTTCGTGGATGTCGTTTCTATGTATGCTAGTACAGTAGCAGTTCAATGGATAACATTGATAAGTTTCTAAGCGGCGCGGCGGCGCCTGTCTGATAAGGCCATGTTGCTAGGCGCGCGCGGACCGAGTCTGTAGGTAATTTTTATATTTGTTTTCAGTACTTTGGCTCGTGATCAGATATTATATTGGAACATAAAGCGTCAATAACTTTTTTTTGTATGATAAATGTTTTGCGTTATAAAATAATCAGAAAAAGTCTTATTTGGCGAAATATTGAAAAAATAATAATAATAATTTAATGTATTTTTCATTTTTCACTTCGATTTACAATTATTAAATAATTTACACTTTATTGCATACACAAATTAAGTATAAATATATTATAAATCAAATTATCAAAATTTTTCATTGAAATTTCATTTTAAACATTAACAGGGAATTTAAGTACTGTTCTTACAAAATAAATAAAATGTCAGTATTAATACTATTTAAAAAGTTTAGTTATAGCTTTCCGCCGCGGCTTCGCTCGCATTAACAGTTTTTCCCGTGGGAATGAGGCATTTTCCCGCGGTAAAAGGAAGCCTATGTTACTCAGGGATCATGTAGCTTCTCGAAAGTAAAAGATTTTTTGAAATCGGTTCAGTAGTTTCGGAGCCTATTCAATGCAAACAAACAATCAAACCTTTCCTCTTTATTAGTATAGATAGAGTCCTGGAAAAAACAAGGATGTTATCAGGGTATTATATTTAGCTTGATAAGTACTTCATATCCTGCTGTCTGTCGGTATATCTGTCTGTAGTATCATAGTTCTGATTACAATGTTATTTATTGTTTAAAAAAAAAGGTTCCCGATCGTTTTTGTTTAGACTCAAATTGTAGCTCACTAAATTGCCCAGAGAATTTTTCTCAAATTTTAAATATCATTCTTCGTTTTTTAAATATCGAGCGCCAAAAGCAAAAATTCATTTCTTTTTTTCACAATTTCTCGTGAACACGCGTCTTTTGTAAATATCAAATCTTCACAACTCTCCGAGACATAAGGGGGTCGTACTTTTTCGTAAAATTGGGGTCTATACTGGAGACGATTTAATTAGTCCAATTCTAAAGCAGAAACAACACCTCAAACTAAAATGAAATCCTCTTAAAATCATAAAAATACCTATACCAAAATCAGACAAGAGAAAAACATCCACATCACATAAAATTGTTAAAGCTGGAGGTACACGAGCTGAAATGGCCTCCGGCTGAAAGGTAGCTTCATCTGAAAATGAATTCGTAGAAATGGGAAAAATCGTACGGACACGTTTATTTTTCTTTTACGGACAGTAGCTAGGCCCTAGGCAGCTACCGCCCCGTGCCGCGTGTGTGTGCGAAAAGTACCTTCGAGTGACAGAAAACTGGCTAAAATTGTAGCTAAAACCAGTTAGGAAAACGCAATTTTGATGGTAAATGATTTACCTAAGTGTTAAGAACTTAATTGAGGGAAAAAGAATATACAATTTTCATTAATAATGGTTTAAAATTTATGATTATCATGGCATTTGGTTTCTGTGAGTGCAATAAAAATATAACACATCGTCAAAATTTTAGTATAGAAAAAAAGACTCATGTCCAAAGGGAAAATGTAATTACATTTTATAAAGACAATACTGCTATGAGCTCTGGATAGATGTGTGATGGATATTGTTGTGAAAAGTTTCGCAATTGGGTTGTATTTCATATAAAGTTCGACTAGAGTCAGTACAGGATTCAAACACTTCTTTAGAGTGCTTTAGGTATATTTATGAGCTGTTAATTTGTTTTTACACAACAGTAATAAGGCATGCCTCTTTAATCCCCACGTATGGATTTCTGGTTAGGGATCGCGGTTGTTTTTGGTCAGTCATTGCTGCTACCTGTTCTCACTCTGGGTTATGTAACACAGTAACACCTCATACAACGTCCTCAGAAAGAGTTAGGTTAGTAAAATTCTGAGCCTATAAATAGACCGTGACTGCAGTGAAATTCGAAGTATTATTTTGTTAGTTTTGATGTTGTAATTCAATAGTTATAATTATCAACGTTTTCTAAAAATAGAAATAATTTACTGTGTTGTTTACAAGTACAAACAAATAAATCATTTGGGTCCATTCTGTCGAAATCCCTTATCTTATTGTCATGGCAATGCTTCTGTTTTTGTATGCATAGTTTATCCTACTAATTTAAGTTCGTATTCTAATATTTTTCATACTAACACTTGTTGACCAAACCTTGGACTTCGGAGCCAGACAAGCAAGGGTAACTCGAAGGTTCCGTTAACATCCTACTGAAGGGGTGGAATCTACCCTGAAATCACCTACTTACATTATAATAGAATATTCTTTATTGACACCAAAAATAAACAGTACAAGAGAAACATTTTTAAACAAAGAGTTCGAAGAATTTTTTTTTAACTTTTGGATATTACATCACTTAGTTCATTAAAAAAATACAAGAGTCAAAAGGCGGCCTTATTGCTAAGCAATCTCTGCCAGGCAACCTTTAAGTTGGAGATAGCGTATAAAAAAGATTGAGCGGGTTGAGGCTATTAATAATGTAATAAATAGACTACATACTAATGGAAACACATACTATGTACTTTACCGTAAGAGCGTCGAATAAACGTACATATGAATTTGATGATCGGAAACACATTGGTAGGTGCCAAGGCTTGAACCTGCGAACTTCCAAACGGAAGTCAACAGCCCTAGCCACTTGGCCACCGACGACGCTGCTAGTACGTACTAGAACTGGGACTCATTTGGTTTCTTTCAACAAGTCGAATACTCAACATTTGTTAACCAGAATCTGAGCAGGGTACCATAAAGCATGCTTATTTAGATTTTTAGCCTCTGATTTGTAAGTTATTTGTGTATAGGATACGTAACATTCCAGATGGACTGAGGTCAGGAATAAACCGGTTACTTAGATAAGAAACTATCAGTAAAAGTAAAAATGCTTAGGTGTTGCTGCCATGGAGCACGACTTCAACAAATGAGAATTTCTGATACAACACGACTTTAAAGCTATTGCGATGCGATGTGACAATCATTCCCCGACTAAATAAAAGATGAAAGCGAAAGAAGAAGGATTATGATTGATAAATCTTTGTGACGTCACCTCGTCTGTCTACGCTGCGGTGGCGTCTATCGGTACGTAATCTTCATTATGTCCAGTCATGATTCTCAGCCTTTTTGGTTATTGCTCTTAAAATCCACAGAAAACAAACTATGAAACTAAGCAGTCCAGTCCTTAGCTGGATTTAAGGCTGACCAATATCTTTCAAGGTCTTGACGAAAGTTCCACGAGAGGCAGGTGAATTGGGGATCGCAAGTGACACTGTAATGAAACAATAGAGCTAGACAGGTGAACGCCACGACTATACCGAGGCCACCCTAGGGTTGTAATGAAGTCTTTGCAACCTCGTTTTTACCTCATTTTCCATTTCTTTTTAGTCTAAATTCAAAATATTCAATTTTCGAATTCATTCGTCATTCATACGTCATCTTCGTCCATTTTGTTTTTAGTTTACCCTTAGATACCAGCTTGACGGCCGACTTTATAGAAATTTGTTAAGAATCTTAGTTATAGTATAAATGCCAAGTCCGTTTGCACAGTTTACCTTGTAATTAATAATAAATTAAACAGTGGTGATAACGCAAAGTGGTCCCGATCATTTCACCGTAAACCTTTGTACTAATCTTCAATCATGCTGCTTCCGCGCCGCCGCCGCCGGTTCGCCAAAGAAGTATTGGTGAGCCGCGGGTGCGACAGGGTTATACATACATACATACACCTTTAGCTATCTCATACTGGCAGGGAAGCCCTTATTATGAAACACAAACTTTTAACTAATCGAATAGAAGTTCTTATCAATGTTAATAATGTTAACAGCATTAGAGTAATAATGAATTATGTGTGAAAGTTTATTTTTAGAGGTGTTTGGTTTGGAAGTCTTCATTCGGTCGTCTTGTCTCGTAACGAGCACCGTTTCCGAACAGTTTACAATAGTTAGCTAACAAACTAAACAATGAATCGAAACAAGTTATTGAGGATCAATTGTTGTGTAAGTGTTTTTTTTTATCGTGTGGATTTTAGTAATTTGGTTTTCTTCTTGTAGCGTCTGTGGTGTTGATGATAATAAACGTCAAAAGCCTCAAGTTTTGTGTGGCCACCATGCCTTCGGAAACGCCGTCTATATTCGCTGCCATATGCCGTTTTTTGTTTAATTTTTGTTTATTGTGTGTGTTATTTTAAGAAAGTTCTTTCTATCTTAGAGCGTCGAGTTCATCAGCCAACCTACTCGTAAAGGATACCCAGGCATACCCACAGACGCAGGAAAGCGGGTCTTGAAGCAGTGTTAATTATATGCAGCCTGTAATATAGATTGTGCCCGCTTATGGGACAGACTATAAATTCGGATTCTAGCCCACAGACAGCTCTTTCCTGCATCTGTGGGTACGTTGGCTTTGACCTGATTTGTTAATTTAGTGTTTAAAAAAAATTCAAAATGTGTTTATTCGAAGTAAGATTTTACAAATCACTAATCGATGTCGAGGAGAGTTCACGATTTGGCTGTCTTCTGTGGAGAAGAACTCTCCGGAAGAAACTCCACAGGCGTTGCATCTTTTTAAAATATTTTTACTTAATTATTATTTTATACAATTTGATTAGTATAACAAAGAGTGCAAACGAAATATGCAATTAGAAGAAGGCAACCAGTCAAAGTAGAAAAACTAAAGTTTATCGAACTATTCTGGTGGATTTTTCAAATCTAACAATAAAAACCGAACAAGTGCGAGCTAAACTAGCGTGGAGAGGTTTTTCCGTACATACGACGTTCTTCATCATCAGCGGAAATAGATTGACTTGAAATGTTATGCAGATTTATCTGTGACCAAAGGCAGATCTGTAATATCAAATAATTAGCTTAGCGTGAGGGTGTCGAGGTAATCCTACCTCACAAACTCTAGTGTCAGAATTATTTATTGAGACTTCTATGGCTTCTGACATGGTTCATGTAACGAACTACTACATCCGTAAATATTAGCTAGGACCAACGACTTTATTTACGTGGTTTCCGATGCACGGACTGACCTTTCTTTTCTGACTATGAGGTAATTCAGCCTGCAATGTCAGAACAAAATTAGGGGGGGAGGGGGCAAAAACAAACAAACAAACAATAATTAATCTTAAACACGAAGGCTAACTTTAGGCAGTAAATTTAGAATTGAATAAAAAAAATTGCATACCCTACTGTTTATCCGCAACATAGTGGCAGTAGGTACTCATAAACTGAACAACTTTCCCTAAGATTATTTTTAGGATTTCAACCGTGGCCGGTCACGTGACCAAAATTTATATGAAAAATTGAATATAATTTTTAGGATTTCAATCTATATTCTTTTGTTCAATTTCATGAGTACTACCACAGTACTACCACTATGTTGCGCATTAACAAGCAGTTTTTCACGATGTATAATACTATATCCGTAAAATAGTCTGTCGCATTCAGCAAATAAATTTATTTGTAGCACAAGATTTCACATGCGAAAATTATGTATTACTAGCTTCCCGCCGCGGCTCCGCACGCGTTAATGGTTTTTCCCGTGGGAATGAGGAATTTTCCCGCGGTAAAAGTTAGCCTATGTTCTTCCGCAAGGTCTATTCTATCTTTGTGCCAACTCCGCCCGCTTTAACAATTTTTCCCGTGGGAATGAGAAAATTTCAAACCAAATTCAGAACCAAAATCGGTTCAGTACTTTCGGAGTATTTTCAATTATTAGGAATATTTTACGTATTTTTTTCACACCTTGGGTTACATTATTGAAGTTTTAGTAAGGATCCCTAATTTTTTGAAAATAAAATATAGCCTATGTTACTCAGGGTGAATGTAGCTTCCTAACAGTGAAAGAATTTTTGAAATCGGTTCAGTAGTTTCGGAGCCTATTCGATGCAAACAAACAAAAAAACAAACAATCAAACCTTTCCTCTTTATAATATTAGTATAGATGCCGCAAGCCGCACAATTTTGCCACAGTCCAAATAAGCCTTTGCATTAATAAATGAAAACACTTTATTGCACAAAAAAACCGTACATAGGCGAGCCTTTAATGTTTAAAAGGTAGGGAAACAAAGCGCGTTAATTTATACCGTGTTCTTTTCATTTTCAGATGTGCCTGGTGTTGCTACTAAGTCAGTATTGTATCCACACGTGGGCAGAAGAATCCACAACGAAGAAGCAGGAGATAATTAATATTAATGACACGGTCTATATGTGCGGTTCTATCCTTTCGATGTTTTTGTCCAAACTCTGCAACACAGATGTGAAGATCATCAGGCGAGATACCTCGTCCTCATTAGGTAAGCATTTTTTTTTAAGAATAAATACATGTCAGAAGAAAAAGTCAAAACATCACAAATATACAATAGCAATTAAAATATGCCCGCGGCTACGCCCTCGTTGTTTTCGGACTTTTCCGTACCTAGTAATTTTTAACTATCCCACGGAAACTTTTTAATTTTCCGCGATTGTAAGTATCCAAGATGTTGACGGGGGTAACAAGGTACCACCATGTAAATTTACTTTCAAATTGGTCAAATAGTTTCGGAGATTTCTTGCACAACTTCTTATACCCCCCTGACTCGCTATTTAGCTTTTTTTCTATGTAATGATTTTCGACCTCTACAGTTTTATTATATATTATTATTATAGATTGTCAAATAAACTGCCCCGAGTCGTGCCCAGTGGGAATGACCCCATCAAACTGGCGGCGTTTCCACTCTGTATTGCCAGTGAAAGTTTCACTGAAATGTGCTGTCGCAGGAATGATGACTTCTAGCCTCTGCATTCCACGGCCCCGCTACTTCGACTGCCACGGGAACGAAAACTTCATTAATGTAACCCAAGGTGTAAAAAAAAACCTAAAATATTCCTAACAATTGAATAGACTCCGAAACTACGAACCGGTTTTGGTGAAACATGACACGAAGTTAGAATAAACCTTGGAAAAGAACATAGGCTACGATTTATCGTGGGTATTTTTTTCATTCCCACGGGTAAAACTGTACAAAGATAGAATAGACCTTGCGGAAGAACATAGGCTAACTTTTACCGCGGAAACATTCCTCATTCCCACGGGAAAAACTATTAACGCGGAGCCGCGGCGGGAAGGTAGTATAAAATTAGGCAAGAATCAATTAATCCGGTCATAAATAAATTAAAACAAGTCAAGATACAAATTACACACACGCCAAGAAATACTGCCGCCCTCCAGTCCAGGCCCATATGTTTATTTATTATTTTAAAGTATTTTGACATTGTTAATGAATGAGGCAAGAATCATTGTTTTTGACTCATTTTAATTTATTTATGACCAGATTATGTTTATGATGAAAAAAAAGCGACAATTGTGACATTGGTTTAAAACGATTGACCATAGAACGTCTTACCTGTGGGTGGACACATTACGAAACTCACCAACATTTCATTATCTAAACGAATAGTGCTTACGAAACTATCGACGAGTTTAAACGACTAGTCGCGTCGATAAATTGGTCCTAACTTTCCAACTCTAATGACGTTTTGCGGCCGTCCCCAAGTCCGATTAAACGCTTGCAGATTGAAAATGTTTGAATTAAGAACCTTCAAATAAAAGACGGGGAAGTCCCAACTAACTGCACCTTTGCAAAAGTTTCCCGTAAGCTGGATTTGAGCTCCCGTTCCGTCGCCGAAACCAACTTGTGCTGATGGGGAGAAATTCCTACTACCCATGATATAGAGTGCTTACTCGATGTGGCATGTCTATATCAGCTTAGGTATCTACACCATCAAGTCAATTCAGTAAGAATAAATTCGATTCGTTCAATCGAACTGCAAGTGATTACAGTAACATTTTAAAATTTGCACTGACCTGGCGAAAATTTGTGAAATTTAGGATGTGAAAAAACATACAGGGACTTCACGATGTGCAGCTGACAGTAAAATTACAGTCTTAGCAAAAAAATTATCAGTACACTCAAGCTGTAAACCAACATAGAAGTTATACGTACACAGCTAACTGTTTTTTTATCGCTTTGTCGAGCAGTGGTCGTCTATCGTTTTAATTGATGATTGTCATCGTGATAAAAAATGGCACATCCAGTGTACGGTTACAATGTCTTTGGAAAATTCCCTCACTTGTTAGACAGGTAGTGAAAAAGAAATCCGCTTCGCTGGATGGGCGAACCGCCGTGTTAAGGATGGAAAATGCATTTAAAAGGATTCGAATCCGGAACGTTGTCTGTGAGAGGTATACACGTACGAATTTCGTGAAGAACTTTTAAGGATTGAGGATAATTCTGATGGGATTTAAGAGTTTTCCACGAGATTGCTTAATTTAAACTTGCTAAAGTCTCTTTTTCCTCATATCAACTGACTGCTGGTTAATCATATTACATTTAGATTTTTTATTTTCAAGAGCGTTGGTGGCCGAGTGGCAAAGGCCGTTGACTTCCATTCAGTAGTTCACGGGTTCAAGCGTCGGCATGTACCAATGTGTTTTATTCGACGTTCTTACGTTGAAGGAAAATATCGTGAGGAAACCTGCGAAGTAATTTAAATGTTGTGCAAAGTTGACCCGCACTATGCCGAAGTAGTCGGTGTGGCCCCTAATAATAATTACTTTACTACCTTCAGGTAATAATTACCCTTTAGGTAGGTAACAATGCCCGTACCCGCCGGCAGATGCGCGGCCAAAAGCAAAAAAACTAATAATCAGAGACGCAACCCCTCAGGCGTCGTCTCTTTCACGATGTTTTTCCGTGTCAATGCGCTTAGGCCTAGGATCGAAGCTCCCTCTCCCCGCCCCTAGACGCGTTGGTACATGACTCTTTTGGGGGTAGAGCCATCAGCTGCCCCGCAAGTCCGGTGAAGCTTGATTCGTCGTACTTTTTCGACTCAAGCACAGGTCAATTAAAAAGTGGTTGGTGTGGCCTGCTTACCCTGTTTTTAGGGTAGGCTCGGCTGTTAACGATGTGTCACAAAATTTGCCGAATATTTTTAAGCTATTGTATAGCTTCTATCGCGGGCCTCGTGGAGACCGAATCCAGAATTTCCGTAACGAAAAAACCTAACACCCCCTTTGACATACATAGTTGTAAAACAAATAAATTTAATTATTAAATTCAATAAATTTTTAGAAGTATGATAAAATTATAATATTGTGGTTTTGCAACTCTGAGTTGAGTTTAGTTGAGAGTTGATAAAAAATGCTATGCAATAGCTTTACCGCGGTAGTCCCCGAGTGCCAGACGTCTTTTTTTTAAAAAAAATTATATTCTTTTTTTTTCTTTTCAGACAGGCTGGTGCCTCGCAGTCTACACGAGCATCTCTACAAGCGCCGCCTGCTCTCCTCCGAGCCGCATCGGCGCCTGCGCCGGCAAATAGTCGACGAATGCTGTTCGAACTCCTGCAATCTTACCGTCTTCATCCAGTATTGCGACGAACAAGCCAAGCTGTTTCAGGAACAACCTGATCTATATGATTTGTTTGTCGATTAATACTTATTAATGTAATAATCTATTCACACAGGCTATCGAGTAACGTCATAAATCTATAAACCTGTATCCAAACCGACGCGGCTTTTTGTCACCTCCCTGAGTAATACCGATTCGAATATATTTACTGTAGATTGACAGAAGTAAATTAACACAATTGCGACTGTTTTCTAGAAATAATTTCATGTCCAAGATACCCAGTTTTTTTTTTCATTTATTTATTTCTCTTCATATATGACGTATGTGAAGACCTATTTGTGTTTGAATAAAAATACATTAAAAAACAACTGATTTTTAACCTAAAATTCCACGAGAACACGAAAGAACATTCTATTCATCATCATCATTTCAGCCAGTAGACGTCCACAGCTGGACAAAGGCCTCCACCAAAGATCTGAATGACGATTTGTCCTGTGCAGCCTGCATGCACAAGTCCGGTGAAGCTTGATTGGTCGTACCTTTTCGACACAAGCATATGTCAATTTAAAAAAAAAGAAGGCCTGCATGCAGCGGGAAATGAAATAGAATTTTCATGCTCGGAGTTTTCTTGCAGATCGAAACAATAAGATCTGCAAGGCCTATAAGATGGGCAATCAAGCTATTACAGTCGCGGGAAGCCGCTGGATGCGGGCCAAGCAGGACTGATCGATGTAGATCCGACACCTCAAGGTTGACAGCCAAGCAGTAAGGGAAGAACCTAGAAGCCTGTGTTTGAAAGTTATGATGTTTTTTACAATTTTTAAATAATGTGCGGAGTCTTAATACTGTCATAAAGCTGCCTGAGGTACCTTGAGAGCGCCCGTATTCCGTAGTTATAGGGGTGAATTTCGTAGCACGAATGTCCAACCGCATGTGCTGGCTTCTGTAATTTTTGATATGCTAATGAAATCTAAGAAAATAAAATATGTATTATTGGAAAAACAAAACACACAACTGCGTGAAATACTTAGTTGTCGTAGTACGAGTAATAAAAAGGTAGTAGGTAGGTAGTAAAAAAGTATTTTATTATATTTACACTTTCAACAATAGCATCGAATAAAGGAAAGGCAAATATGACGATTGCCGGTGTTCATTTTACAGGTATGTAAGACTTAGGTTTGGGGTGATAATACTATCATTTAATCCTCGTCATCTAAGCCGTGGCTTTTTATGTCTATAGCTAACTCCTTGACTTCCTGAATCCCTGGTACGACACGACCTGAACTGTTTCTTTCACTTGGTCTAAAAAGCTTGAGTCATCTAAGCCGTGGCTTTTTATGTCTATAGCTAACTCCTTGAATTCCTGAATCCCTGGTACGACACGACCTGAAATTTTTCCTTCACTTGGTCTAAAAAGCTTGAGTCGGAAAATCCACGCATCAAGCTTCACCGGAGTTGCGCGGGAGCAGAGGCCTCTATTCCAATCACATCATCATGTCGTATGGCAGCTACCGCAATGGATGGATAGGAATTCTAAGGTTTTTCAACCATTCCTCGGTCGGGTGAGCAAATGGTGGTAACAAACATTCTTCTATTTCAATAATGTAGTCATATGCCAACGCATCTGGTCATCTGCTCGGGCCGTTGGAAATTAGTCACCTCTAACCCTTCTTGAATAATCTGCTATTATTTCAGATGTTGCATTTGTATTGTTAGCAATGCCGTCGGCGATGATAAAAGTAGTAAGCGGATACAAAAAACAACTCAGAGTGTATAATGGAAGAAATGTTAGCTATGAGGAATACCCGTACGTAATGGTGCTTGCAGTGAAAATATCAAAGTTTAATAAGTTATGGGCAGAAAGAACTTGCACTTGCAGCATAATAAAACCCGCCTGGGTTCTCAGTGCAGCACATTGCTTGTATATAAACCGAGAAATGATAATACCTCTTTCTTTCCTCAAAGTCATATATGGAGACCTGACAATTCCACTAAACATAACGACTTCCGAAACGGAAGTTCAAGAAGCGTTTGTGCATCCACGATATACAAAATCACAATACATATATCATAATAATATATTACGTTCAAAAAGGAAAAATGATATAGCATTATTAAAGATCATCCCAGTAGATGTTAAACCACTGGCTAAGTTATCCGCAGTAGACTACCACGCACTTATAGGTTATCATGTGACGTATTTGGGAGCTGGCAATACTTATAGTTTAAGTGATTATATAGGAATGGAGTCTGTAGAAGATATTATAGAAGAAGACGGAACGAGACCGCTTCAGATTGGCGAAGCAGCTATTGTTGATTGTAATAATCAATTTAGCGATGTTTATCCCAGAATATGTATCGTCAGTAAATGTTCAAATCCCTCTCAAATAATGCATGGAGATTCTGGTGGTCCGCTTCTTTTCAGGGGTAAAATTATTGGTGTTGCTAATTCATATTCTTTATTAGCCTTGTCTGCTTCACAAAGACGTTCATTATACCAGAAAGACATTGGTCCTGTTGGAGCCGTGTTCACTGCGATTAGTCCCTATTTAGACTGGATCGGCAACGTCATATCTAATAATACCAAATAATTAAAAAAATAAAGGACTTGTAGGACAAAAATCGTGTAATTGGTTTAACCTCTGTACCTTAAATTTTGATATCAATATATCAATAAAATTCTCCTTCTAAAGGAAATAAGGAACCCTTCCAGACCCCACACTCGCGTCTTTCAAGCGTGGTCGTCGTGCGCTTTGCGAGAAAACTTATTAATTTTCAACTTGCGTGTACATATTCATTCATTTTCGTTACAGAAAAGATGTTATAAGCGTGGTCTTAGTAACATAAATGTAACATTATAAACGGTTTTATGTACTACTTCTACTTATCTAGTCGCCGAATCGACACGAAAAGAACAAGAAGTACTACAGCTAAACTGATTCATTTAAGTGACATTTTTAATACGTATTAACTGGTCTGGTATTATGACTAAACTGCCTAGTCAAAGTCATAAGTTATTTACATTATTTATAGCAATTATTCATTTCATTCGCATCCTTCCATAGTCCTTTAAGTAACACAGTAGCTATAAGAGCAAAAAATAAACAATCATTAAATTCATAATTTTATCAATTCAATTACGTATAGTGGCATTGGTCATGCCATCTCTTGTGCTTGTCGGCCTAGCTGCAAGTACATTCTAAATTTAAATCTATTTCGAGACATATTTATTTTCATGGATAGTGTCAGTTTGATCACAGATAATATATACTAGTTACACTAGTTTGATATTGACATCTTCCTGCTCCAGGGCATGCCGCGACAGGATAGTTAGGAGGAGAAAGAAGAAAGTGCGTTTAAAAGTTTAAAATAACAAGGACTTGTGATTTCGAAGCTGCCACGCCAACTTCCCTATAGTATATATCCTATGTAACTATTTCTGGTTTGTTTGTTCGCCGCAAATGAGTTCCCGCGGAGTCAATCCAACCCTTTTCAGATTTATCGGCGCGATTCTGGCGGGGCCGACAAATGGCTCGCCTACCCTCTTGCTACAGAACACTGGATGCTGGCGCTGAAGAGAAATGTCATAGACTTCGGTGGTGAAATGGGGTTTCCTGAACAACTACAAAATATATAAAAATGCTCCAATTTTTTCAATACATGGCATTAAAATACGCCGGATTGGTGAATTGTCATACCATCATCATCTCAGCCGAAAGACGTCCACTGCTGGACAAAGGCCCACTACAAAAAAATTAAAACAAGTTGAGTTCGTTTCTAAAAAAGCTTGAATAGGCTATTTGACAATGCGAAAAATAAAGTGTTAATTACTGTAATCATTATGTAATGTAAGTTTAAAAATGGATATTTACTATGGGAAGTTGAAAATAATAATTAATTTATGTAAAAATCCGTAAATAAAAATGTATTTTTATTTGGCGTTTGTCACGTGACTCAAAACGCTCCTGATTAGTCGGGTATAGGACATATGTCACTAGCCAGTAAACATCGTTTTCTACTTATGCAACTTGTAGTAGTAGTACTGGCTAGTGACGTCACCGATGCCATTGCGACGCCATATTGTCAAAGTAGCGTTTTGGCGCGCTACTTAAATATTGAATTTTTATTTTGATATTTTTCAGGAAATATGTACCAGAATTAAAAAATACAACTATTACTGGGATCCACAAACTCTACTGAATAATAAATAAAATATTTTAAAAACCAGTCAAATAGCCTATTGTGGTAAGCCCGCCACAAAGCCCGCCGCAAAGCCCGCCACCTGTGTTTATGTAGGTATAGAATGTACTGTAGTGTAGAAATTTTTATTTATTTATCATAGGTTTCTTAAAAAACTATTTAAGTCACATCCACCAACTTTAGTGATCTAATTCAAATCCACCTGGCTGAACGAACTGAATTAATTATTTAAAACAAATTAGCTGCTTGCGCCTATAAAATATTCAATCCACTTAGTTCCCGCCAAGTATGGATTGTTTGCTGGATTTATTAACTTTGGCACGACACCTCCGATACGATTTCTTATGGGATCACTGTACAGCAAGCAGACCTGAAACTGAAACGATATAATATAGACGGCCCCGTAGCCTAGTTGGTAGGACGTCTGCTTATGAAGCACAGGGTCGCAGGTTCGAATCCCGCCCAGGTACAGGCTCTGCCTCTCTTCTTACTACTTACTGCTCTTACAGTAATAATAATAATATACAGTGAAGGTAAACATCGCTTAAAAACCTGCTCACACCTACAAAGTAATTCAAAGGTCACGAGTGAAGTTGATCAACCCGTACTGGGCCAGGTTATTACTGGAGTGCAATAAAGTTTAATTTGGTATTTTCATTCTATTCATGGATGTGGAAAACGTTCAATATGAAACTATTATGAAATCGCGAACCATCACCCGACCAAACATGTTTTTTTTTTCGTAATTTCAGGAGTTGGTACGTACCGTAGTAAAAGTTGTCCATATTCACGAGCACAATCATTCCCTAAAGGCTCTATTATACTTCGGGCGTTACATAATATTCTATGCAGAAACTGCTGAAAATATTTGTCATAAGATGAGACAGATATTGAAAAAAAATCCACTGTATTATAATTAATTTAAAAGAAATATTCTAGATTAAACGAAAATAACAGTTTCGTCGTCAGGCGAGATATTAAATTTTCAACCACAACAGTATAAATATTTTATGAGGTTGCGAGTAGAGGTTATATCGTATGTTATAATATGTATGTGAAATGCAATACCTACTTACGTTTATTGGACATGACATAACTATTTCACTAATATTACAAGTGAAAATATTAGTTTTGACTTTTAAGTTTAAATATATGGACAAATCCTTTATTTACCGATTTTTTTCTTTCCCGTGGGTATAAAGAATTTTCCCGCGGTAAAAGGTAGCCTATGTTACTCCCCAAAGTCTATTCTATCTTTATACCAAGTTTAATTTAGATCGTTTCGTTTCTGTGTCTTTTTCTGTCAATAAAGTATATTGTATTGTAGGTTCTGAGCGTATTCAATGCAAACAAACAATCAAATCTGTCCTCTTTACAATATTACTAGCTTTCTGCCGCGGCTCCGCCCGTGTTAACAATTTTTCCCGTGTGAAATGTGTGAATGAGGCATTTTCCTGCGGTAATAGATAGCCTATGTTACTCCGGGTGAATGTAGCTTTATAATGGTGAAAGAATTTTTTTATCGGCAGATTTGTTTTTGAGTTTATTTATTACAAAATACAAATCTATTCTCTTTATAATATTACTAGCGACCCGCCCCGGCTCCGCACGGGAAAATGGTTATTGTGGATTATTAAGTAGGTATATCATGCCTGTATTATACATATAAACCTTCCTCTTGAATCACTCTGTCTATTAAAAATAACCGCATCAAAATCCGTAGTTTTAAAGATTTAAAGCATACCTACATAGGGACATAGGGACAGAGAAAGCGACTTTGTTTTATACTATGTAGTGATGTGGCATGCGGGACCTGTAAAATGTTGTTGCTTCGCTTCCTCCCATTATATTGACCCACTCTTATTTTTCTATTGATGAGTTTAATTTATTTTTCACTACAGATGTTTAGTTTTTTAGAGCTTGAGGTTGTGGCGGGAAAAAAGGCATACTCAGTTTCTTCTCGTTTAAAACTCTTAATGCACTCGTAGTATTGATGCACTCGAATATATTGGAAAAGATTGTCTTTAAAATATGTAGTATAAGTAAACCAGATATAATATATTTAAAATTAAAAAAGGAATCATACTACGATTAGTATGTATTAGTATAATATTATAAAGAGGAAAGATTTGTATTTTTGTGTGTGTGTATGTTTGTAATGAATAAACTTAAAAACTACTCAACCGATTTCAAAAATTCTTTCACCATTAGAAAGCTACATTCACCTTGAGTAACATAGGCATTTTACCGCGAGAAAATGCCTCATTCCCACGGGAAAAACTGTTAACGCGGCGTAAAGCCTAATTATTTATAATATAGTAATGGTAGTCTAATCTAAACTGCTATCTTGCATTAAATAGCAATTAAAAAAAAAATGTTTTACTTTCGGTAAAGTGAGTTCCCACGTGCACAAAATTATTATAGACGTGTGGTCGTTTTTTAAGAAATGCAAATCGTTACCGAGTTTTAAAAACTAACAGCGCCATCTATTTAGTGGTTTCAGAATTACTTTGGTGAATGGTATTCCTTTTTAGAGTAAATAAAAAAAATGTGCTAGGGTATTCCAATGATGATGTAAAAGTAGAACAATTATTTAATGTTGTGTGTTATATTAGGTATATCATCTATTTGTTACCCTTACCACAGCCCTTACACTTCGATAAGTACTAGCTTTCCTATTCCTGTGGGAATGAGGTATTTAAAAAAAATAATTCTCTCCGTAAGAACCAACCATCCTTGGACTTCAACGAACATTTCAAAAAAAGAATTGGTAAGATTAGTCCAGGCGTTGTTGAGTTATGCGCTTACCAACACATTTTGTGATTCATTTTTATTTATATTCGTAGATTAGTATTAGTATAGTATGATTAGTATAGACTAGATTCAAAACTTCACTTAGTTAAAGCTCACCTAGAAGATATTATTATTTGGCGATAAGGCTGCCAATCCAATCTTTTTCTGCGTGCAACGTAGGTATATTGTATTTGCATTCACCGTATGTGCACTAAAATTAACTTTTTTAATACTTATTTTGTTTGGGGCCTGAATTCAACCAACGAATGATAAAATAAAAACCTCAGTATTTTAAGTTCTCTTTTGTTTTAAAGTAAAAGTAAAATATTCAGTATTTCTTCGTAGAATAACTTCTAAAGTATTTACAAAAAAAGTTATTTGGCCCAAGAACGGTTTTACGCTGTAAATATTTAACCATCTTCGATGCGATTTCAGTTCTGAAGGTAAAAAACGGTAGAAAATATTAGAAACTCTCTCCATTAAACTGTTCGCTTAAAATGACTATTTTGTATGGAATGTTATTTTTTTTAGTTTCCGATCAAAGCTTCGTTGATATAGCAGCATTTGATTTAGTGTTATTCCGTCATTAACATTCGTTGTACTAAGAAACAAGGTTAGGTTTCTATTTACAAGCTTTGTTTATTATTATAATTTATTATTTATTTACTTTTTCCTAACAATTGTGTCCCACGGCAGGGCAAAGACGTCTCTCGCCTCTTACTACTTTTCCCGATCTCCAGCTATGGTCTTCCACTCCCCACTATAACTCACTTTTCCCAATCTTCAGCATTTTTTTTATTGACCTATGCTTGAATCGAAAAGCTACGAAGACGAATCAAGCTTCACCGGACTTGAATCTCCAGCTATGCTCTTCCACTCCCCACAATAAGCATCCAGCTCATCTCGCCACCGCTTGCTGAGACCACGACTCTTTTTGGCATCTTGAGGCATCCAACTGCTGGTTCTTTTGGCCCAGAGTTCATTTGGCAAACGCCCGAGCTTTATCATACTAATATTATAAAGAGAAAAGATTTGTATTTCTCATCCTCACCGGAAAAACTAGTATAATATAATTAGCTATCCGCCGCGGCTCCGCCCGCGGTAACAGTTTTTCCCGTGAGGATGAGGTATTTTTCCGTGGTAAAAGGTAGCCTATGTTACTCAGGGTAAATGTAGCTTTCTAACGGTGAAATAATTTTTGAAATCGGTTTAGTAGTATTTGAGTTCATTGATTACAAACATACTTCCTCTTTTTAATATTAGAATAAATTATATACTTTAATTAATTCATAAAAATAACAACAGCAACACAACAAGAACAACATCTGTTAGAATTATCAGGATTAAAACATAGTTTACTTATTATATTTTTTAATGTTTATTTATAGCTATTTTATTATATTGTATTTGCAGTTCTTTATTCCATTTCTTTTCAGCTGTTGTCACGGGATAGGAACAAACATGTAAACTTCAACATTTAGGACGCATTATAATAATAGTAATACAAATTGGAAGACAAAAAGAAGGAAAAAAATCAACGTTATTAATAGACGTTTATCAAGAATCTCAGATGAAGTATCGGAAATTACCAAGACAACCGGATATTAAGAAAAAATATTGCGATACAGCTTCACAATATTGTCGTTCTCGCTTCGGTGCGGTGGAAACTCACAAAAGAATTTATTAAATTCTTGTACTAACTGAACTGAGTCTAGCTTTGTTCACGCGTCAATGCGCCCAGACATTTCATAATATTACTATGTAAAAGCTAAAACGCACGTGCTCGAACACCACTCCCAGATCCATATGTTCCGATCTCTGAGAGCCTCCCGGCTGGACATAGACTGCCATGGCCAATCTGGAAGTCTTTAAATAGACTTCGGACTCAGGTTGGCCGCAGTAAGGAAAATATGTTCAGGTGGGGATTTTCGGAGAACCCAAATTTGGAGTGTGTGTGTGGGACGGTGCAGTCTATGGCCCACCTAGTGTCCTGCCCTGCTTGCCCTGCCACCTGCTCGCAGCAGGACCTGATGGATGCCACAGATAATGCAGTTGAAGTGGCTAAGTTCTGGGCCAAAATTATCTAAGAAATTTGTCATCGACACGATAAGAAGAAGAAAGCTAAAATACTAACAAATAAATAAAATAAAGAGCGTCGATGGCCCGGTGTTTGGGATCGTTGTCTTTTATTCGTGAGGGCGCGGGTACAAGCCTTGATTTTATTAATGTACTCTCTTCGGTATAATAGTGTGCATGCTACCTCGTTGCCTCCTTTTTACTTCTTCATGTCTCATCTCATTTACCATTTCTTCTACTTAATTTGAATATTTAATTTTGGAATTCATTCAAAATCATCCGTCAATCATCCATTTTTTATTATTCATTCCATCCCCAACTTTTGCTTTCGTAACATCAGTGTTTTCACCCTTATCAAATGTGTTTGTGTTTTTGTTAATATCACTATCTCAATACTATACTAGTGAAAGTTTAAAAGTCTTTTACTTCTTATTTGCCATCCTAGTAAACTTAAATTCGGTGTGTGTGTCGGCCATACTTCTTTCTTACTCTTCATCTTAAACGTAGTTGCCCCGCAGGCTCGCCAGGACCCAGACGAGCCGCGGGTGTAACAAGTGTAGCTAGGAGCTACGATTGCTACGCCGTAGCTCATTCGTAGGCAATTCGTAGCAGAGTGAAAAATTTAACAGTACCACAGAATAAAAATTCGCCGCCGCTAGACGTAATTTGTGACAGTATCTAATTGAACTCAAAACAATCAATAAAAAAAATTCAAAACGGCCCGAGGGTTAAAAACCGTCTCCTCTGTACTATTTACTTACATTTTTTTAATTTTTTTCTTTGTTTTTTTACCAAAATGTTTCGAAGTTTAAGCCTGGTCTTTTTTACTGGTATTCGTTTATTCATCACACAAGACGAATAAAAGTATATAATACAGCAGTAGCGTTCACATGTGAAATAAAAAACAACTGCGATCCCCAACTTAGGGAATATGCCAACAACTGCAGACTAAGAAGCTCTTTATCATCGGACTAAAAATCTATGTTTAATTTTTAATCTGGTACATTCAAGAGCAACTCAAACTAAACACTTTGGTATTCACGAGTTGCTATGCATCTTTTCAGCTTTATACACGCTTTACCTACTTTTAACCGCACGTCTGTGAGCTTAATGATACTAAACCTAAATTAATTCTTGATCTACAACAATCAAATCAATAAAACCACAAATTAATTACGAAGCTTTTAATATTTCGAACAACAGTACTGATAGATCCTTAAAGCTAGCTTACGTTTAGGTTATTCACAACATGTATTCACAGTTCTCGAGTTATTTAAAGGTGGTACACTATAAGCGCCACGGTGAGGCATCGCATAGACACTGAGACCTTCGCAGAGGAGGACCAGATGGTCCACTCTGGAGACTTTTCTGGTCACGATGTCGGACGAAGATCTGGAAAGAGAGATAGGAGTTGCATTAGGCTTCGCAGCCCTACACTTAGCTGATAGCACCTGATAGGTAAGCCCGCGAGTTGTCCCTGGCTTATAACACTCATTTTTAAAAATTTCAGTGCAATTACACATATTACATATTTTATATTTTATTTATTTATAAAAAAAATAAAGCCACATCCATAACATTATACTTAAAGTAACATAAAGTCTTATTTAAATCAGTTCTGATGCATATTCTGACGAAAAGTAATGACAGCAACAAAAGTATATTTACTTGTCTAAAAGATAATTAAAAATATATAAAATTTCTTTCAAAGATCCCATTCTACACTGAAAGGTAAAAAATAAAATAAAATTCTAGGTAAAAGCTTATTTACATTAATAGTAACATCATATAAACATGACGTGTAGATAGTCGCAAATAATAATGCGAAGTTATATTTCTCTTTGATAATGCGAATACTTTTTTTTTAACGTTTGTTGTACTCTATTACACCGCTAGCTAACCAAACATATTAAAATATTATAATGTTACCCAAATTCTGCATTTGATGCTGGCTCAGTACC
Source organism: Teleiodes luculella (assembly GCA_948473455.1). NCBI lineage: Eukaryota > Metazoa > Arthropoda > Insecta > Lepidoptera > Gelechiidae > Teleiodes > Teleiodes luculella. Next base: position 14,559,931 of record OX419589.1, read on the forward strand.
ACGACGTAGTTTTCATCGTCAAAGATGTTCTTTTCATCACCCGGCTCCTCAAAATCTGGCTCCAAATCTGTTCAGAGAAAAGTTAATTTTATACTCTCAAATAGTGATATAGGTACTTACATGTAAAAAAATCTAAAGACCTAAACTCGTTTTCAAAATAAAATTCAAATTATAATAACAACTGTAAAAATAGTACTGAGATATCAAATCAATTCAATTCATTTATTTCAGGCAATATCGTATCGTAAATACCTTACAGACTATCATACATATTTACTATATCTAAACAATAAAACTAAATACACAGCACTTAATCTTTCGTTCTCTGCGGCAAAACAACTGTTTCTATGAACTATTTTTCAATTCTTATTTGACGGACTTGTGAAATGACGTCATCTCACTTATCGGATTTCTCTTTCTAACTTACCACTTTAAATCATTATAAATCGAAAACAAATTTGAATTTTTGAAAGATAATTTCTTATTAGATTAATATTTTTGATTTGAAGTCAAGTAAAAAATTAACATGCATAATAATAATATGCTAATTTTTTGGTTTAGTCACGTGCGTTTAGTCTTGTGGCAGATGTCTAATAAAATTTAAAATTGCTTTGGAGTGTCCCGCCTGTAGTACAACATGCTTTTTAAATAATGTAAGTACTGTGAACAGGACAGCCGGAAAATTGGTGTTTTCTCTAAACAGTTCTCTAAGGGATCCCCGACAATGCTATTTGTATGTACCAACAAGGAACGTATCTAGTGGTCATTTTGCACTACAAAGATTCAATTTATGTTTGCAACTTAATCTCACTATCAACCAATGCTTTCTAAAAGACCTATTTTTACTTCTACTTAGTACGAGTACTAACATTAATAGTTTATTGTAGTTGGTGCGATCGCTAAAATATGACGATACAAAAATATTTTTTTCTTGTCATTTAAGTATTAATATTTACATCTCTAACATGTTGTGTAGGTTGAAACTCTTGAATTATAGTATACATTTATCTAAATAAATAAGATTACACACTATAAGTACTAAGGCGGAGAACAGTAGGCCTACTATGTAAGTAGCGACAGGCTCTAGAAGCTGTCAAACGCGACATAGTGACATTAGAGCCATAGTAGTTCTATCAATATGTCGCGTTTGACAGCTTCTCGAGCATGCGCTACTTACATAATAGGCCTACTGACGGTGTCGCCTGTCGCGGCGACTTGTATTTGTATGAAATACGCCCGTTCCCATTGCGGCGCGTGCGATAATTATAGATATAAACTTTACCTGAATCTTAACAGGAGTTTACTTTTGCTCGCTCGCTCGCAAAGATATTCAAAATAAAATAACCTTACCGGAAATGTTAGGCAAAATGATACAAATATTCTAATCAGTCTGTTATAATTAAGTTAAATGAACTCACCTAACTGCGTAGTCGCTGGTATGACTTCAACGGTCGTGGCTTCTGTCGTCGTCGTAGTTGAAGTCGTAGTAGTGGCGAGTGCTAAGGAACAAAATTAATTGGCGTTTTGAATAATGAAAAGTATTTATTTATAAAATAAGCTAGCTTTCTGCGTTAATACTTTTTCCCGTGGGAATGAGGAATATTGAAGTTTTAGTAAGGATCCCTAATTTTTTGGAAAATAAAAAAAAACCTAAGTCACTCAAGGATCATGTAGCTTCTCAACAGTGAATGAATTTTTTAAATCGATTCAGTAGTTTTGTGCCTATTCGATGCAAACAAACAAACAACCTTTTTGAAATACGCTTATAATAATTATAATTATTATACCAGGGCGGCTAGCATGAAACCTCATCATCCTCACACGTGACGTGACAGACAGTTTTGTTGGGTATTGACTCTTTTCCTATTGGAGGATTTTTCAATATGGCGGGCTTTGTCGAAGCTTTTTGTTACACAGATGTGAGATAATTGCTCGTCACAGTGCTTTATGCTAGGCTTGCAGCTTTAACATCCATAAATTGAAGGATAGTTCGCACTTTAGTTTTGATAGGTAGGTAGCAGTAGGTTAAGACACAGAATATCAAATAGTAGTCCCTATACAAGGTTCACTTAGCGACGTAATACAAATAAATTCAACTCTAGCTCCGTTCCAATAAAGTGCAATTCGGATCGCACGGCGCTAGCTAAAAACACGACGTAGCTACCTCCCTTTCTATCGCGTGTATCGCAACAGAATACCAAACAGTAGGTGGTAGTACCGTATCGCACTAATTCGCGCCTCTACTCACAATCATACCCCAGTAGGCCTACTATGTAAGTCTTGTAGCGACAGGCTCGAGAAGCTGTCAAACGCAACATAGTGACATTAGAGCCATAGCAGTAGGCCTACTATGTAAGTAGCGACAGGCTCGAGAAGCTGTCAAACGCGACATAGTGACCTTAGAGCCATAGTAGTTCTATCAATATGTCGCGTTTGACAGCTTCTCGAGCCTGTCGCTACTTACATAGTAGGCCTACAGTTCCCTATCTAAAATCAACCGGAGAAGTGCATCGACCGATCGTACTTAAACTAAGGAGTGAGACTTGCTTGATTAAGGTAGGTGCTTGGCCGGCCCTCATATCTGTTTAAAATTACATCAAATCAAATTAAAACTATTCAATATCTACCAAAGTGCAATAATAAGTTTTAATGTTACGAAATTATTTTATTGCTAGACCATTACCAGTTCCATTAAGTAATGACACGAGAGATAAATTTTAAAGGTCGTTCCATTATTATTAAAGTTGCTTTAAATACATCTCGTTATTAACTATCCGCGTTGTGTGTAACTTTTTTTAAGCATGTCCACTATTGTCCACACGACGAAGATGAAGATCAAAATAACTTGAATTTAGAAACCATTACTATTTCAATTCTTTCGTGTGAATACCTAGGGACTAAGAATTCTGAGACCATTAAACCAACCAAATCTAGAATACCAAATCGAAAAAGAAACTAACCGAAAAGTCCTTATTTAAGGTTAAAATTGTCGTTAATTATAACTTCACCAACCATTATTCGTGATTAATAAATTCCATTAGGCTCCCCGAAGCTAATTGTGAAGTATTTTTCGTAATTTACTTCGACACTTGAGTTATTCTTAATAAACCTAACGAACTTTTAGGCGTGAAAATGACGTTACATTAGTAATGATTACGACTATGACTCAAAAAAGTATAAATTTAGGTTATAATAAGTTAAGGCGTCAGTCATATTATTTATGTACAGAAGCCAGCGCATGCGGTTGGACATTTGCACTACGAAATTCACCCCTACTTCTTCAAAATAGGGGCGCTCTCAAGGTCAACAAGCCCAGCCGCACGTGCTGCCTACTGTACCTACTAGCTTTCCGTTGCAGGTTTTGCCGAGGGAAAGAAGTATTTTACCGCATTAGAAAGTAGCCTAAATGTTATTCTGATATATAAGCTATATCATTGTAAAGTTACATTAAAATCTGTTCAGTAGTTCCCGAGATTAGCGTGTACAAACAGACAGACAGACGGTAATTTTTTCAAAACTTGTATTTTTGTTTTCAGCTACACACCCTTTATCACATAGAATCAGCTTTAAAAAAAATGTACTCGTACAGACACGTATAGATAGATAGAAGAAGAAGATGACCACAGATTAGGCAATAGTTTGCTCTTTTTAAATATCTGTTATGCAATATACTTATATACAGAGTGTTTTATTAGCACACAATATTTTAGGGAGGAACCTACCCATGAAACTGAATCATATTCCCCAAGGAACATAGACAGATAGAAATAGAAAATAACTAATCAGCTGATGTAATTATTTCTGTGCGCGATCGCTACTCCTACACACACAATACACATATTTATACTACCACTATACTACTACTGCATGAACAGTAGGTATTGTAATGTCAGTAGGTAGTCCAAATTACGCAGAGAAATGGTAATTGATAGGATAGGATTTTCTAGGATAGGATAGGATAGATATGTCGTGGGTGCTTTTTCTGATCAGTGTTTTTTTTCATATTTTTTTTTACAATTTCATGGGTAGGTTTATCCCATAAAATATTGTGTGCTAATAAATTTTATATTATCGGACCAACCCAATTCTACCTATGTGGTCGGTCATACGGGACGACTAAAGAAACGTAATCTAAGCACTGTACATTGTATAGAAGCCATTATTCGCACAACGAAATTCGCCCCTACCGCTACGGAATACGGGCGCTCTCAAGGTCAACACGTCCAGCTGCATGTGCTGGTTACTGTACTTTTAAAGCAGATAATGCTGAACACTTAAAACTTAGCACTTTTTCTATAGGTACATATTAACTAAGAGAGGATCGGTCTAGAATAAAAACGCGTTCGCTAGCGTGACTGATCTATGTTTACTGATCCGGGTTTCTCGCAGTGCTTCGTGCTACGCTTACTGTATGATATGTTTTGATCATTCAGTTTAAGAAGGAATATCGGTGATCAATGTTTTATTCATTGCAGATCTATTTGATAACCTGTATTATTTTATTGCATTTTTTATTTATTTAATTGGTACACAATTTCTTGGCTAACAGTACTAAGGGAAAGGTGTCACAAAGAACAGAAAATTTAAACCTATTATGTATTCTGTTTTAAAACGGAACAAGCTTCCACGGTTACAGACGTCTACGTTTCGTAGAAAATGGGGAGACTCAAATAACAAATTAAAGATGTTTCAAAATAGAAGCAATTTCGCAAATGACTTGACATTTTCTCGGTAATGAGATAAGGAGATATTCTGAGAATGTGACTTGTGTTTGTATTACTGTAATCGACCCGTTGCTATCGGTGTACTCCAAATTATAATAAACTAGCGACCCTCCCCGGCTTCGCACAGGAAAATGGTTATTGTTGGTTATCCCTAAGTATATTATGCATGTATTATACATATAAACCTTCCTCTTGAATCACTCTATCTATTAAAAGAAACCGCATCAATGTCCGTTGCGTAGTTTTAAAGATTTAAGCGTACAAAGGGAGGGACATAGGGACAGAGAAAGCGACTTTATTTTATACTATGTAGTGATTTTACTATAGACGTGAAATAAACATTTCAAAAGAGTTTTAATTGATAATAAAAATATTCAATTAAAGAAGTAATGTGTCAATAACATTTTTCTTCCTGACAATACACCGTGAAATTCAACTGGTTGTTTATACGCAACGTACCTAGTGGTATTATTCATGAAACTGAACAACTTCCCCAGGAACATAGGTTGAAATCTCAAAATTCAAATTCACTTGTCATACAAAGTGGCCGGTCACGTGACTGAATTTTATATGAAACTAGCGACCCGCCCCGGCTCCGCACGGGAAAATGGTTATTGTGGGTTATTCTTGAGTATATTATGCATGTATTATAGATATAAACCTTCCTCTTGAATCCCTCTATCTATTAAAAAAAACCGCATCAAAATCCGTTGCGTAGTTTTAAAGATTTAAGCATACATAGGGACATAGGGAGGGACATAAGGACAGAGAAAGCGACTTTGTTATGTTACGCCCGCGGCTCTTCTAGATCCTGAACGAGCCTGCGGGGTAACTACGTGTTGGTAATAGATGATGCACAAATAAAAGAAGGGACTAGAGTCACATAAATTATATTCGCCACCGTGACAACACACTTTAATTACACATACTTTCAGGAGTTCATACTTTAATTATACATTTTGGAGGATGGCTACGTAGTTCGTGGCCAGGAGTAAGACTAGGAATGAATAATAAAAAATGGATGATTGACGGATGATTTTGAATGAATTCCAAAATTAAATATATTTGAATTTAGACGAAAATGGTAAATGAGATGAGAAATGAAGTAGAAAACGTGGCAACGAGGTAGCACGCAATGCACCTCGTTACAGTTTTATATTATGTAGTGAAGTTGAATATTATTTTAGAGATTTCAACCCATAGTTACAACCTACGGTCCTTAGGGATAGTTGTTCAGTGTAATGAGTACTATCACTATTACTAAACTTTAGTCACGTGACAGACCACTTCGTATGATAAGTTGAATTTTAATTTTAGATTTCAACCTGTGTTGAATTAAAAATGAAATATAATATATCACTATTATATAAATATATCACTATTATGTTGCGAATAAACAACCAGTTAAGTGTTTTTATTTTACTTACTTACTTACTTACCTTAATTTCAAGGTGCATATTTATTTGCCGATTGTCTGAAAAAAAAAGATGATACCGTGCTTTGGAAGGCACGTAAAGCCCGCTCAACTATCATGAAAGAAGCCTGGTTTAATAATTCAGACACTCACTGGTTGGTCGATGACCTTACGGTTACGAGCCATATGAAAATGATTGTAAAATTTTCCAATATGGCCGACCGAAACTAAGTATTAGGTAATCATAACTGATGAAACAGTAGTAGAAGACCCACATGGGTGCAATTATCGACAATGATGATTCCATTTCCAAAATGGCACCCATCAGGTGCTCTAATTTGCCTATTAGCTATAATTGAGTTTCAGTTTATGTTATACAATGAAATTTCACAACATAATGTAGGTATTATGTATTCACTGCGAGACTTGTTAGGTTTACTTGAAATTGACATAATTCGCAAATAACTATTAGATAAATTATTAACTCTACTCACGGTGCCGCACGTGAGTCACCTTAAATTGGGACTAATTCACGTTGTCACGTTGTAATCCTGTCTTTTTCATGCTTATAAGGACAAAAAGAGACAGAGGATGATCATTTCAGTATTAGAGATATCAAACATCGAATTTCAACCATATTGATTAGGTAATAATAACCAAACCTATGCATGCACACAAAAACACCCCGCTTAAATCCCGCAAGGTCAGGGTTTGTGCGAAAACATCAAAAAATACTTCTAATTTGACAGCTACGCTCTTATTTATAACCCCCTAAGTGGCGATACGAGTATAGCTTGAATGCGTGCGTAATATCTCTTTACATATTAAAAAATCCCCTACTCTCTATTGTCCCAACGCAAGCAAAGACCTATACAATTTCCAAAATTGTGTCGTCAAATAGGCACTTTAAAAAGTAACTTGTTTCCTCGTGATTGTATCTCTCAGATCTTATGGTCGCCTAGTACTCTTTATTCAAAAACTATTGTTTAGTTAGAGAGTAATATACACTTACTATAAAATGTGACGTCATCGGAAGCAGTCCCCAGTGCGTTTTCCACGTGGCACTGGTAGGAGCCGATGTCTTCCCGCGACACATTGGTGATCCTGAGAGACGCCTCGTGTTTGTATCCCTCGGATCTTATGGTCGCCTGGTACTTTGAACCTAAAGGAAAGGAATTATTGTTGTTAAATTCATAAATTGTTAAATCCCTACTAATATTTTAAATGCGAATCTTACTTTGTCTGTTTGTAACGCTTTCAAACCAAAACTAACCCGATTTTGATTAATCTTGGTACAGGGATAGAATAGGCCTTGGGACCTTTTCCAGAAGCTAGAATATATCCTTAAAAGCTATCTTTTACCGTGGGAAAATACCTCATGCTCACGGGAAAACTGCTAGCGCGGGCGGAACCGCGGGGCGGAAAGCTAGTTCAATGTCCACCTACTGTGTTTAGGGCTGAAAATTATAACATAGATTTACACTACTTTTAGTTCATTTTTAAACCAATAACAAAATTACATGACCGAAATTAAATGAAGTACTTTTTTTTTGTCTCAGTCTCATATTTCTGTTATTTCCGGTCTCATATTTTAACGTGTGCCCTAAAATTAAATGGTGTCTAATTAAATAAAAAGTATCATTACGTATCTCGTTTCATTCTTTAAAACGGAGAGCAGATGAAACGAAACGTATTAAAAAATACCGTTTCTTAAAAGAAATGCTTAATAATAAAAAAAATAAAAATTGTATTAAATTGAATTGTATTATTTAAATTAATTAAAATAAGACATAATATTTAGTACCTTTCTTATCAAGAATTTTCTTAGCTTCTCTTCGTGCTTATGATACCAAGCCATTTAGTCACTATTTGTCTGGGTTAATTTGTTTAAATAACTAATTAATTAGTCTTAGATTCTGTGTCGAGATGGTAACGGCCATGTGAGCAAACAGTTGCCGATGTTTACCTATTGAATACGACACATAGATCAATATGCCAATCAACATTATATAAATTATAGTATAATTACTTATGTGACCTACATGGTTTTGCTTCAAAGATCATTCTTACATTGATCCAATTATTAAATTGAGATTATTTATATTAGTATTGATTAAATTAAGTATATTATTATATCTATCTATCTAGTGTACTCGGGAACAGTGAGATAAGGGACAAATGTGGAGTAAAAGAAGTAGTTGTGACGAGAATTGAGGAAGGGATGCTAAATTGGCTTGGTCACGTGGAGAGAATGAGTGAAGAGAGATTGACTAAACATATTTATAAGGCGAGAGTGGAAGGAAGCGTTGGAAAGGGAAGACCAAGGCGAACGTTTCAAAATCAAATTGGGGACGTTCTGACAAAAGGTAGGGTCAAGAGTACTCTAAACTGACGAGCATGCATGAGGAGATTAATTAATGTGGATGAAGCGAAAAAAGTGTGTTTGGATCGTAGCAAGTGGAAGGAAGTGGTCTCTGCCCCCTCCAAGACTTCGGAATTTAACATTAAAAGTGACAAAACGAAATTAAAAACCGTAAAAATGTTTCAAAATTTTCAACGTCTTTTTTTAGTTTTCTCTATACCCCACTAGGGGTTTCTCTATACTCCTCTAAATCAGAGCGAATAGGGCTTAATCGACCACAAGAGTCAAGGGTACAATGATAGTTCATGGATTTCAATAAATCGTATTTAATTTATTAAAAGCTAACCTTCCGCCCGCGACTACCACCCACGTTGTTTTTAGATTCTTCACGTTGGAAGGAGACATCAATATTTTCCCATAATTAGTCATAATTTGATTTTTAAAATAGCCTATCTTAATCTGTCTAATTGCTTCTAGACTGTGTTGAAAATAATATATTTTACACTATGTAAGTAATACCTAATAAACCGCTTGAAATAACTAGCATACAATCTTCTGGGGCAATTATTAACAATTTCGGATTTACAATGGCAAATCATAGTATAAGTCGTACAACGACAGTAACTGTAACCAAACGAAAACTAATATAAAAAAATTAAACTAAACTAAACTAAAAAAATAGTTTTGACATGTCATAAAAAGAAACTCGTGCCCAGTCAAGTACCCAAAGAAAGTACAAATGAATGAAGTAATATAAAAATTACATGTTTCTAAGGAATGTCTACCAGTTGATCCATGGTTTACTTACTATTTTGCAATCTATTCGCTTCCATATGCGTCCAGTATACCAGCGGGTTGGGATATGCTTCTACTTTGCATTGGAGCACGGCGGAATCCCCCAAATATCCCCCCAACATCTTGTGGACCATCCGAACTGAAGGTTTACCTAAAACAATACAATATAATATTTTAATACAGACTAGCGACCCGCCCCGGCTCCGCACGGGAAAATGGTTATTGTTGAATTATACTTATGTATATTATGCATGTATTATACATATAAACCTTCCTAATGAATCACTCTATCTATTAAAAAAAACCGCATCAAAATCCGTTGCGTAGTTTTAAAGATTTAAGCATACATAGGGACATAGGGATATAGGGACATAGGGACAGAGAAAGCGACTTTGTTTTATACTGCTATGTAGTGATGTTTTATCTCACAAGTGCAGGCGAGCCACACTTGTGTGTATCTTGTGTGTTGTATGTACACATTGTGTTTGTGTGCGTAGCGCTCAGTTTAGTAGCGCACATAAGAGCACGTGTCTATATGCGCTTCATTACAAGTAGGTAAGACTCGGCTGCAATCGTGAAATGAGATAACTGTACAAAATAATATTATAATAATATTTTATAATGGTGGTCCCGGCTACTATCTACGAATGTAGTCGTTATAGAAGCCATGTCGGAAGCCTCAATCAATAGAGTATATTTTATGCTGCTTAAGAAATTTCCTTTTGTATCCTCTTAGGGCAATGAATGCATATCTATTCAAGAAATAATAAAGTTGCAGAACTCCTGGAACTTATTTGCATAATAGCATCAGAGCTCCTCACTGCTTTGTTAAAGGATTATTGTTTTCTAATGATTTTCTTGGAGAGTTGCGGCTTAGGAAATGTTATTATATAAGTTGAACTTTATTGTAAACTACTTTTCCGCCGCGGCTCCGCCCGCGTTAACAGTTTTTCCCGCAGGAATGAGGCATTTTCCCGCGGTAAAAATAAGCTTATGTTATTTAGGGTGAATGTAGCTTTCTAATGGTGAAATAATTTTCGAAATCGGCAAAGCAGATTTTGAGTTTATTCATTATAAACATACGCACAAACAAATACAAATCTTTCCTCTTTATAATATTAGTATGAAGTAAGAAAGAATTATTCAACGCACTATAATAAAAGTGTTTGTTATTTATTAATCTCGTAAAAACCAAAGTACATATCTCGTTTTAAACTATGATAAAAACACTTTACCAAAGGTATTAAAAAATTTTTTTTAATACCTTTGGTAAAGTGGAATGTCTTTTAGGTGTCCAGAACCTTAGAGTATGAGACACTTCTCTTCTCAGAACCTAAAGTTTTCTTTGATTCGGGTAACGTGGTTAATTTACAGCGGTGGCCAAGTGGCCAAGTGGCTAAGGCCGTTGACTTCCATTCGGAAGTTTACGGGTTCGAACTTCGGCGCGTACCAATGTGTTTTCGATTTTCGAATTCATATGTATATGTCGGAAATGGAGACAAAACGGTGGTGGGGAAAGCAAATAAATAAAGGAAACCCGCAAAGGGCTACACTCGGAAATACGTTAAGCGTGGGCGTATGCTACAATAACTTTAGGGAACGTCATACACTATCTTTGTCAGGACTACCCCAATTTGTCATCACTATTGAAACAGACTTTACCAACTATATCGAATGTCGTTACAATTGAAACACACTATACCACCATCGACTCGGTTGCTTGTTATCATGAACGATCGGGACCTAATCAATCCCTAAAAGGGGTTTAGGTAGATCCGAGCACCATCAAAATGCCATAAGGGGAAACTGGCATGGAAACACTCAACAATTACAAACTGGCCAACCAAGGGGTCTCCCCGCCCGGACCTTATGTAACTCGACCATATTACAGTTACTCTACCCGCGGTCATGATAACAATGCCATAGCTAACACCATACGAATATCACATAACCTAGCCAACCTTGCTAGGGACACGATAATTAGATCACTTTACTCACGGTTTACAGACACCACTGGACTGTGGTACAAACAATATTCCAACGACCATTATTTCAACATACATCCAGAACTCACATCACAAAACACACCGGACTAATACGTCCACCAGAATCACACAATATCCCTGGCACACAAAGTTATCACCGCTGCTGCAGATCTACCAAAAAAGGATTCGCCCGCACTGAGCATCGCTATTTATGTGAGTGAACCACCCGGTCCCACTCCCGGTAGTAGGGCCTCCTGTCAAACGTCACCGCGCCAACTTCACACCGGTCAACTATATCGATTCTACCCTCTGATACTCGAGAAAGTAAAATAAAAACTGTCATCGATGTTTACAATCGATTTAAGCGATCAATCTGGCTTCAATCTCCGACACGGCCATCCTGCGCTGACACACGTCCTCGTGTGTCCGATTCGAAACCAATTAAAGCAACACTTAATACCGCTCGGCTATTCCTGACCACATTTGGACAATCTGATCATGCCACACAGGCCATCTTTTGCCACACAGGCCATCGTTTGCCACACAGGCCATCGTTTGCCACACAGGCCATCGTTTGCCACACAGGCCATCTTTTGCCACACAGGCCATCGTTTGCCACACAGGCCATCGTTTGCCACACAGGCCATCTTTTGCCACACAGGCCATCGTTTGCCACACAGGCCATCGTTTGCCACACAGGCAGGGTGTCACACAGACAGGGTGTCACACAGACAGGGCGTCACACAGACAGGGCGTCACACAGACAGGTTGTCACACAGACAGTTTGTCACACAGACAGTTTGTCACACAGACAGTTTGTCACACAGACAGGTTGTCACACAGACAGGTTGTCACACAGACAGGTTGTCACACAGACAGGTTGTCACACAGACAGGTTGTCACACAGACAGGTTGTCACACAGACAGGTTGTCACACAGACAGGTTGTCACACAGACAGGTTGTCACACAGACAGGTTGTCACACAGACAGGTTGTCACACAGACAGGTTGTCACACAGACAGGTTGTCACACAGACAGGTTGTCACACAGACAGGTTGTCACACAGACAGGTTGTCACACAGACAGTTAGGGTAAAAGCGATTAAGTACCATTACAGTCACAATCACCGTGACATCACTAGTCGTAAACAGTAAACAATTTAAAAGTCAAACATGAGGTGTCTTATTCGCGGTCTACGGCTATCACATAGCCACACCCAATGTCCATCTCCTGGACTCAACAAGTCAATTCCATGACTCCATGGTCTCTCCAAGACCCAAACACAACATAACCTCAATTAGTAAAATGAAACTCAGAACCTCACTTCCAGTTTTAAAACTTCTCATAATCTTAGCTATCTAACTTTAATGGTACTCAATCCCTCAACAACACAAAACTTTAAACGATTTTCCCGATTTCGACGAGGACCATGAATATCTACTTCGTCAGTTGCTCAGTTATCGAATACAAACCCGATAATAAAAATATCAGATTTAAACGACCCCAATCAAATGCAATAATACTGCAAAGGCTCTTAATACATCTGTGACATCCATCTCGTCACATAACATGTGTAACCTCTATCCGGTCACAACAACACAAGCTTCCATCCGGCTTTTCACATCACGTAACCTCTATCGGGTCACAACAACACAAGCCTCCATCAAGCTTGTTAGAACCTAGCAACCGATCAGATCCATCTCAGCTGCGTAAGTGCTACTCCTCGCAAAGAGTTACTGCGCATAAAAAGCAGTCAACTTGCACCTCTTACATGCTCCGGAACCTCTGATGCGATTACTAGATAAGGCCCAGTCCGTCGGGTCGCGTCTTCAGAGTCATTGCACCATCGCTACACCACATATTAGAAAACACTCTCAAAAAAAGAAAGCAAAACTAGTCATTGTTCGAATACTTCAAACTCAAAAAGAAACAAATAAAAACAAACTACAATCTTCGGTAATACTTTGAAAAAGGAATGTCGAGTAAAGATTCCCAAACTACATCAGCTCCAAACTTCAAATCTCGAAAACAAACAATGCTTTGTCAACAAATCAAACTCATCGCTTCCAAACTACAATCATCGCCTCTATCCGGCGGATAACCCCAAATCATCGACTCCATTTGGCGGATAACATTAATCATGAAAACAGAACTTTTATCACAAGATTTAAAAACTATTTACAAAAACAAAGTAAAATCACCACTCGATTATCCGATTATTATCATTATCATAGTCAGGTAAACACACTGTCTAAGTCAGTTAAACTTCGTCAAAAAGTTTGTCATGAGCGACTAGTAGCTATAGGTAGGTAAGTTCATACACCGCTTTTAAAATACAACGAACTGTAAATTTTTTTTTATTTCAAACGGCTTTGTTAATATCGTTCAATTTTAACAGATTTCGTTCCGTATTATTTTTTCAAAGAAGTGAACAAACTAATTTTCACAATTAAATCGAAGAGGTGGGTACTTTGCGCCAGAATCACGTTTCCGAACCACGTAGCAAAACGAACAATAAATCACAAAACTTCAATCACGCACGGTCTAATAGGTTACACTGCTAAAAATTTCAACCAATAATCTCCGAAAATTAGGCCAAAATACAATCGCAAAGACCTATTGTTGCAACGGGCTATCTTCCGCAAAATGTCAAACTAGGCACGCATTATTTGGCGTACAACATCATGACTACGTTAACGAAAACGATTGGTACACAAACACAATAAAACTTGACGCACCCACATCTTATTAAAATGAAACAGAAATACTAACGCACCTAGTATAAATCGGCGTGTACGTTACCCCAGAATACCGTTAAGAAAGAACATTGACTGATTCTGATTCTAACTACCACGAAAAAAACCGATTTTACTTCACTCGTTTTATAATCAGAAAAATCTCAATTAATCCATCCGATCAATCACTTCGAATATTTGACACTCAAAAATCTTGACCATATCGACAATTCGGACACAGCATACTATTTTTTTTCTACCCGCACTAGAAACGTTCAAAACGATCGAATGAAAAATAAACTTGTAAGAAATGGAATTTAAAATTTAAATTAAGTTACCATAAATCGTCAAATTCCCAACTAGTACTTACAAAGACGCACGAAAATTGAAATCCAGAAGAAGATCACAAATTATACATCAAATTCAAACACTATGGCCTAAAATGTCTCACAAAATTTGTAAACCAATTAAAATCTTTCAGTCGTGAAACTATTCTCATCCTCCGATTGCAAATCTAATCAATTGGGAAATTAACGACTTTTGCATTTTGTTTCTGCACACTTTCTTCCTACCAACGAAATTAAGAAAAGAAACGTTCTACAAACTGCCGATCATTAACCCTGTAGGCTACAGATCCTTTATCCCAACTTCTGATGTCGGAAATGGAGACAAAACGGTGGTGGGGAAAGCAAATAAATAAAGGAAACCCGCAAAGGGCTACACTCGGAAATACGTTAAGCGTGGGCGTATGCTACAATAACTTTAGGGAACGTCATACACTATCTTTGTCAGGACTACCCCAATTTGTCATCACTATTGAAACAGACTTTACCAACTATATCGAATGTCGTTACAATTGAAACACACTATACCACCATCGACTCGGTTGCTTGTTATCATGAACGATCGGGACCTAATCAATCCCTAAAAGGGGTTTAGGTAGATCCGAGCACCATCAAAATGCCATAAGGGGAAACTGGCATGGAAACACTCAACAATTACAAACTGGCCAACCAAGGGGTCTCCCCGCCCGGACCTTATGTAACTCGACCATATTACAGTTACTCTACCCGCGGTCATGATAACAATGCCATAGCTAACACCATACGAATATCACATAACCTAGCCAACCTTGCTAGGGACACGATAATTAGATCACTTTACTCACGGTTTACAGACACCACTGGACTGTGGTACAAACAATATTCCAACGACCATTATTTCAACATACATCCAGAACTCACATCACAAAACACACCGGACTAATACGTCCACCAGAATCACACAATATCCCTGGCACACAAAGTTATCACCGCTGCTGCAGATCTACCAAAAAAGGATTCGCCCGCACTGAGCATCGCTATTTATGTGAGTGAACCACCCGGTCCCACTCCCGGTAGTAGGGCCTCCTGTCAAACGTCACCGCGCCAACTTCACACCGGTCAACTATATCGATTCTACCCTCTGATACTCGAGAAAGTAAAATAAAAACTGTCATCGATGTTTACAATCGATTTAAGCGATCAATCTGGCTTCAATCTCCGACATATACGATACGATACGATATCGACGCTCTTATGGTGAAGGAAAACATCGTGAGGAAATCTGCACACACACACCTGCAAAGTAATTCAAGGGTTGTATGTTAAGTTGACCTGCAGACGAAGCCTCGTTTGTAGTTGAGAATTATTTTAAAAGTTTTACAAAGAGGATAACTCTACAACTGCAAACATCTTAAAGAAACTAGAAGAGTAAGAACTTGACTTCATATTGTACATGACTGGAACAATCTGTAGTTTAAACTCTTGCGAGGAGAAGTGCTCTCATATTTCTCTTTTAAGTAAGATTTTTAACTTAGTGGAATAGGGCCTTGGATGTCCTAAATAAATATGAAAAAATAAAAATATGGGGACATCTCACACACGGCCATCTAACCCCAAACTAGGCAGAGTCTGTACCGTCAGACAACTGATAAATAATACATACATATTATAAATATACAACATCCAACCACAACTACTCAGCACACGTATGTTTGTAACAGCGTCTGTAGCCGAGTGGTCAAATACTCGCCTGACGTTACGGAGGTTCCGGGTTCGAATCTCGGTGGGGCACCAGTCGATCAAATATGAGACTTTTCCCAGTTTGGTTAGGACATTGCAGGCTGAATCACCTGATTGTCCGAAAAGAAAGATGATTCGGAAGGCACGTAAAGCCGTTGGTCCCGGCTGCTATCTACGGACGGATGTAGTTGTTATACGGGTCATGTCAGAAGCCATAGGCGGCTCAATTATTCTGACACCAGGGTTGATAAGGTAAGTTAACTTCGAAATTCACACGATAAGAAAGCAAGCAACGTATGTTTGTCTCGGGCTGGATTCGAAACCATGGCCCTGTGCTTTGAAGGTAGACGTACTACCAACTAGGCTATGAGGTCGTCAAGTATTTATGTATTTAATAACTTTGATGACGGGTAAACTAACTTTGATCTAAACTGGGTCTAGCTCTGTCTGAGGTCTAAAATTGAGTTGTATTAGCAACTGTGACATGATAGATTGTGAAAGTGATGTCTAGAGGTCAGTGCTATACCAATGTTAATGAAAATCATTGACCTAGTTCAGAAATTAAACCCAATTAAAGTGATAAGTTCACAAAATAGTTTCGTGTTTAGCTTCGTTCTTTCATAAAGTAATATAAAGTTAAGAAGCTTTTGGGTAATAATTTTATATTTTTAATGGTCGAGCCAGGTATATTTATAAGGCAGACAGAGGACAATTTGAGTGTTTGATAGAAACTTAAACGATAATACAGAGGTAAGTATATAAAAGTACCCCGCATCATTATCAACATTTCAGCCAGTAAACGTAGCACTGCTGGACAAAGGCCTCCCCCAAAGATCTCTACGACGATCGGTCCTGCGCTGCCCGCATCTAGCGGTTTCCCGCAACCCTTACCAGATCGTCGTCGGTCCAACTTGTGGGGGGCCTCTCATAGTACCCCTATAGAATGGAAATTCACCTCCTTGCACCTGCATTAGATCCCGCTTCACATCTCATTTAAGTCTCTAGCCGTTGTCTTATAAAATTTGAAGCGCGTTCAATACTCAATTCAATACTATATTGCATTCCATATTCATCCCATGTTAAAAGCTCATATTATATGTCCCCACCGATAGGCTCGAACCTACCCTGATACCAGGGTATATAGGCTTTAGTCGACCGCGCTGGCCCAGTGCGGGTTGGTCAACTTCACACACCATACCTTTAAATTTCTTCACAGTTGTGTGCAGGTTTCCTCACGATGTTTTCCTTCACCATAAGAGCGTCGAATAAACGTATATATGAATTCGAAAATCGAAAACACATTGGTACGTACCGAGGTTCGAACCCGCGAACTTCTGAATGGAAGTCAACGGCCCTAGCCACTTGGCCACCGACGCTCATCCCATGTTGATTACAAAATTTATAAAGATACTAGCGACCCGCCCCGGCTCCGTTATCCTTAAGTATATTATGCATGTTTTATACATATAAACCTTCCCCTTGAATCACTCTATCTATTAAAAAATTCCGTTGCGTAGTTATAAAGATTTAAGCATACATAGGGACAGATAAAGCGACTTTGTTTTATACTATGTAGTGATTACAGCGTTCGTTCCTCGGAGTGTCCCGAATGTGGTAATAGTGAACTCACACAAGACTTTGAGCAGTATCCTCTTGCTAACAGAGGGTGGTACTCCGTTGGTGGCGATGCAGAGGAAGGCGCCACTCATTTGCCGACCCACCGCCGTCATGTTCAGCCAGACGCCCTTCCACGACGACACTGAAACAAGCTACCGTTTTTAATACGGTAAAACAGAATTAAGGGCCTGGCTACAGCTTGTAGCAACGCGCAAAATTCTCGCCGCCGCACTTGATATGTGGCCAGTAGTGGCATCTGTAGACGACAAAAAAATGTAATTTACGGCGTTTGATGATTAAGCAATTTCCTTTTGCTGCATTAGTCCTTAGGACTGAAAGAATGATTTAAGAAGGGGAGCCACATAATTTTTTTATGTATTTTTTTTTAATTTATTTTTTTGGTATGAAGTATACCTAACACTAGCATTGTAGCTACTAGCTTATGTTTGGTATCAATTTCGAGTAAATCAAACACGTAGAATTCATTTCTGCTATTCATTTTGCAACATTTTTCACAGAAACGCAAAAAAAAACATTAAATAAAAATCGTCATTTTTCTTTTTTTGTACAAAGTCATCCTTATCATTTTTAATTTAACAGATAATAAAATAACAATAATTTATTTAGAAAGCCCATTTAATCTCCTTTTTAAAAAGTACCCACATGATGGATAAAAAATTATAACATGGCTGAAAAAAATACATCTCGTCACAGTAATAAAGAACATTATAAATTAAATAGACCTGTTTTTGACTTCAAACTCTTCTGATAAAAAAGATAGATACCTCCAACAAAAGATGCCCTTAAGATGCATATTATGCGGGCAGCTTATCAAGCAGGGCAAGTGTGGGGACAAGCCCTATAATAATTGCCTGAAATTGTCTCGCCGACGAACTGGGGTTGGACTGACACAGGGGATGTATGGAAGCCGACATGGACCACGCAGGCCTATATCTGGGAATCTGTAAGCCAGCTTACCAAATGTTCCTGTAAAAAAGGTTGCAGAGGTCGATGTTCCTGCAGCCATAAAGGGTTGCCATGCACGCAGTTATGTAACTGCAGAGTAAACTGCGATAATTCAAGGTACAGTTATCATGCTTATATTAAAACTTCAAATATAATTTTAATAGATTCTCTTATAATTAACTATCTTAGGCACTTATCCTTATTTCGTTTGTTACAGTGTAATAGACAGCAAGGCATTATTAGACGAAATGGAAGATGATATTCCATAATAATAAACCACGACGCGACGTTTATTGTGATTATAGATGTAATCAATAAATATTGGAAAATAAGGCATTTTAGTTTACTTTATACATGAATATCAATAACAGCCCTAATTTAGAGACGCCTATTTTATCTCAAACTGCACTATCTTTTTTATCAGAAGAGTTTGAAGTCAAAAACAGGTCTATTTAATTTATAATGTTCTTTATTACTGTGACGAGATGTATTTTTTTCAGCCATGTTATAATTTTTTATCCATCATGTGGGTACTTTTTAAAAAGGAGATTAAATGGGCTTTCTAAATAAATTATTGTTATTTTATTATCTGTTAAATTAAAAATGATAAGGATGACTTTGTACAAAAAAAGGAAAATGACGATTTTTATTTAATGTTTTTTTTTGCGTTTCTGTGAAAAATGTTGCAAAATGAATAGCAGAAATGAATTCTACGTGTTTGATTTACTCGAAATTGATACCAAACATAAGCTAGTAGCTACAATGCTAGTGTTAGGTATACTTCATACCAAAAAAAAATTAAAAAAAAAATACATTAAAAAATTATGTGGCTCCCCTTCTTAAATCATTCTTTCAGTCCTAAGGACTAATGCAGCAAAAGGAAATTGCTTAATCATTAATCGCCGTATAATTTAGTGTACACACGCTACAGGGGGTAGGGGTGAATATGCGATAACTAAAATCGCCAGTGTGGGGAAGACTTTATAAGCAATCATTGAATTTACGGAGAACACACAGTGACTCGCGGGGACATACCGATATCAAACAAATCAAAATTCAAACTTTTGGATTTTCTACAGCACGTAGTTTAAATTTAGCGGCGAATTCAGCAAAACATTGCAGTCTTCTGTGGAGAGCTTGCCTAAGAAAATACACAGGCGTCGCGTTATTTAATATATATTTTTTAGAAAAAATAACCAATTATAATCCTGTTACTCAGCAATCTATTTTCATATATCGAATATAGCACGGTTCATATTGTTTTCAAGGTGTATTTAATTCATTATTTAAGTTTTTTTTTGCTTTTAAATATCAAAGTGTATAATTTTATCTTGATATACATACCTTCACAATATAAAAGTAATTTACTAAATACTCCAAAAAACAGTAATATAATGACAGCCAATCCTTGTATATTCCTACAAACAAGAAAATTATAGGTACAAATAACAGAAATAAGGGTAAATATATAAGTGGTCTATTTATAGTCTACTTATATCTTTGATAATGATAATGATGTGTGTGTGTTGTCTATTCAATGCACGATCGGATTTCAGCAAGTGATTGGCGAAGAAAATAATATTTATGTAGTAAAAGCTACCCGGCAGAGAGAAATATATCCTCTATAAAATATAAACAGACTCAATAAATTTGGTTCATTATTCGTATTTATATTGTAGGTAATTGTTGGGTCCCTTTTCACGGATGAATGGTTAAATCGATTTGATGTTTGCGACGTTTTGCCAAGGTTGAACTACAATAAACTACTTCATAGATGTAATAGAATACATTTCTTTAAGAAATAAGTAGAACACTTTGTGTCGTCGTTCTTAATCAAAAAAGGTTTTTATTCCAAGTATTTTTTTTATGTCAAAGCTAATCAATACTAAGGACCAGACTGTCCAAGGTTGTTGTAATCTTTTGTACTCGCTTCTCATTGTTTCATAAAAAAATCTTTTTTCGGCTAAAGATGAACAATTTTGTACACACTGAATATCACCCTCTGCGCGCGAGTTCAACTCGAATTTTTCGCTTTTTTCTTACTTCTTATTCATTGTGTTCAAAATTCTTAAAACTAGTTCTTTAGAAAAGACTAAAAATAGTAATATAATATAACTAATATAATTTTAGATACTTCTTTCATTTCATATTCATAGCTATTATACGTTTAAAGATGCTTATTTATTTTGCTTTCATGTCATCAACCACATAAAACCACAAGACATTAAAATAGTCATTTGTTAGTTATTATTAAAGGTTCTATTTCACCCTGATTTCAGGGTAGGCTCCAGCCCATCGGAGGGGACATAATATATGAGCTATTCAAATCAAACTGTCACTTCCTACTAAAAATACTCAGTTGACATTGTATTAGAGACCTTAAGGTACTCAACTCAACACACACACAATAATCTCAAATTTGAATTGCTTTCGAGTTAAGAAGAATATATTCACCACCATAATGCCGCCGTTAAGTGTCATAAATCTAAGTATTAAGTCTGAAACGCGGCTCATGAATTTTCGAAGCAACTTATTATCATAATTTATATGATAACAGTCTGAAAAATTACGTTATAGCTTCATATAAATAAAAATTCTACTTAATAAATTTTAGAATTTCTAGTTCAGAGAATATTTTAGATACACGTTTATCAGGATTATAATTTTTTACATTAGTTTTTTTTGTAATAAAAAGTTTATAATTTGTAGTGCGTCGCAAAAATTTAGGAATTCCGAACAATACGAACTAGCCAGCACATTGGACAGATTCCACTTTGGACAGATTCCACATAGGGCAGATTCCACTTTGGACAGATTCCACATTGGACAGATTACACTTTGGACAGATTCCACTTTGGACAGATTCCACTTTGGACAGATTCCATATTGGACAGATTCCACATTTAACAGATTCCACTTTGGACAGATCCCACTTTGGACAAATGCCACTTTAGACAAATGCCACATTGGGCAGATTCCATATTGGACAGATTCCATATTGGACAGATTCCACATTGGACAGATTCCACTTTGGACAGATTCCATATTGGACAGATTCCACATTGGAAAGATTCCACTTTGGACAGATTCGACATTGGACAGATTCCACTTTGGACAGATTGCACATTGGACAGTTTCCACTTTGGACAGATTTCACATTGTGCAGATTAAACATTGGACAGATTCCATATTGGACAGATTCCATTCCACTTTGGACTAATTCCATATTGGACAGATTCCACTTTGGACAGATTCCATATTGGTCAGATTACACATTTAACAGATTCCACTTTGGACAGATCCCACTTTGGACAAATGCCACATTGGGCAGATTCCTATTTGGACAGTTTCCACTTTGGACAGATTCCACATTGGACAGATTCCATATTGGACAGATTCCACTTTGGACAGATTCCACATTGGACTGATTCCATATTGGACAGATTCCACATCGGACAGATTCCACATTAGACAGATTCCATATTGGACAGATTCCACATTAGACCGATTCCATATTGGTCAGTTTCTACATTAGACATATTCCATATTAGACAGATTCTACATTAGACAGATTCCATATTAGACAGATTCCACATTGGACAGATTCCATATTGGACAGATTCCACATTAGACAGATTCCATATTAGACAGATTCCACATTGGACAGATTCCATATTGGACAGATTCCACTTTGGACATATTCTACATTGGACTGATTCCATATTGGACAGATTCCACATTGGACTGATTCCATATTGGACAGATTCCACTTTGGACTTATTCCACATTGGACAGATTCCTATTTGGACAGTTTCCACTTTGGACAGATTCCACATTGGACAGATTCCATATTGGACAGATTCCACTTTGGACAGATTCCACATTGGACAGATTCCTATTTGGACAGTTTCCACTTTGGACAGATTCCACATTGGACAGATTCCATATTGGACTGATTCCACTTTGGACAGATTCCACATTGGACTGATTCCATATTGGACAGATTCCTTTTTGGACAGATTCCACATTGGACTGATTCCATATTGGACAGATTCCACTTTGGACTTATTCCACATTGGACAGATTCCTATTTGGACAGTTTCCACTTTGGACAGATTCCACATTGGACAGATTCCATATTGGACAGATTCCACTTTGGACAGATTCCACATTGGACAGATTCCTATTTGGACAGTTTCCACTTTGGACAGATTCCACATTGGACAGATTCCATATTGGACTGATTCCACTTTGGACAGATTCCACATTGGACTGATTCCAAATTGGACAGATTCCTTTTTGGACAGATTCCACATTGGACAGATTCCTATTTGGACAGTTTCCACTTTGGACAGATTCCACATTGGACAGATTCCATATTGGACAGATTCCACCTTGGACAGATTCCACATTGGACTGATTCCATATTGGACAGATTCCACATCGGACAGATTCCACATTGGACAGATTCCTATTTGGACAGATTCCACATTGGACAGATTCCATATTGGACAGATTCCACTTTGGACAGATTCCACATTGGACTGATTCCATATTGGACAGATTCCACATTGGACAGATTCCACATTTGACAGATTCCATATTGGAAAGATTCCTCATTGGACAGATTCCACATTGGTTAGATTCCACTTTGGACAAATTCCACATTGGACAGATTCCACATTGGACAGATTCCACTTTGGACAGATTCCACTTTGGACAGATTCCACTTTGGACAGATTCCACATTGGACAGATTCCATATTGGACAGATTCCACTTTGGACAGATTCCACATTGGGCAGATTCCACATCGGACAGATTCCACATTGGTTAGATTCCACTTTGGACAAATTCCACATTGGTTAGATTCCACTTTGGACAAATTCCACATTGGACAGATTCCACATTGGACAGATTCCATATTAGACAGATTCCACATTGGACAGATTCCATATTGGACAGACTCCACTTTGGACATATTCTACATTGGACTGATTCCATATTGGACAGATTCCACATTGGACTGATTCCATATTGGACAGATTTCTCTTTGGACTTATTCCACATTGGACAGATTCCTATTTGGACAGTTTCCACTTTGGACAGATTCCACATTGGACAGATTCCTATTTGGACAGTTTCCACTTTGGACAGATTCCACATTGGACAGATTCCATATTGGACAGATTCCACTTTGGACAGATTCCACATTGGACAGATTCCTATTTGGACAGTTTCCACTTTGGACAGATTCCACATTGGACAGATTCCATATTGGACTGATTCCACTTTGGACAGATTCCACATTGGACTGATTCCATATTGGACAGATTCCTTTTTGGACAGATTCCACATTGGACTGATTCCATATTGGACAGATTCCACTTTGGACTTATTCCACATTGGACAGATTCCTATTTGGACAGTTTCCACTTTGGACAGATTCCACATTGGACAGATTCCATATTGGACAGATTCCACTTTGGACAGATTCCACATTGGACAGATTCCTATTTGGACAGTTTCCACTTTGGACAGATTCCACATTGGACAGATTCCATATTGGACTGATTCCACTTTGGACAGATTCCACATTGGACTGATTCCATATTGGACAGATTCCTTTTTGGGCAGATTCCACATTGGACAGATTCCTATTTGGACAGTTTCCACTTTGGACAGATTCCACATTGGACAGATTCCATATTGGACAGATTCCACTTTGGACAGATTCCACATTGGACTGATTCCATATTGGACAGATTCCACATCGGACAGATTCCACATTGGACAGATTCCTATTTGGACAGATTCCACATTGGACAGATTCCTTATTGGACAGATTCCACTTTGGACAGATTCCACATTGGACTGATTCCATATTGGACAGATTCCACATTGGACAGATTCCACTTTGGACAGATTCCACTTTGGACAGATTCCACTTTGGACAGATTCCACTTTGGACAGATTCCACATTGGACAGATTCCATATTGGACAGATTCCACTTTGGACAGATTCCACATTGGACAGATTCCACATCGGACAGATTCCACATTGGTTAGATTCCACTTTGGACAAATTCCACATTGGTTAGATTCCACTTTGGACAAATTCCACATTGGACAGATTCCACATTGGACAGATTCCATATTGGACAGATTCCACTTTGGACTCATACCACATTGGACAGATTCCACATTGGACAGATTCCATATTGGACAGATTCCACTTTGGGCAGATTCCACATTGGACTGATTCCATATTGGACAGATTCCATATTGGACAGATTCCACTTTGGACAGATTCCACATTGGGTATCTCGAATTCCGAGATTCTTACCTAATTTAAGCGTAATTTTTTTTTCTTCCTTCATGTAATTTAACCTTAAATGACTGGACTAATATTAATCAAAAAGCCGCCGTAACAATATAAGATTACTGACAGCTAGCTACCTACAAGTTAGACGAATAAATTGGTACGATAAATATACAAGTCTATGGTCTGTTTCATATAAATCCGGATAAAAGTTCATTGACCTCTTTCTTTTCTTGAAAGTTAATAAAAATAATGTAACGCCAAAATATCTGGCAAGGTCACACGCTCACGCCGCCTTCTACTACGGTATGCCAAATAACGTATTTTGCGATAATTTCATTATAGTTATATCGTATCGTTTGAAAAAAATGTAACCATAGTATAGTCTTTGAGTATAGTAGGTAGTTAGTTAAATAGACGCAATGTTTTTTTTGCTGTCAGTTTCAATTTTCGAAGCTAATCTTCTATTGTCGAAATTACGCCGATCTTTTTCACCATACCTGACTTCCCGCCAGCGCTGATGGGGGCGGAATCCTCCCGCCGCCACAGGATTACCGGGGGCGGAGTGCCAGACGCCGCGCATCGTAGTGCCACGCTGTCACCTTCGCGAACTAGCGCCTCGCCGCTGCTGTCGTCTTCTATATCTGGAGGGACTGGGGAAAGAAAAATACTGTTAGAAAAGTAGATTATAAAATATAAATCAATTATTAGAAAAGAAAAACACTGATCTGGGGCTCTGCTCTTGAATTCAATATCGATCCCGATTTCAACCCAATGCAATACCAAAGTCAATATCAGACAGCTAATCTTGAAAATCTGCCCGCCAAGAGTTGACTAATGTCCGATTTCATATAGTTTCCTCAATATCCGCCCAATATGTAAAGTAAGCTTACTGTAATTATGTATTACACGATCATTACAGTAAACTTACTTTACTCAAAAATGCACACAACTTTAAAGTTTTCCATGAAAGTAATAAAAGTTTTTAATACGCTCCAATTAACCGCACGTCGCGTGCAACAAACTGGAACCGTATTATATGCAGCGTGCTCGCACTTGTCACTTTCATCCCCTGCTCTCAGGGCTGCCAACTTGAAAATACTACATCCTTTACTGCCAGCAACATCGGAGTTGTTTGATTTCTGCGGTTGGTACGCGGTATGCTTTTAAAATATGTGATGTATCAACATAGTATAGTTGTTTGATTTCCACTGTTGGTACACGGTATTTGCTTTAAAAATGTGCGACATCGATACTCAAGAAGTAGATTTTTTTCCTTGCGATACAGGTGCAACTTTATCAAACCGACCATGCACAAAATTCACACACTTAAGAGTGAGATTTATTTGTGTGCGCTTAACGTATACGTATACATACATAAGGCTACGATTCCGACAGAAATGTGTCAGATTAATCAGCAGTGCGATTAATCAGCAGTGCGAAGATGCTATACTTACAGGGTGTAAGAGGTAACTAGTATTTAATAAATTGAATTTATATTTTATTATACGTGAGTGCTAGACATTTGAGGAGGCAACCCTACGAGTAAAGCCCCATCGCATAAGTTGTATGAACTTCAAATTTAATATGACAACGCTATGCAAATGCGCCAGGTTAAGTCCTCGGGAAATTCTGAATAGAATTTCATTCGCGTCGCTCCCTAAGTTCCTGTTGTTTTTGGTAGAATGTTCGAGTGTGTTGAAAGGTATTGACTGCATTTTTCAAGTCCGGTGAAGCTTGAATGGTTGTACCTTTTCGACACAAGCATAGGTCAATTAAAAAAAAAAGACTGCATTTTTACTTATAGTAAAACAAAGAGTATCTTCGAGACGTACCTAATAGGTACATTTGTATATGTATATAGATGTATAAATGTGTATTTATGTATTTACATATTATGTACTGTATGTAGGTATGTAAATATTTACATTATACGTGTAAGTATTTTATTTAAGTTTATTTCACTAGATTTTTATGCCACCAACCCGCACTACTGTATTCTTTACCATTCTCCTGGTAATGGGTTGCCTGGAAGAGATTGCTACATTAGCAATAAGGCCGCCTGTTGAAACCGAATGTTTTCTTTGTATGTGTTATCTGTCTGTGTATCTTGGTGTCAATAAAGAATATTTGTCGTCGTTAACAGCTCATATACGTCCCCACCGAGGGGCTCGAGCCTACCCTGATATTAGGGTGAATAGGCCTTAGTCGACCACTCTGGCCCAGTGCGGGTTGGTCAACTTCACATACAACCTTTGAATTTCTTCGCTGGTGTGTGCATGTTTCCTCACGATGTTTTCCTTCACCGTAAGAGCGTCGAATAAACGTACATATGAATTCGAAAATCGAAAACACATTGGTACGTGCCGAGGTTTGAACCCGCGAACTTCTGAATGAAAGTCAACGGGCTTAGCCACTTGGCCATCGACGCTCTTAAAGAATATTAAAGAATAAAAAATATTTGTACTCGTTTTGTATTTGTATTATACATGCAAATCTTAAAGAAAGAAATTCTGTCAACTAACTGAGGTACGGAGGATAGTCTCGGGGTTGCGCTTGCTCCAAATGCCGTGCAGCTTTCTATTGGTCGAAACTGACGGAAAACAAAAATTTGTCTATATCAAATCACATGTGACATGACAGCGCTCTGTCGAGAAGGAAGCCCAGTCCCTTAGCATGAGCTGGCCGGAGTTAGAGGTTGCGGCGCACGATCGGTCGCGTTGGAGGAGTATGCTGAGAGCCCTATGTCCTTAATTAGGGACTACAGGATATGATGATGATGATATCAAATCACATTTGTGTTGACAGAATCGGGTCACGTTATATTACTTCAAAACCCCGAGGCATGCCTGCATCTAGTTGACGAAATTTATCTCTTTAAGGTTTAGTTATATAGATAGATAAAACGTTTATTGCATAAACTTACACACACACAAATACAAACAAGCAATAACACAACATAGTAACAACAAAATAATCAACAGGGAGAACAAACACAATCAAAGTTACTAAGTTATAAGAAGAACCCCTATATGTGTGGTGGTGCAGTATGGAAAGGCCCGGGCTCAGTGCAATTCACCCAAGAGGGCAGCACTGGTTTTCAGCCTTCGCCCAAAGAGGGAGTAACGCGGAGCAATATTCTTCTAATAATTTTGCATGTATTACTTACCAGTAACGATCAGCGTGTGAGTTTGCGTGATCATGGGTTCCGTGTTGATCTGGCACATGTATAGGCCGCCGTCGGCTGGTCTGACGTCCCTCAAGGTCAAAGCCCAGGTCTGAGGGTCCAGCTTCGAGATGGCCACGCGATGGTTCTTCGTGATCACGTGCGGGCCCACTGTTAGGAGGGTCTGGGTGTCCACTCTAAGCCAGGCCACCTGGGGAAAAATGATTGGTATTTTACTGTCATGAATAACAGCCTCCGTGGTCGAGTGGTCAAAAGCTCGCCTGGCGTTACAGAGGTCCCGGGTTCGAATCCCGGTGGGGACTCGTCGAACAAATATCACTTTGTGAGACTTTCTTAGTTTGGTTAGGACATTGTAGGATGAATCACCTGATTGTTCGAAAATAAAGATGATTCCGTGCTTCGGAAGGCACGTAAATCCGTTGGTCCCGGTTACTATCTACCTACAGATGTAGTCGTTATAGAAGCCATGTCGGAAGCCTAAGGCGGTTCTATAATTCTAATTTAAAACCTGATATTAAAATTCGCAGAAAAAATAAAAAGGCTTCTTATGAAAGTATATCAAAATAACAAATTTTAATCAACTAATCAGAGAGGGTGTACCTACAAATGGAACATCTCCGATTACTTAAAATTTACAGTCGAATTGTTTTTCGATTCCGCGTACTTGATTGGTTTAATTAATTGACGTATTGATTACCTTTCAAACCAGGTCGAGGCCTTGTTGAGTCAAATTAGTTATTTAGGTTTCATTGGATTCAATTCGCTGGATGCGGGCAGGACCGATCGTTGTGGAGATCTTTGGGGGAGGCCTTTGTCCAGCAGTGGACGTGTACTGGTTGAAATGTTGACAATTCATTGGCCAAACAGCTACAGCTCAAATCATAGAAGTAGTTTAAAGTTCAAATGATTAAGAATTCAACGTTTAGCGTCACTCATATATTAAGATATTTTTTGCCAGTTTCTCTGACAGCGGACATTTGCATGCACAGACAAAATTTATATTTATTTATAACTTCTTCTTTTTTAACTTATTTTTTTTTAATTTCTTCTGAGATTCAAAAACATATCACATATGTATCACATATCACATCACATATCACATCACATATCACATATCTGCACATACTTGTTGATCTTTTAACCTTTAATCTTTTAACCTCATCCAAATGTTCCAGTTTTTTCTAAGTCGTTACTTACACCTTGTATAGTTTATAAGAAATAACATTAAATTAAAAAAAAAAACCCGCCACAAAACCGTTACTTGATCCTTTCAACAACTAGAAAAGAGCTGATAACCTTCAAATGGCTGAAGATATTTTTTTGGATCATAGCTAAGAACATTCACGGTCAAAACATCTTGCAACAAAAAAAAAATAGATCAAAATCGGCGCATCCGTTTAGGACCTACGATGCCACACACAGATAGACTGACAGACATATACGTCAAACTTATAAGACCCCTTTTTTGTCGGGGGTTTAAAAGAGGTCACACAATAAGAGCTAATGAGGATAACAAACAGCACCCCAGCAGCTGCGGTGATATTGCAGGTGACACCATTCATGTATCTTCTACACGATATCAATGCACTATGAATCCTTTGAATACATTTCCTATAACAGATACGTATTGTAACAACGAGCAAATTTGAGCACATCCCAAAGTTATACATCATGACGTCACTATTCCCGCTTCGCCGTCATATTTGCGGTGGGAGCGGGAGTATTGCGCTCTTTGCGACCCTTCCAGAAGCTTCCAGTGATGTTTTATGGCCGTCTGATTCATACGGTGCGTTTTGCCGACTTAGGGACCTGAGAATTGCCCTGTGGTGCGAATGGGAGTAAGCCCGTTTCCACGTAGCCACCGTTTTGCTAACACAGAGGGGTTTGAATACCTAAATTGAATGTTTGTTTTATTTACTTGCTGTTCGCCCGAAGTCTGGTCCGATTAGTCAGGTTGTTTGTTCATTTTCAGCATTATTCAGCCGAAATACGTACATTGCTGGACAAAGGCTTTTTTCAAAGATCTCCAAAATTATGATTATTATTTAATTGTTTCTCACTGCCCGCATTCAGCGGCTTACCGCTACCTTCATCAGATCAACAGAATTTTCCAGTCTACATTGTTAGAAGCCTACATACGCTACGTTTTCGCTGTGGTTTTCGTTAGCATACATAGCACAGTTAGCTAGTTTTAAATACTTCTATACTTTTATGTCTAAAAATTTTATTATTTAAAACTTTTATTATTTGTTTTATAATTTAAATCGGGACGGTAAATATCGTATTATCAAAAACAAAACAAGTACTTAACACGGTAAATATCCCGTTTTTAAACATAATACGAGTAACATAACGAGGTAACAACCGTAAACGTTTAAAAAAATATGTATATTGTACTTTATTTGAACACGGAAAGAAACTAAAAAGGTGATGTTTTTAATATTTTAGACTATTAGACAATTTATTAAGTTGACTTCGCCTGTAGTGGACAGGGCCTTTCGTATACGAAATATGTCACGCCAGCAGTCATGCAGTCCTGGTATAACTTGATATTAAATTCAGTATGATACTCCATTTTGGAGAGAATTTCTGTGTATTCTTTACCTTTGAAGTCGCACACTCGCTGTTTGACTCATAACGTACTGGAATCTCCAACGAAATATCACAAAAGAACACACGTGTATCTCTCGAGTAATAAATGTTGCCATTTTTAAGGAAATAAATATTACAAATATGAAGTACCTACGCATTTCAAGGGAGAATAATCCTAATATTTAGAAATGAAAAGGTTTATGAAATATATTAATATTGCTCATACGTTAAATAAATAAATTTATGTTATAACCGCGTTTTCCCTTTTGCATGTGATTTTGTTTTTGCCCGGGGGAATGCGATATTTCTGTTTACCCTTATTCGATATTCCCAGTTCTTAAATATTTCAAAAATTAAAGTAATCATGGCCTCTATTCCAAAATTCCTATAGATATCTCGTAGCTGTTCGTAGCACTATGCTACGGCGTAAATCGTAGCCAGCTTTGATATTCCCGTCATTAGTCATTTGGCATGAGGAGGCATTGTATAATTAGTATGAGTTAGGTTAGGTCCTATTTATTAAATTAAATTGAATTGTTTTACTGGGATCAGTTAATAATATTTGTATTTTTTGTATTTGTATTAGTGAATCTTTGTGCCAGAAACTAGTCAGATTTATTTTATTTTTCAAGAAAGTAAATGGGTAGAACTTTAAAATGAAACAACAATGAAAGCATGTTTTAAAATAAAAAAATATCATTTTTGTAAAAATAATTTGTACAAACATAAATAATCAACAATATTAAATTATGCTACCTGTTCGTAGTCATCCGTAGCACTCGGCTACGGCGGCGTAGCTTGGAGCGTAGCCATTTAGTTTTATTTTCGACTTCAACCCCTTTATATTCTAGAATTATCGGCCCACCTACCATGGAATAATTCCTTCTATGATAAAAGTTTGTTATTATTGTGTCTATATTATAAATACATTTTGAAGCGTATTTTTATATAAAAATAACAGATTAACATATCTATTTTACTTAGGAAATCTTACCCTTATTCTTAAAATCAAAAATATTCTTATCATTATTTCACCATGTTATGAATATTTTTGGATTCTTATGCATTTCCAACGTTGTTATCAGAGCACCATTAAACTAAAGCTTTTCGCAAATTCACAGCAAATAACAACCTTACACATTAGGAAATTCGGAATAGTAATAATCTTAGTAATAAACACTGTTTTAGGCGTGTCTTCTGAAGCACGGAAACGTCTTTCTTTTCCGACAATCAGGTGCATCAGCTTGCAATGTCCTATTCATAATAGCTGACCCATACGTCAAACCCGTGAACGTGGTGCTGCTTGGGGCGACTGGTCTGCTCTAGTCGATTGCCGGTTGTTTTATTGGTTATATAATTTAGTTTTTCTACTTTGACTGGTTGCCTTCCTCTAATTGCATATTTCGTTTGCATTCTTTGTTATACTAATCAAATTTTATAAAATAATAATTATGTAAAAATATTTTGAAAAGATACAACGCCTGTGGAGTTTGTTCCGGAGAGTTCTTCTCCACAGAAGACAGCCAAATCGTGAACTCGCATTGACGTCGAAAAGTGATTTGTAAAATCTTACTTCGAATAAACACATTCAGTTTTTTTTTGGGAAATTCTCACAAAGTTAAAAATAAAAAAGCTTAATATATCATCATGAAAATGCTGCACTGTTGTGTAACTGGAGGGTAGTTTAAGTTTGTGTGGAACACGGTTTAGTGTAAGGGACTGTTCACGGCAGGTTTACGATTCAAGTGTGCACGGCGCTGAATAGTACCACCCCCGAGCTGTTTATTCTCATACTAGTTTTCCGCCCAGCGGATCCGCTCGCGTTAACGGTTTTTCCCGTGGGAATGAGGCATTTTCCCGTGGTAAAAAGTTGCCTATGTGTTAATCCAGTGTGTCAGCTAACTCCATACCAAATTTTATTAAAATCGTTTCAGCCGTTTAGACGTTAAGAAGTAACAAACATACACACTCAGACACTCACAAACTGTCGCCTTTATAATTTAGTGTGATGTAATAGAGCCTTATATAATATGGCATATTAACAGTCCACTGCTGATCTAAGAACTTTCTTTTTAAAGGGAGAAGTTGCATAATTCTCAAACTCGTCGGGCGTTGGTGATCGCAGTTGTTGTTGGTTATATCGTTGAAACTATAAATGTGATTTTTTAATGAATACAGGTCTATCGCGGGCAATCACGGAAATGAATGAGGATCTAAAGAAATATCATACATAATGTATGTATTGATTTAGTTTTAAATAATATAGGTAAACTTCGTTGAAAATTAGCACATCTATATAATAAAACTGTAAAGGTCAAATGTCTGTACATAGAAAAAAAAATGAAATCCGAGTCAGGAGGATGTAAGAAGTGAAATAGAACATTATAGACCTTTCTTTAGACCCGAAGTATTTTCAAAATATCGAGGCCCAACGTAGGACGATTTGGCATTTTTAATCTTTTGTTAGTCTCAGTAAAGCCTGACCAGCTAAAAAAACCTCGCTATTTTGCGGAATTTCAATGGAACTAATTTTACAATGGAAATTGTTGCCATAGTCGTAAAAATATACACGTGGCGCTCCCAGAGCAGATTTTTTTATTTTTCTGGGCAGGTTTTACATTATTTTTACACTACAAAATAGGGCTAGGGAATTATTATGGTTACACTACCCGACAAAGTTGGCAGTCGACACTGGCCCAAAGATATTATATATTTAGCGATATTTAAAATATCTCATGTGCACAGTTTGCACACATGAGATATTTTGACTGTCAATTATTTCTGAGGAGTCACATGGGAGATTTTTGTCGTCACCTGTATCTCTGCGAATATCTAAGATATGGACATGGGAGTTTTTGTACAAGGTGGAGGATCTGATTTTTTACAATATGGTGTAAAAAAGTGATTTCCGTCCAGGCCGTCACATACAAGGTCTTGATTTGGCAACGACGATATCCAGAAAATTCTCTTTTTTTTTTTTTCGTTGTCTATTTGTACGGGCTAATCTCCAAAACTACTGGACCGATTTGAATGAAATTTTGCATGGTGATTCTCTACGACCCTAGTCAACATCTTGGATACTTTTAATCGCGGAAAATTAAAGAGTTCCCGTGGGTTAGTTAATTATAAAACGAGCGAATAAAAAAATAACTTTGCGACCGATGATGACATACTGTTTTAATAACTTGAGCGGCATGAATTTGAGTAAGCGAAAAATTAACTAAACTAACGACGAAAATTAATAATAAAATCTAGAACGAGCTTACAAAAAGTGCATTGTGAATAATCCATTTCAGATATTAAAATTACCAAGTGAGTGACTAAATTACCAAGTGAGCGACTAAATTACTAAGTGAGCGACTATATTACCAAGTGAGCGACTGGAAATACAGAGAGGGCAACTGGCAACACGAAGGTCACTCCGGATAAAAAAAAATCTACCCAGAATCAAATTGGTTGGTTAGGTTAGGTTAGACTGATGTCAATAACAGAGCGGAGGGAGCCGAGCAAGCGGAGCGAGCGTACCGCGGCAGCGGCCGGGGACCGCCGGGGTTTTACTTTTTTCAAAGTTGTTTTTGTATTCGAAACACTTCATTTAAGATAAAATTACGCTCAGTATAAAAAATACATTTGCCAAATATTGAAAAAAATGCAGGACGTAACGATGACACTCAAACAGATATTAGGTCGCTCAAATATTATGAAGCTGCTCATTTTGTATTTTAAGTAACTCAAATTAATGTTTGTAAGTTGCTGTTCTGTTGATTTCTCGTCGCTCGCAGTCAGTCGCTCACTTAGTAATTCTATAACCCAAATTAATTAATTTTGACACTCAAAACTGTAATTTACGGTCACTCGTTTAATTACTACCCAAAAATTACTACGGAAAAGTCAGAAAACAACGCGGGCGTAGCCGCGGGCAGACAGCTAGTAAGTAATAATCTTAATAAACACTGTTCACTATTCCTTAGTGTTTTAGAGCGTGGATGAACAACACTAGTACAAAGTACTTTTAGGAACAGCGCAGGTGCATAAATAGTCCTTAGGGACGACGCAGTCCTACTGTAGTTAAAATATAACAGTTATTTACGAAACACATTAAAGCTAGTGATTGTGAATAACGGTTAACCGCACTCTGTGGGCATTAAGTATATAGTACTAGTTGTGCGCGAAATATAGAGGTACAGTTAAGAGCACGCCAAGCTGAATAATTTGGATGTTGCACCGTTCCTTGTCTATTGGATAAGGAATAGCGCTGCAATACGCTTGTTCAGTTTATCTTGCCTTACGAATAAATATAAGTTTCAGCCATGGACTTAGTACCTGAACAATTTGGCGCACCCTAAGTAACAAAGGTTACATTTTACCGCGGGAAAATGCCTCATTCCCACAGGAAAGACTGTAAATGCGGGCGGAGCTGCGGCGGAAAGCTAGTTCTATTATAAAGTTTAATGTCCGACGCAGACCATTTTCAGTTCAGAGCATGGTCCAAGAAAACAAGGTCTAACCGTTAGACCACGTGACAGACACGAGCCTACGTCATTTTTCGCTGTTCATCCTTGTCTATTAACACGCATTCGACAAGGACGAACAGCGCAAGATGACGTAGATTTTTGTCAGTCACGTGGTCTAGTGGTTAGACCTTGTTTTCTTAGACCATGGTTCAGAGCGTCGGTGGCCAAGTGGTTAAAGCCGTTCACTTCCATTCGGCAGTGTTTTCGATTATCGAATTCATATGTACGTTTATACGACGCTCTTACGGTGATAGAAAACATCGTGAGGAAACCTGCACAGTGCACACACCTGCGAAGTAATTCAAAGGTTGTGTGTGGAGTTGATCAACCCGCACAGGACCAGCGTGGTCGACTAAGGCCTCTGATTTCAGGGTAGGTTCCAGCCCCTCGGTGGGGACATAATTATATGAGCTTTTAACAAACAACGTTTGCATAGTACTAATTTCATATGAAGACCGCTAACCACTTAGTTAGCCTAGCTATTCAATATATCTATGGTCCAACCACTATTACAGTGTTGTCACACTAAATCAATCAGGTGCCTAATGATAATCATTCATTATTAATGAGGTTCTATTCTAAACGTATTAACGTGACGTTGATAAATATAGCTCAACAAAACGACGGCCTCCGAAATAAATAATTGATTTATGAAGACATTTAATGAAGTCTGAAATCTAAGCTCTGCTCAAATAAAAATGTCTTCAGGCATACAGATTTCCTCACGATAATTTTCCTCAAAATCCAGTGACTACGTTAATTTTATATTAAGTAAATACGGTATTTGAAAGTTTCTATAATGAGGTATTGGAGTTAAATCTATATTAGTAAACTTGTAAAAAAAATGTATCTTAATAGAACTAGAAAGTTTTTTTTCACATTCAGCACATACAGGCGAAATTAATTAAGTTAATTAAAGTAAGATTTTTATGCCAGGTAAACAGTCCTGCATTCAAATTTTTGGTATAAAAGTTTAGCAAACGCAATTTCAATATAACATTATCGAACATGTGCCTTTTAAAGGGGCAGTTTTGCAAACGAAATTTGCTATTATTTAACCTACTGCTGATTGCATGAAGGAAGAAAAAAATTTACGCGCCCATAAAATGGCTGATTGTATTTACCCAGAAAAAAAATTCCCTAATATTGATCTGTTAAAATTGTGTACCTCTCTACATCTTAATACAAAGCAAAATAAACTCTAAGCCATAAATCAAAATGACTATACCTTAACCAAGATTTCCATAAGATTGATATAGAGCTTAAAAGGCTGAAAAAACACACCCTTCACCTCCAGTAATTGCTGAAGCCTATCGCGAGTTTCATCGGTTTTTTACGCATCGTTTGAGCGCAAAAATTACGAACATTCAAAATGGCGGAGGCATATAATTTAGCGCACGGAGCGACACAAATTCGCACCAGCCTGGCTTAAATGGTGCAACTTTACGTTCATAATTGCTACCCCGAAGGACAAATGTGACCCGTAGTATTTACTGAAGGGGCCAGTATGAATGGAAATACATTTGGCCGGGTTGGCGCGTGGATTGGGCGCCAAATGAAATGCTTGTTAATACGTCGCGATATTTTTTTGTTTGAGGGGTGTTATTACCTTTTTACACTTTATTACATGGTAGAATTCCGTGAAATAAACTGGTGGCGTAAATTATGTACACCATTACACATCTACCTTTACACAGATTGATACAATTAAGGGTGAACGAACAGAATTCAACCTTTTTTTTCGTCAACCTCGCTGGCCTAGTTTGAGGTAGTTTACTTTACATACTAAGTTTGAACTTTTTTTAGGTTTTCACACAATGATTACCTAAGTCGATAAAAAAAGAAAAGAAAAAATGATGAATTTGCTACGGCAACAAGCCGCGGGCAGACAGCTATATGACTAGCTAATAATAGTACCTAATATTACATTTGAACACGACTTCTGTTAAAACCAATACGATATATTCTGCTCGTTTTAAAGTTGGGAGACATGGAATGGTAGCACTAGGTCGGGCAAATTATTAGTCGCAATGAGTTATGTGCACTATCTGTCTAGGTCTCAGGCGAAATAATAGCTCTAGACGCGACAAATGTGAAAAACGCGGAACCGCCCTAGCCAATGCCTTTTAGACTAAAAGTGGATAGTTTTTTAAGGTTTCGTAAACTTTTGCATGTGTTGCCTCGGCGTAAATGAGACTTTATAGGATCAGTCACGTGTGTGTCTGTTCGTCCGTCCGTCCGTCTGTCACATCACAA
Organism: Teleiodes luculella; assembly: GCA_948473455.1. NCBI lineage: Eukaryota > Metazoa > Arthropoda > Insecta > Lepidoptera > Gelechiidae > Teleiodes > Teleiodes luculella. The sequence continues at coordinate 14,597,462 of OX419589.1, forward strand.
CCGACTGAGTTGAAAGTACCCCGCAGCAAAATGTAGGAAATTTTATTTAGTCAAATCTTACGAAACATGAATATAATGGACATTTACATCTCCTTGTAGTTTTTTGTAAGGTTCTTTGTTAGGGATAAAGGTATGTAAATCCGTGACCCAAGGACAGAGATGTAACTTTTTTTTTATTGACCTATGCTTGTGTCGAAAAGGTACGACCAATCAAGCTTCACCGGACTTGAGCTTCACCGGACTTGCAGAGAAGTAACATAAAATCGTGTGACATTTAAATTGAAACCCTCCAAACACGTGGTTCACCCCATTAGTCCACCTGTGTGTACCAAGGGTATTTTTTTCTTCCCATTGTTCTCCAGGTACAGCCAGGTGAACCTTGGTGAACCTCAGGAAATAAATATTACCCCTGGTACACCCAGTTATTTTGTGGTGAACTACGGAAAGAAAAAATGCCCTTGGTACACCCAGTGGACGGGTTTGGGGGGAATTAATTGAAAGGGCTTTATCTACCCAATTATTGACAGTTTATTTATGTGTTCATAAAACAGACAGTTTATTGATTATTAACAAAATAATTTGCAGTTACACATACACAGACAATTATTTACACTATCAAAAGTGTAGAAAGAACAAGAAGCTTTTAGTCAAAAAAATCGGGCTCCCACAAAAACGCGGTTAATGAAAATTTGCAATTTTTTTAAATAATTCGGTAATTCGAAATATATTTTTAAAATAAAAGTCAATAAATCATGATGCGCATAGTTTTTGCTGTAAGAGTGAATGTTTTATATTAGAACGTATAATTTTAATTAAATCAAATCAAATCAAATATTTTTATTTGTGAATTTGGGGTACATGAAATGGTCTTCAAGATACATTATTAAGATCCTCCAAACTCTGCTGGAAGAAACAGCATACAAATATGTTTGTTTTAGTCTGAAAGAAAATCATTTACGCTATAATAACATTTGTTAATTAGGAAATTATACAATTTCTTTTTAAATTGCGTTAACTCTAAATGTTTAATACAATCTGGCAAATTATTAAATATTTTTGGTGCCATACAGAGGACACTGCTATGCATAAATGTAGTATTTGATGTACGAAGACAAAAACGGTCTCTGTGTCTTAAATTTAAGCTATGCTTTTCCGAAACTTTTACAAATAGTTCTGAATTCATCTTTACATAAACAGATATTTCAAAAATATATAGACATGGAAGGGTCAATATTTTTAATTTTATAAAATAAGGCTTACAAGTATCTGTTAATTTCAAATTACACATGCTACGGATACAACGTTTTTGTGCCTTAAAGACTGTTCTATCACTACAATTTCCCCAAAAGAGTATTCCGTATCTTAATTGTGACATAACTAGGCCATGAAACGCAGTTAATACGGTTTCTTGGTTAACAATTTTAGATAGTTCGTAAAGTGCATATGCAGACTTGCTTAATTTTTTGCATAGATCTTCAGTATGTACTTCCCAAGTTAACTGCTTATCAATTGTTAAGCCCAGAAACTTTGTGTGGCCTACTTCTTCTATCACTTTATTTGAGTATTTGATATTAATACCATCTGTATTAGGTTTTCGAATAAAAAACTGCATAGCTTTTGTTTTATCTAAGTTTGCTGTAAGGTTGTTACAATTTAGATACTCAATAATTCTGTTCAAAGCGATATTGATTTCATTTTCATACGTATTTATATTGTTACATTTACCTTTAGGTTGTCAATAATTGGGGGGTTTTGTCAAGATTGGGGTGGTTTACCCTACTTATCAAATTTCTTCCAAATCGACAAAACGGCTTTAGAATTTTATTATAAAATTATTTTCACATTAGTAAAACGAGATTGGGTGTGTGGGTTTACAATAAATCAAGATTATTTTTGAATTAAACTACTGCAAAGCCATAGATTAAAACCACAGGCCACTAATGTTTCCAGTTCGGAGTACTCGGACCTTTTGGCTAAATATCCAAAACGATCTAACTTTCCAGCATAATTCTAGACTGGCCAACTGTTTTTGCTTTTAGGGCCGTTGTACTTAGCCTCGGGCTAGTGAGGCGCCGATAAGTTCACGATATATCGATATTGCTGTTATTGTGTCGCTAAAATTAAACGATAATGACTGGGCTCGCTGCGTAGTTCACCGAGTCTTCGAATTTCGAATTCATAAATGCCTCACGTACGAGTAACTGTAATGTATTTATCTTCAATTATGAAATGTAAACGGCGCGGTTTTTTTACGTTATTATTCTATGCTAATATTATAAATGTAAATGTGCGTTTGTGTGACCTTCTTTTAAATTGAAAGTAAGCAATGAATTAACCTGATTTTTTCTAGAGATATTGAAGGGCGGAGAGTGACATAGACAACTTTTTACTGTAGGAAAATATCTCATCCCACGGAAAAAGTAAAACAACAATGCGAGCAGTTAACTAGTAAAATATGAATTAATATGTTGAGAATTTTATATTCACGGCTATCTCATTTCAAACGAAAAGAATAAATACATACATAAAGAAATGTAAATATTAACAGACCCCAGGCAAGGAAAAGTGTCGGTTGTGGATCGTAGTACTTATTGTTTTTGATATTACGCTACTGCCCATTTCCTGAGTAAGACCTTTCAGTCGCCTATTATAACTAATATAAGGTTCCATGGAAGATATTGTATATTGAATATTGTGTTGTATATTTATATTATATATAATGTATATCAGCTGTCTGACACCCATAGTATACTAAATACTTGTAAAAAAGCATACAAAATGCTCGGCTTTATAATCAGGACAGTAAGTCCTTTTAATGACATAAAAGTGGCTACGACCATTTATAACGCCTACGTCCGCAGCAAATTAGAGTTTGGCTCAATAGTTTGGGATCCACGTAAAGCTAAATACATTGAAATGCTCAAAAAAATAAAAAAAAGTTTTCTAGATTTTTATACAAAAAAATGTTTGGCGTCTACCCCTATATGTATCCATCCATATTTGTTTATGGTATGGTCGGGTTGAATAGCTTGGTGCTAAGGCGCAAATTGGCTTTAATATTACACTACCGTGCAGTACTTAAAGGTGGTGTGGACAATGGTGTGGTGGGATGGGCTTGTCGGTCCCGGGCCCGCGCGGCGGCGGCGAGTGCCGAGTGCGAGTTTTGCAACCAAAGTAAACGCGCTCGATAGCGAGAGCGTAAACGCGATTTTGTATGGAATTGAAACTACGCCATCTGTAGACAGTTCGCTGAACTAAAATTTCTCCATACTAAATGCTCGTTTACGTTGTAGTTATCGAGCGCGTTTCGTGAGTAAAAAACTCGCACTTGGCTGGCACTCTGCAGAGGCGCGCGCGGCCGCTGCTGTTCGCCGATGAGCGCGCGCGCACCTGCAGCGGCGCCAATGCTCCGACAGCTCGGGCTGTCACTCTTATCAACCAAATGCTCATGCGCCAGTCACATGCCGACATATTCAATGATGCTGACATGATATTTTATAAAGCTGCTCTTACATTTCTTAATTCGTTTTTAAGGGTAAGAAGTAATATAGATTATTGATGTATTACGATTTATGGATAAGATGTAAATGTATTGGCCTATGCTGTAAAGTTTATATTTCAATAAAGACATATTGTATTGTATTGTATTGTATAGTACAGGCTCTGCCTAGTTTGGGGTCAGATGGCCGTGTGTGAGATGTCCCACATATTTATTTATTTATTTATTGCTACCATAGCAATAAGACTGCTTGTTGACTTCTGTGTCGTTAAACCAATGTATTTATTTTTCTGTATTTTTTTTTCTGGTATTCGGTAAGTATTATTTTTATCACTACATAGTATAAAACAAAGTCGCTTTCTCTGTCCCTATGTCCCTATGTATGCTTATATCTTTAAAACTACGCAACGGATTTTGATGCGGTTTCTTTCATTAGGTAGAGAAATTCAAGAGGAAGGTTTATATGTATAATATATGCATAATATACTTAAGGATAACCCACAATGACTATTTTCCCGTGCGGAGCCGGGGCAGGTCGTTAGTTGTATTAATGATGTTAGGAATTTTTCGTAAAGAAAAATTGCGCTCTCAAAAGTGTGTTGTAGTATTGAATATAATAAAACAAATAAAAAAATAGAGACGTTAATCGCATAATATCGATCGTTACTAAAGTCACCCACAAAACATCACTAAAAACGCAATACCTTTATTACTGGGATTAACGCCGCGTTTTAGGACAACTTGACGCTAACTTTACACTTGATAAGGTACCCAGTGCTGCCAACTTTAGCTTTTAAAATTTTAATACATCTTTAAAATAAAATATTTCAGTAAGATATAACTTCTTTTGCTTTGAACATAAACCTTATAATTTATACATCTTATCTGGAATACCAACAGCATAATAAAAACTTTTATTGACAAAATGTTCATCAAATCATTATCTATCTTCATCAAAAGCTATAATCTAAAATTTATTCCTAACTTTATAATTTTATGATTATCAAAATAAAATTAAATAAAAATATTGCATTGCACATGTACTAAAGGAGAAAGAAAATAAGATAAATCTTAAGTGTACCAATAATCGTGAAATAAAGTGTATCAAAAGTTGGCCTTATTGTTTCACACTAATTTCTTACGCGCTACCTTATACAGATGAATGTAGAAATAAAATAGTTGAATTTATACTCTTAAGTAAAGAATTACTCTATCTACTCGTACATTGCTTTATGTAGGTTACGAAGCACACTATATCCAGAGAGTGAAATGTAAAAATCAAAATATATATATGGGGACTTTTTCACACAGCCATCTGACCACAAACTAGACAGAGCCTTTACTATGGGTGTCAGATATCTGACATACATACACATTTAAATATACAACATCCAGACGCAAGTGCTCATCACACGAATGTTGGTCCGGGCGGGATTCGAACCCGCGACCCTGTGCTTAGAAATAAAGTACGGGGCCGTAATAAAACTACTAGGTTAATTCTAGCTCATGAAATTGAAATTTTAAACTCGACTTCCTAATTTAGAATTAAGTCCTTTATAATTTCGAATTAAGTAGAAATTATGCCATACACTTGGCAACACTCAAGGTATCTAATCTCTTGGATTACCTTAATCTGATGACCTCCTCCGTTCTAATGGATGAGGGCGGGATCTGTCGGCATGATGAGGAGCTACCAATCGGGCTCAACTACTTAGTTATATTTTTACCCAAATTGCTATCTCATATTTATCAGCTTATTTCAAGGCTTATTTATACATATCTCAGGCGGATCATATAATTCACAGATTCTTTATTGTGCACAGGTATAATAATAATAATTTATTTATTTTAAAAACATATTTTTTAACATTGTGGCTGATGTCTCGTTTTCGACTTTATGGGCCTGTGTTAGGAGGCATCGCTCTTCTTTAAAAACTACATCGAAATCTATTTTAAAGTATTACGAGTACATGTTTAAAAAAGTAAATAAAAAATAAAAAGCCATCAAAATAAAATAATAATATGCTGCTGGCACATAAAGATAAGTAAGTAGTAAGTACACAAGATAAGATTTTCTCTGTTGTTAGGGGTAGTAACACACAGCAAGTACACAAGCCGGTATATGCGGCTGTTACGCGCCGCATATGCTGGCTTGTGTACTTACTACGATTTCCATGTGAAAAAAAGAAAATATAGAAAGAACTTACGCGTATTGAGTAAGATTACAAAGAATTTGTGTATTTTTTAACTTAAGGATATTTACATCACTTAGTTATGTCAGTTAAGTTACATGTCGAAAAATTGGCTGTCTTTTGTTGAGAAGAAATCGCCGGCAGAAACTCCACAGTTAAGGCGTTTCATGCATCTTTTCAAAATATTTTCAATTGAAATAATTCTTTACAATTTTTACAATAAAAGAAAATAAAAAAGCCTGTCCAGGAAACCAATCTCATGAATTTTTCTCTCTTGTAGTCAGTTGTTTTATTCATTTATTTTTTATTTATCGTTAACAGCTCATATATGTCCCCACCGAGGGGCTCGAGCCTACCCTGATACCAGGGTGAATAGGCCTTAGTCGACCACGCTGGCCCAGTGCGGGTTGGTCAACTTCACACACAACCTTTGAATTTCTTCGCAGGTGTGTGCAGGTTTCCTCACGATGTTTTCCTTCACCGTAAGAGCGTCGAATAAACGTACATATGAATTCGAAAATCGAAAACACATTGGTACGTGCCGAGGTTTGAACCATCGAACTTCGGAACGGAAGTCAACGGGCCTAGCCACTTGGCCACCGACGCTCCGAAGAATTCGCCGGCAGAAACTCCACAGTTAAGGCGTTTCATGCATCTTTTCAAAATATTTTCAATTGAAATAATTCTTTACAATTATTACAATAAAAGAAAATAAAAAAGCCTGTCCAGGAAACCAATCTCATGAATTTTTCTCTCTTGTAGTCAGTTGTTTTATTCATTTATTTTTTATTTATCACAAATAGTTTATTTATTCCAAATTAAAATTTAACTAAAATATTCGAAATCAAATCGGGGACATTCTGACAAAAGGTCGGGTCAAGAGTACTCTAAACCGACGAGCATGCATTGAGAAGTGTGTTTGGATCGAAGCAAGTGTAAGGAAGTGGTCTCTGCCTACCCCTCCGGGAAAGAGGCGTGACTTTATGTATGTATGTATGTATTCGAAAATTAAATCAATACAAGACAATTAAATATCAACGTCAAAAACATAACACTATACAATATCAAATGCTTACTTAACTAAATAGCCCACCCGTAACCGTAATTGACTCAATAATGCCTTACACGCTCATTAAATATTTTTTTCCTTAGCAACAATCTTGAACTTTTCTAGTGGTTATTTTTGAATATCAGTTGGGTAAAAAAACCTTGTTGTAAAAGCGTAAACAGTCAATCTAATCTACTTTTATTGACTTAGGAATGGAGTAGAATAAATTTAGGTCGGTTTGTAACAAAATGTCTCGAGAGCCACTTGAATGTACTATTATTTATTCTGTGCTTGAATTAAGAACTATTCACAAATTGTAATGAGTTTTCTGACTTAAGTCTTGATATAGTATAGACCTAGGTACCTATTAGAGGTATAGACCGAGGTCTCACCAATCTAGCACAATCAAATTAAATGTTTATTTTGTTTATCAGTCGTAATTGAATAATAAAATCCATTTCAAATTGTTTTAACTCTATTTTAACAAAACTGTGGCTTGAGTTTATAACTCACTATAAGCGCTCTTCTATACAGAAATGCAGAATACAGAAATGAAATGATTTATTTTGCAATTATTTGTAACTAGCTGTCCGCTCGCGGCTACGCTCGCTTTGGATTTCGACTTTTCCCGTTGTTGTGATGATGTTTTCCAGTGTGAAGTAGCTTATGTCACTCACTGCCTCATACCTTCAAGAAGCGTAACAAACAGACAGAGTTAATTTCGCATTTAACTTAACTCCGCACATCCTTTTTTCTTTGGGAATGAGGTATTTTCCCGCAGTAAAAAACTGTCCATATCCATCCCCAAAATCTATTCTATCTCTGTAACAAGTTTCACCAAAACTTTCCGCCCGACCTACCATTTTCTCGTGGGAATAAGGTATTTTCCCGCGGTAACAGGTAGCCTATATCCATCCCCAAAATCTATTCTATCTCTCTTTTAAGTTTTGTCAGAAATATCCGCCCGCGCTACAATTTGCGTGGGAATGAGGTATGTTCCCACGGTATGAGGTAGCTTTTATCCATTCCTAAAATCTATTATATCTCTGTCTGTACCAAGTTTTACCAAAACTTGCCCCCCCTCTGCTACTTAAGTTATCATCTACCTCTATATTTGTTACCACAGGAAAATGGTTGTTGTGGGTTATCCTCAAGTATATTATGCATGTATTATACATATAAACCTTCCTCTTGAATCACTCTATCTATTAAAAAAAACCGCATCAAAATCCCTTGCGTAGTTTTAAAGATTTAAGCATACATAGGGACATAGGGATAAAAGGGACATAGGGACAGAGAAAGCGACTTTGTTTTATAGTATGTAGTGATTATTCTTACAACAATTAGCTTACCTTATAATTGTCCAGGTTCTCCACAGTACACACGAGAGTCGCGTCTCGTCCCACTACAACAGTCACGTTATGTCCCACTCCAGAGAACTTCGGCTCATCTGCAAAGATATATAAAATATCACCATTTGTCATCGAACACGATTATTCTTTGTCACATTCTTCTGCGGGGGGTTCTTCTCCACAGCAGCGTACACATTGCGCGAAGAATAATGTACAGGAGCCAGCACATGCGGTTAGATGTTCGCACTACGAAATTCACCCCTACCGGCTACGGAATACGGGCGCTCTCAAGGTCAACATCTTCAGCCGCATGTGCTGGCTACTGTACTATCGAAATGTTGTAACCCACACCACTCATCTGATCTAAATGTAGATTGAACAAATACCTACTTTTTAATTTAATATAAGTACCTAAGATTGGTTTTATCTAATCAAATTGAAATAACCGGCGACATGATTTGATTGTTCTAGATTTGTCTCGATTATTATATGAAACTGAGTAACAGTACCGAACCAAAATAAACGTAGAAATATTATTACTACACTGTACAATATCTTGTTTCTTGTTGTAGGAAACCACTGTCTTTATAAAATTAATTAACTACTTAATTGCCTCTCGACGTCTATTGAAAACAATTCTTGAATATAAATGTACTTAAAAAAGTAATAAAAGGCTTTCTATACTCTTTAGGTCAAAGAGATAGGAAGCGTGCGTAGATTTTTAAAGTAAAAAATGTACCTATATAACTCATTAGCTCTACGTCCTGCGGTTTCGCCCGGATGATGATGGTATTAAATATTGACAGAAAGATAGTTGAATCTATTACCCACAATCCCTATCCGTGTTCCGACAAGGATACTTTCTTACACAGTCCAAGTTCTAGTACTTCCACCTTTATATATTATAAATTCGAAAGTAACTTTGTATGTTTGCAACACTTTCAGGCCAAAACCACTGAAGCGATTTTAATAAAACTTGAAACAGAGATAGAATAGACCTTGAGGAAGGCTATCTTTTACAGCGGGAAAATTTGTTAGCTCGGACGGAGCCGCGGGGCGAAAAGCTACTAGAACAGAGTCCATTGTCGAATTAAGATGAGAGGGTAAAAATGATCCTCTAGTAATGACACATATATGTTGCATCTTCTGGTATGTGCTAGCACAAAAACATGAGAGAAAATTTAGCCCCAAAAAGATATCTCATAAATAGATAATATCAAGTGAAGTGTAGGAATAAAATGTGTAGGCCATTAATCAGTTTCAATTTGCAGTGATTCTAGTCACGTAACCTACCAGCGGGTGAACTATCGATTTTATTACATTATGCTAATACTATTCTAATGGTATTCTATAAATGCGGCCAGAGGCTTAATTCTGCGTCTTTTATTAAAATTAATCCTGGCTGGTGAATCAATTTGCTCGCAGCTTAAAATGTTTAATGCGTTTATCGTAGTACCCGGCTTAAAATCGGAATGGAACTAACCAACTTTTACAGTACTGGCCACTGCGCCCCGGAAGAGAAGGACATGACCGTTCTCGTGTGACAGACATAATTTTGTCGTGCGTATTCTCCTCTGTGGTATTCTCCTACGCTAAGCAAGCGCCCTTTCGCTGCTTTGATATAAACTATTGTTGTGATACCCACTTTGATTTTTTGTAAATGCTATCGTCATTGTAGTGAATAAAGATTTTATCTATTTATCTATCCTATCTTATTGCAGAATATTTCAATGGATATAGCGGGTACACAGCAATTTTGATTTCTTATATTTTCTTGCTAAAAGAAGTCGTTAGTAACATTATTTAGGCAGGTAAGGCTGTGTTCCTGAATATTTGGGTCCTCTACGACCGAGAGACGAAATTGGTTACGTGCTAACGTCGCCTACGGTGCTTCCACACTATTGCTACCGATCTAATATCGAAACCTTCACAACCTTTGCACACATAAAATTATAGTTTTAACCCATACTGACCCGGATTTTGAAATGAAAATAAAAGTAAAAAATACATTTCGGATATAGATTTAGAGTATACGCAATCTTATCAATTATGGCGATCTCTTTCAGACAACCTTATGGTAGATAGAAGTCGTTTTACTTCAAATGTTTTGTAATGCAACAATTTTCTTGAAAATAATTAATTCTCGAAAATATTTATTGCCCCTGCTCGAATAATACCTAATCATTTCAGCTTTACCTTCTATTCTTAGAAATCCGTCTAAAGTTCACCCTTTTTAAAATTTGTTTATAACGTAACGTATAAAATTTCATAACATATTACAGACACTAACGTAATTTAAAGAAATTGGTATAATCATCGTCATCACCATTAATGAGGAAAATAATCGTGGTTTGCATATTGGCTTACCTTGTAATTGGCTGGAAATAAATTAAGAAACACAAATAGTATTAAGTACTTATGCGCAGTGGCACCAAACTGTTACACTACAGTTTGAAGCGTAACTTTGTAGCATAAATGTGTATTAAGTTCCTAAACAAAACAAACAGTATAGTAAAAAAAATCTTTAACAATAAGTTCAAAAATATAACAGTTACTTGTGAAGATAAGCAAAAAAAAATTTACTTGTGAAGAGTCCAGTCTTACGCGTATTTTCCGTAAAATATTTCCTCAAACCCGCATTCGCAGACAAAGAAATGAGTTTTGGAAAAATATTGATAAAATAGTTATTTTACCGTGAATAAATATTTCCAGTTGAAAAATCGCAAACATACAGGAGTATTATAAACAAAAAAAACTAAATTTTCGAATAAACTTTTCTTTCTTCCTTATTCTGCCGTCATATTACAAAAGGGTGCCTGACAAATTTTCACAAAATTAATTAAGAACCGGTGTTTTTAGCTAACTTTGGGAAAATTTGTCACATGCTCCCTTTTTTGTTATGACGCATGACGGCCGTATTCGGTTGCTGGAGTATTCTTCCGTACATAAATTCTATGTAAAGGTATATTTTATTTTCTCATTCTTAGGTAAGCAAATAGGAAAACCTGAAAATAAAGTATCGGTAGGCTTGGTAATTAGGCGTAGGCTCACCTCCCAAATTGGCTACGAGATGCTACGGCGCTACGATCCCGTAGCCACGAGCTACGAGCTACGAGATTGACGGCTCAATTAGCGGCCTGCTTACTCAGCGGAATGAAATATGGGCCAAGATTATTTTGTTTACTATTCCTTTTCCTTTACTTTTCTGCTAATTAGATATATGTAGCTATCGGTGATTATCTGTAATTACCTTTCCACCCCTCCCCCCTTTTTCCTTTCCTTGTAACTCATTCACTCGTGAATTCTGTATACACCGTGAAAATCTGGTTGTTTATCATAACAAACTAATATTATAAAGAGGAAAGATTTGTATTTGTGTGTGTGTGTGTGTGTGTGTGTGTGTGTGTGTGTGTGTGTGTGTGTGTATGTTTGTAATTTATAAACTCAAAAACTACTGAACCTGTTTGAGACAAACATAATAGTTGTTTATATTATTATTCAATAGTAACATTAGTTAGTAGTAATGTAGTATTTTATACTGGCAATACTGTTCTTCCGCCATTAACCTTCTTTACTTTTGCACCTATGTGCACAATAAATTGCATTTAAAATCATTTCTTATGTTTTATTAAACATAAAGTGGTCCTTCGAGCCGGATATGAACCAGCGACCTATGGATTTCAAAAATTCTTTTAACATTGGAAATCCACTGTCCACCCTGAGTAACATAGGGTACCTTTTACCGCAGAAAATGCCTCATTCCTACTGGAAAAACTGTTAACGAGCGGAGCCGCGTGACGGAAAGCTAGTGGTTTCATAACGATTAAAAAGTACATACATATAAACACAAATTATTCTGGCGAGCTAAGTGGAAACCACTTTCTTCCACTTGCTATACTCCAAACTTTTTCCGCTTAATTCATATTCATCAATCTTGTTTTAGGCTACTCCAGATCTAACCTTTTTTGGAACGTCACTGACTTAATCCCGGAACTTCGCTCTGGCTTTCCCAGACTTTCCCTTTATTAGTACCTACCATCCACAATCGCCTCACAAAGTTTAGTTTTTTTTACGATCAGAAAATTGACTGAATAATATTTTAAATAATAAACTATGTATGATCTTTTGGTTACCTACTTAAATTGAGACGGAAAATTTTATTACTACTAGGAAACTACAAGGCTATTTCGGAGTTAGTGTGCATATTTAGTTAACGCAATAGCAGCAGCGCAGTTTTTTGGTTACATATTTTTTACAATTTTAATTAACCACCCTTATTAACCCCTCAGGTTATTAACCCCCCTGTTAAATTATGTCGAAGAGTGTTTATTACTAAGCTAAGTTTGTAGAAAATGTAACCACATTATATTTTTTTCCTTACAAATTATCGATACTTTTTTGCATGTAAATGGCGTTATTTTGATTAATACCACAAATTACGAAAGAAAAAAATGCGATTTTTTTAAATTTCTACCTAGGGCCCATGCACCAATAGTAGAACATTAAGCTGATTTCAAACTAAACAAGAAATTACACAAATCGTACTTCTTTACTAATCGACTTCTTTACTAATACTTTTATCTCGTGACAACTAATTATCTGTTGAAACTGTCCTTGTGAACATTCATGTTAATGAATGACTTTCACGTGGTTAGGGAATTTGATATCAAACTTGAAAAGAACTAAATGTACCAATACATGACCGGCTTTCTTTCAACCAATAGGAAACGACATCCAGAAGCGACATCAAATCAAATCAAATCAAATCATTTATTGCAAGTCACAGTACATACAAAGGTCTTAAAAATATAAACAGTTTTAGTCTCATGTGACGCCCTGCAAGGGCACAGCAATTTTTAGAGAGAGCTAGTTAAAATAAAATAACAATGTATTAATATAAAATGCTACAACTTAAACTTATAAGTCTAAAAACATTCTTATATTTATATAATCTATATTAGAAACAAAGTAGTCTTAATTTCTCTTTTCATAATAAAATTAGTTTATGTTTTTATCATTAAAGAATTCGTTAATATTATAATAGCTTTTATTAATTAGATATGACTTTAGATGTTTGATGAATAGTGATGTTTTTAGTATATTTTTTATGTAGTTGGGTATATGATTATAAATTTTGATTAGCATTGTATGAGGTCCGGAAGTAACTAGTTTTAATTTAGAAAAGGGAACTTGTAGTTTATTTTGGTTACGGTTGTTTCGTTTTAGTCCTGTCATAGGGGTGTAAAACTTTGGGTGATTTCTAATGAATTTACATGATTCGAGTATGTATATTGAAGTTAGTGTTAATATTTTATGTTCAATGAAAAGAGGTTTACAAGATTGCATTTGATCAATGTTACATAGTATCCTTATACATTTCTTTTGAAGTATAAAGATTTCCTCTGCATCAGTACTGTTTCCCCACAAAATTATGCCATAAGATAGCCGGGAATGGGCATATCATATGAACGTTACTTTTCCGCTTTGCCCGCGTTGCTCGAAGCTTTGCCATGATAAAAATAAAATAAAAACTAACAAACAATGATAACCTCACGATTTAAACATGGTCAGCTTCAGATTATTGGTCAGCTATTGGTACATTACCGCTATATCTAAAGCAAGGTGCACGAATTCTGAATAACCCTACATATCAACCGTAGTCGTAGTAGAAATTTTGGAATCCCGTTTTCCTACTCCTAATGAAAATTAAAAGAGCATAAAAATCTATATAGGTATTTAAAGTAATGAAGTCCTATAGTATACTCACCTTTAGCATTTATAACGCATAATAAAGATGAACTCACAATCAGCTTTATTAACACATTCATTTTAGTTATTTATGTCCACTTCAACACAGTTATTATTTGCATTAATGTAATTTAAACAATAATTGTATTTAATTAATTATTATATAAGAAACATTACAGAAAATTACTATTTAAACGTTACTTTGAAATTAAAATTTTAATCGTCACACAATTTCTTTGCAATTTTATTTATTTGTAGGTAATTTATAATTTAGAATTGTTTCAGTACATTAATAATATTATTCACTACACAATTCTTTAATTAAACAACTCCCTTAAAGTCTACAAATTAACACATACATCCATAATCAACATTTTTTGTTATAAGTTTAACTAAATTATTTATTTACGAGATAATATTGACATCAAATCTACACCGCACAAACTTTCTTCCTTTCGTAAAAGTTTTTTCCTACTATCTCGGTAGGTCCCGCAGGACGCGTTTGCGAAGGCTCCAGTACCGGACTGAGGGAATGAAGTGAACCAGACTAGACGGGATTTGAATAGGAACGCGCATGCGTATTAGAGTAGAATTCTTCTTGACGTAGGAATCTGTCGCGCTGACGTGCGGTACTGTTAAAATCTGAGTCTAAGATATGATCGAGAGATTAGTATTGAAGTAAATTCATTTAAAGGAGGTAACGTAAGTATTTTTTTTATTGACTGGTTTGAAGAGTTCGGCCCTTACCCAGCAATAGGAGCCTCACTGGACTTAGTAAGTTAACAAAAGGAGTCGTTGTGACTAAAATTAGTCAATTAATGGGTATATTCTGGAGGGGAAGACCAACTCGGAGACGTTCTGACAAAAGGTTAGGAGTACCTACTCTAACCCGACGAGCTTGCATGGTGAGATTAATGAATGTGGATGAAGCGAAAGAAGTATCTCTAGATCGTAGCAAAGAGGCGTGACTGTAGGTATGTGTGTATGTATCCTGGAGGATGTAACTTTCACATCAAATCCAGTAGCTTTTTTTCTTATCATTTGTGAAATGTATGGACATGGCAAAAAGGGTAAAATAGCTTTGCCCACCCCATTACGGAAGAGAGCAAGCGGGTGTCAAAGTACTTTAATGGATGGAAAAGGATATGTACAGAAGCCAGCACATGCGGTTGGACATTCGCATTACGTAATTCACCCCTACTGCTACGGAATACGGGCGCTCTCAAGGTCAATATGTCCAGCCGCATGTGCTGGATACTGTACATTAAACTCATAAAATTACTTAAAAAACTATGACATTTTTACAGCTCCGCCATTCAAGTCTACATCATTAAATATTTTATCCTCCGAACTGTAGTAAAATGCACATCTCGGAGAAGTAAAATAATTGCCCTAGGAAGTAAGAGAGGTAGTAGTTGGATTGGAAAGTACGGGTTTTATTTGGAGATGGTGCGCAATGATATTAAATACAAAGAGCCGTATTTATTAACAACTAGAGTTATGGGGTTTTCCCGTGGATAAGAAGTATTTTCCCGCGGTAAAAAGTAGCCTGTGTTATTCTGATGTATAAGCTATGTTATTGTAAAGTTTAATTAAAATCCGTCCCGTAGTTCCAGAGATTAGCGTGTATAAACAGACAGACAGACAGACGATATTTTTTTTAAACTTGTATTTTTATTTTCAGCTACACTCCATTATCAGATACAATCAGTTTTTGAAAAACAAATCAATGTATAGACACGCCGATTCTTCAGTTTAATTATAGTATAATAATACAATATAATATAGATAGATAGATAGATAGATGACGGAACTATTTTAGTAAAAATAATACTTAACACTGGTACAAAGATTAACTAGTAGCAAAACAAAAAAATATATATTTTCACACACTTATGAAACATTTTAACGAGCTCATCGTGATTATTTGTTTTAGTTGAGACTCCCGCCCGACAAAGTCCAGACAATGAAAAAATTTAATAAAAATCTTCGTGGCAACCCCGATTCTATGGATTTACTTACCTAATTTGATACTTTTTTTTCTATGTAACTTTGTTGCCAGAACAATGTTTTCCAATTTCATGGATTGTCTACTTTCATTTGCCAAACTCTAATAGTGACCACGAAAGCATCAAATCCTAAACTACGAGTATTTTCTATTCTTTATCGAACCGTCAATATTTTCGCAATTCGAACACAAAACTTGTGAATGGTGGCTCTTTGTGCTGAACCTTTGCCTCGCCGTCCGCCTTTGTGATAAAACTTGGTGATAAATCGAGTTGGGATCTGCGAGAGCCCTCATCAGCTCTGATAGTGGAGTTAGCTGTTTAAGGGCCTTTCATATTAGATTTGTGATGTCGACTTATCGCTTTACAATCTAGAAGTTTAATAGCAGCAAGGATCTTATAAGTACTACAATTATAGCTGTTATAACAACATCATTAACAGCTCATACATGTACCCACCGAGGGGCTCAAAACTACCCTGAGATCAGGTTAAATAGGCCTTAGAACCAAGCTGGCCCAGTGCGGATTGGTCAACTTCACACACAACCTTTGAATTACTCCGTAGGTGTGTCAAGTTTTCCTCATGATGTTTTCCCTCAACATAGGAGCGTCGAATAAACGTACCAATGAATTCGAAAATCGAAAACGCATTGTTACTTGCCAAAGTTCGAACCCGCGAACTTCGGAACAAAAGTCAACGGCCCTAGTGCTCCAGCCTTTTTTTTTTCTCCCGTGATAAAAAGTTTGATCTATGTATGTATCTATCTTTTTTTTAAATTGGTCGACTTTTGAATTTATGCGAATGAAATTTTAACATGGTATAAATTAGCAAAACATAGATTATGAACCGCATGGTCTAAGAAAACAAGGTCTAACCGTTAGACCACGTGACTGACACAAGCCTACGTCATTTTGCGCTGTTCATCCTTGTCTATTAACACGCATTCGACAAGGACGAACAGCGCAAGATGACGTAGGTTTGTGTCAGTCACGTGGTCTAATGGTTAGACCTTGTTTTTTTGGACCATGATGAACCGTAAAATTTAGAAGATATACGAGTGAAACCAAGAAACAAAATTATAATTACCCCCTACTTTTTTATTAGTTAGATAAAAGCTCTTGGTTACTGGAATCCCTTTTTATATAAAGATAAAATTACTTTATGTTAAAATTATAAAGGCATTAGATGAAATTGAACCAGAGTACTTTTTCAGAATTTGCTAAATCAAATTACCCATTACCTAGAGCTTTGAATATCGCCCAAATGTTTTTTTATAAAACGGATTCTTAAATTATCATAAGATTGGTACTCACTTGAGAAAACAAAATTGAGTAAAGCCTTTTCAAACATAATAAGATTTAAGTAGATTTAGGTCTTTTTTTTCCGACTACTCAGCTTTAATAGAAAGGGGTACGTACACTAACGTAGTTTTATTTTTTAAAATTTTCGTTTAGAACTGCCAAGACAAAAAAAAAGGTCAGTTTATAGAAAAGTAGATGTAATTTATTTTTCTTTCGGAACTTTATTCAGTTTCACGAATACTATCGCTGTGTAGTAGGAACAAAACGAAAAAAAAAGGTAAAGCCTGACCAAAGAAATAAAAAGCCTCGCCATAATGCGGAATTTCAATGGAACTTATTTTATAATAGAAATTGTTGCTATAAACATAAAAATAAACACGTGGCGCTCCAGAGCAGGATTTTTATTTCTATGGTCAGGCTTTAGGTATATACGTATTTTCTTTCTCGAATTGATTAATCCAAAAAAAAAGAACATCGGAGCCAACATCGTATTAAACTCTAGCCTCTGATCTCATTCCACGAAACCAGCTCAAGAACAAATCAACAAAATAAAAAAGCACAAAAAGATAGCAATGGCAACGGTTGCCAGAGAGACTTGGCCGCGGCTTGGGCGGGGATTGCACTGAACGAAACTAACAAGATGTGTGGCTGGTAATCATAGACTAACGAAAAACATTTTTTTTTTGCTGTTAATGTAATAATCTTACAATCCAATTAATAGCCCTTAAATAATTGAATTTATACTTTATCATTAGTCTGAGCCGAGAGCCTTACTCGGTTTGATTAAAACTTATTACCTAACTTCTGATCTGACGTCATTGAGTGTTTTTTTATATCAATGTTGATGATGTTTACTTGTCCAAGGTTTTTTTTGTTATGGCACTAGAAATCTTTGTGCCAGTGTCAAAGGTTCAATTCAATTCAATATTTATAATTATGTTTTGCCAAATGGTCGGTAGCGGAAGCACAATCTAAAACAAAAAGACGACACGAATTAAGTACCAACTTATACTTTATTGACAGAAAAACACAGCATACTGAAAACAAAACAGAAGAGTCAAAAGACAGCCTTATTGCTAAGGTAGCAATTTATACCAGGCAACTGACATAATATTTAAATAAATTTCAATAGATAAAATAAAGGGAAGAATCATAATTTAATTTATTATCTCTCATTAAATTTTAGCAAGATAATTATAACAGTTTTGTGCTGGCTATTGCACATTACTATGCATCGTCGGTTTATCATAATTAACACCGATTACACTAAACTAATTGTACTAAATATTGACTATCTCTTTTTTCATCTTACTTATTTCAATATCTTCTTTCTATTCTCTTATGTGCAATAAGGGGTATTCAATTCAGTGACACGTCTCTAGTTTCCGCCAACAGGCAAATATAAAAAATAATGTGGGCCGTTATGCAGTGGCGAAACACGCGTGCCAGAAAGATATGCAGCCTAGCCCCAACAATATCCCTATAAAAGAAAATTTACAAGCGGCAGACGTCATACGGTTTTAGAATGGATGCATAATTTTTATTTTAATATCCCGCGTTTACGATCTGCAGCTTCCCTTCGCGGGATGCTAAGAATGCGTGTTGAATATGTAAGTATGAATTTAGTGCGAATGGTTTATGTGAAAAGGATTTATCGAAAACCTACGCTATTTCTATACTCAAAGGTTGCCTGGTAGAAATAGCTACCTTAACAATAAGGCCGCCTTTTGACTCTTCTGTTTTGTTCTGTTTTTCTGTATATGTTTTATTTATTTGCCCACAAATTTATTTACAAGACGGACATATAAAAACGGCCACAACAGGCACAGCTTATTTCTTACGAAATGTCTTACAGCTGGCCTTGGCTAAGAAGAAAAAATACTATTCTGTTTGGTGTCAATAAAGTAGGTATAAATTTGTGTGGTACCGGCATAGAATAGTACCACCCCATCTCTTCCCGTGGGGGTCGTAGAAGTCGATCGAGGGATTTAACCAGAAGACGGGCAGCAGCGTCTTTCTGTGTATCTACGACCAGACACTGTTGATCGCCAACACGCATGCCAAGCGTGGCGATTATGGCAATACCCCTCCAATATGAAAAATAGATCTTTGGGGGAGGCCTTTGTCCAGCAGTGGACGTCTACTGGCTGAAATGATGATGATGATGATGAAATTTGTATTGTATTGTAAGTCCGAGTTTTCGATTTCATAATAAATAACGTTTAGGTACTCCATGCTTCGATGCTCATGAAGGAAAACTTCGTGAGGAAAGTTTCATACGCCTGCGAAGAAATTTAAAGGTACCTATGTCATGTGTGAAGTTGAACAAACAACACTGAGCCAGCGTGGTCGACTAAGGTTAATTTACAGTGACAGATTTTCAGGGTTGGCTCGTGCTTAAGACCCGTAAACAATTGTAATAATGCATTGATAAAATATTCGTATCCATCCAACGTGTGTT
This sequence comes from Teleiodes luculella, assembly GCA_948473455.1. Classification (NCBI taxonomy): domain Eukaryota; kingdom Metazoa; phylum Arthropoda; class Insecta; order Lepidoptera; family Gelechiidae; genus Teleiodes; species Teleiodes luculella. The sequence continues at coordinate 14,617,070 of OX419589.1, forward strand.
CTAAAAAATAATAAATAGGTAGGTACTTTATTTATACTTAACCCTCCGCTTCTTCCGCCATTTTCTAATTTGTGTTTTAAGGGTAGGTTAATACTAAATAAAAAGAGCTTTTATTTTTTCTACTCTACTATTTATTCACACCAAATCTAATTTATATGAAGTAAATTTAAAATTAGGATTTATGTAAATATTTCCGTCCACATACAAGCTCGATGATAAAGAAAACAGCCGCTAAAAGCCACCCCAACATAAGTATCACGAAAGAACCAGCAAAGTGCGGTAATTGCAAGCGTTCAGGACCGTGTGACCTAGGCCGACGCAGAATATTCTTCACATGACTTGCATACTCTTTGTACAACCGTTGAGTTAAACCCGCCTCAAGATAAACAGTCAAAAGCTTGCTTATAGGAGAACACAAGTGACTATTTTTCTTAAAAAACATCGCTGTTGGACTGTTCACTATCTTCTGTGATAAGATCTGCACTCGCTTTGTACCTCGATAGTTCATCAAATGAGAAAATATTGTTTCCTTGTTCACTGCTAGAACTAAATCAGTTTCTTCTTTGGACACTTTATCCAAAGTTTCTTCTGCTTCCGATTGCGTTAAATCTACCCATTTGTCATAGATAATACGGTCATCAGAGTAATATTCCCGTAATGACGGGGGGCCGCCAAAAGGATATTTCCTAGTCAAGACATCAGAGAAGTTTTCGAGCTTTTCTTCGTACAGTCTTAGTTTTAAGGAGCCGACTAATGTTGCTTGATATAAAGATCTAACTATCGTGCAGTACCAAATCCAAGAATAAACTACAAGTCGAAACGGGAATTTCCTTGGTAATTTGACAACAGGCATGCCTAGAAATATAATCCAGGAGTAGACTAGTAGGTTTGAACTTGTAGGCTTACTATGTACGACAGTCATAATCTTTCTCCAAGCTTTTGTCTTCGTGAATGTATTCAAGAAAATGATCACAATAAACATAATTAAAATAATCATTCTTAAGCACACTGGTAATGGATACAAAAGCTTCTTCCAAGAGGGTATTTGCGCAGGCATTGAAGCTCCCCAGACGATGTCCATTGAATCGTACGTAAAGGAGATTTGAAAATTCCCATATTTGGCAACTGTCAATGGACAGGAGCACATAGCTCCAATAGCTCTACCATTGTAAATCTCGCCCAAGCATCCAGTCCAGGTGTTGTTAACAAAATGTCCCCATTCGGGCTCAGCTGGGATTTTGATGACGAGCGTTCCATTTAACATGCTGTTTATTAGTTTCAATATGTTGCCATCGCCTCCTGATGGATCAATGGAACCGTCACTTGTGTTTAAAAACTCCATATAGGGAGGCTGTTCATACGTCGTCACAGTGAAGGGACATTTGTAAAGATTATTGTACTTCTCAGAAAACAAATTTAAGTAACAAGTGTCATTTTCGCAATCATAAAATACCTCGTTAATTCTCTCAGGTTCTTTGTTCCAGCATTTGTCAGGTCTTAAGGGATAAATGGTATACGCTTCTAAAGTATCATCATTGGACAATTTTATATAAACAACGTTCGAAATATCAAAGTCTCCTAAGGATTGCACGAGGGGTCTTTCATTACATTCCTCGAAAATTAGTGACTCGCAGACTATAATGAATTTAGCTGTATTGTCATACTTGTTAAGTAATAGCCATTGTAATAAATCGATTAATTCTGCGGATCCTTGTCCAAATATCACAAACTGAGGCACATGATTCACACGTTTCACCGGAACGTACTTGCCTTTTTTTACAAGAACAGCGTTGTAGTTTTGAAAAAAGACGTTTGTTGAAACCAGTTGCATAATATTGAAGATAACGAATGTGTTAAAACGCCATTCGTAGTTGTAGTACGCGATTTTTGCGGACATTATGCCGAGTTTTACGAAACTCGGGTTTCCTTCAAAAACATCTGTACCGTTGAACCCCATATTTGTATCGGTTCTGGCAAATATGATGGACAAATGTTGCTACAGCATTTTTTTATAATTTTTCATTGGCTTTGATTGCTTCGATGTTTTATCTTTAGGTAATGCATTGTGATCGTTACTGCATGGAAAATGAACATTGAATAGCAATTTCATCGCAAATTGCTTTCATAATTTGGTGTTCGATTCACTCCCAGCATTAGCACAGAATCTATTAGTTTAAAACAATTTTGAAAAGGTCACCCTAGATTTGTGTCATGTTGAATTGGTAAAAATATTTCCTTTCATATATTTCCGTAGGTACACATACCTACCTACTTTATGCTTACATTATGTAGAAGTTTTTTTTATTCAAATATGAATCACCCTGATATCAGGAAAGGCTCGAGCCCCTCGGTGGGGACATAATATAGGGTGTTATCGAACAAAGTATAAATTAATCCGAAACTATTTTATTTGAAATATATCCCCTTTTTCTACCGTAAATAATGATTTGGTACCTACTATTAGCCTACTATTAAGTCCTGTGTACTTAGACGTCTTATTTCTCCAACAGACATTAGTTAGACTGACAAAATTTTACTTATTGAAAAAAGGCATTAATTATACAAAACAATATGAGTAGTTTTTCAATCGATTTGCAGATTATATTTTATGTGGAACTAAAAGGAAACATTAACACTCTACTTAATTATAAAGATGCAACAGGATTTGTCTGTTGTCTTCTAACATTTCGCAATCAACCTATGTCTAGTCGTTGGCAACTCATATACGACCCCACCGAGGGGCTCGAGCCTACCCTGAAATCAGGGTGAATAGACCTTAGTCGACCTCGCTGGCCTAATGCGGGTTGGTCACAAACACACATTTGAATGACTTCGCAGGTGTATGCAGTTTTCCTCACGATGTTTTCCTTCGCTGTAAGAGCGTCGAATTAACGTAGGTACATATGTATTCGAAAATCTAAAACACATTGGTACGTGCCGAGGTTTGAACTCGAAAACATCCGAATGGAAGGCAACGGCTCTTACCACTTGGCCACCGACGCTATGTCCTGTGTCCTGTCGCCGGTGTTGATTTGATACCTATGCTACAGTCCGCCAAAAAAGAGTAGAAATTAAAAAGTAGCAACACCAATAGTGTCGTCCCTTTCCAACCAAGCAATGGTGAAAATAAGACGACACTACCTACGATGTTGCTACTTTTTAATTTCTATCCTTTTTGGACAGACTGTACGAAGGTGTCTACTGTTGCAAGTTTTCAAATCATCATAAGTCATCAAGTAACACGCATTGTCGTCCTTCTTTCGCAACAAAGTACCAAAAACGCATCTAGCCAAACGTTTCTTATCAAGAAAAATTGCCCAAAGTGCGCATTGAAAATTAATAAATAGGTAAGTAGTAGCAGGGGGGTTCCACTCGTGAGAATAGGTATGACGGGCGAAATATCGCCCCGGCCGATGAAAGGCAGGGCTAGCTACATCAGTACGCGAACAGTCGCCGGGCGCGCGTGACGCGTCGTTATTACGCGCCGCTCCGCTCGCTCAAATTACGAAAATGACTTCACAACAATACGACAAATGCTGATGTGTTTATGGATGCAAAAATAAAAGGAAAAGGACTGGATCGGATGTCTTTTTTAGATCTCTTTTCTTGTCCTCATAATTTTCTCTGACAAAACTACAGTAACATTATGACGTATTTTCATAAACTAAAGTACTTACCTACCTACTGACGAGTAAATATAGTTTGCAAACATTATAATACGAGTAATACTATTACTTAGTAAATAGTAGTAGCATTGGTTTATTTGAACCATCATTTGTTTGAGTAAAAGGTAGGTACCTTATAGGTTAATAAATCAGATGTTTTATTTTCTCAAAGACGACAGCCCTAAAGGTGTTAGCAGAGTGGCAAAAGAGATAGCGCAACGCGAGAGAAAGAGATGCAGCAACTTCGTTTTTTCGCCTAGCGCCGTGCGATCTGAATTGCACTTTATTATAACGGAGATAGGGTTGCAATTTATTTGAATTATGTCGCCTAGTGGAGCTTCTGTAGGGACTACTATTTGGTATTCTGTGGTAGTAGGTACTTAAAACTACTTCTGTGACACAACTTTACTATTGTGGCTACTAAATATTTTCTCTCTGCAGGAGAGTTTATAAAAAGGGCTTTAACCTTCGTGTTAGTATCTGGGTCCTAGGTATAGCGTTTCGCATAACTATAACTATTCGTGTAGGTAATCGCGTGATATCGTGCATTACTATCTACTAAGTAAGTACCTACCTACCTAGGCCTGTCCACAAGTTTTGGAATGACATAGACGGTAGTTTCCACTAAGTAACGAGCTTAATACTTGCTTTTCGTGAGGGTTTCGAGGTTTACCTGTGGCGTAGCCACTTAATTATACATATTTTAAATTTTATTATAATTTTTGTTTTTACTGACAGACAGTTTTTATATATATATACAGGGCGTCCCATGGCTATGCCACATGGAGGGAAAGTACCTTAAATATTGTAGATAGAACATTTTACTGAAAGAAGACATTATTTTATTTCTGAAAACTATTAAAACTGCATTATTACATTTTTAAATAATTACATGGTTGAACCGGGAATCGAACCCGCTATACGAGAAAAAAAAGCATCCTGTAGTTTTATCATACCGATCGAAAGGTTTCATCATAGGGATTATTTTTTGCTAAATAACATAGTGTCAGAAATGAAAGAAAGACTATGAATTTTAACATTTTTAATACCTTTATCAATTTTATCAAATGCTCATAATGACCCCCACGCTGCTGTTGAATACAAAGTCGCACTCCTTTGATTATTTCACTCGCTGTCGATTTTTTTATCTTATTGTGGTGGAGATTTAGAATAATACGTCTAAGTTCTGTTTGTAGCTCGTGGACACTTTCATACTGGTTCTTGTAAACTAATTTTTTTACATAACCCCATTAAAAAATATTTTCAGGGATCTCGGCGGCCACATCAAATGTTAAAATTCATAGTCTTCCTTTTATTTCTGACACTATGTTACTTAGCAAAAAATAATCCTTATGATGAAGCCTTTCGATTGGTATGATAAAACTACAGGGTGTATTTTTTTTCTCGTGTAGCGGGTTCGATTCCCGGTTGAACCATGTCATTATTAAAAAATGTATTAATGCAGTTTTTATAGTTTTCAGAAATAAAATAATGTCTTCTTTCAGTAAAATGTTCTATCTACAATATTTAAGGTACTTTCCCTCCATGTGGCTTAGCCGTGGGACGCCCTGTATGCGGGCTAACCCGCCCTTGACCGAAAGTGTGTCGAAACGCAATTTTGCCGTGCGCAGCCGAACACTTACGAGCCGGGCAAGGGCCTGTGGCCGGCGTTCGTTCGTTTCTCTATGTCGCCCTCGGTCGGTCATAGGTCTTAAGACTCATTCATAGTTCACTTTCATTCTCTTCGAATCGAAATTGTTTGTTCTGCAGCTAAAAATTTTCTATTGTAATTTGGATTATAATTTCGTCAGCCTTGTTAACTAACCCTTCTAGTTCTTACTGATAATATTGTAAGATTAAAAACAGTGGGCAGAAAATAAACAGTGTTGGAGTTATTGAAATTGTTTTATCTACAATCTGCACTCCCGCGCCATCTTACTGCACGCTATATTTGGTGACCCCGACGTGATAAACCCTGGTGTCAGAATTATTGAGCCGCCTAAGGCTTCTGACATGGCTCCTGTAACGATTATATCCGTAGATCATAGCCGGGAACAACGGCTTTACGTGTCTTCCGAAGCACGGAATCATCTTTCTTTTCGGACAATCAGGTGATTCAGCCTGTAATGTCCTAACCAAACTGGGAAAAGTCTCATAAAGCAATATTTGTCCGACAAGTTCCCCAACGGGATTCGAACCCGGAACTCCGTAACGTCAGGCGAGCTTTTAACCACTCGACCACGGAGGAGTAACTAGCGAAAAATTGGAAGTGTCTAACGCGACACAGTGACTAAGTCAGTAGTTCTGTCATTTTGTCGCGTTTGACATCTTCTCGAGCTTCTCGCGCGTTACGTAAAGTGAGCCTACAGGTTAATTAAGATGACAAGTTGCCTTTTAAAATTACACACCTCACATGCGGTCGAGTCGACTGTCCTCAAACAAGTTAGGGTCTGCAAGCAGACACTTACCCCCTGGCCACAGCTTCGCGCGTCGGCGGCGGCGGCGGCGCGGCGGCGACTTGCGGCGCAAAACTTGCCAGAACGTTAGTATTGTAACATTTTACGATATTTTGGAGCACTTCGCGTCACATGACTTAAAACGTTACTTTTACGTATTTTTAATCTTATTTGTGCTACATTACAGTGTTAAAGTCGTTTTCTAAGTAAAATATAACCTAAACGTTACTTTTTGCATGAAAATTGAATGTTTTTTGTAAAGTTGGGTAATTTCACTCCTTTAATGCTACGGTCACATGCGTGCCGTGCAGCCCGGCGGGCTGCCTGGCGGGCTGCGCGGCATGCAGCCCGTCCCGGGCCGGCGGACGTTCAAGCTGTTCACACGCACGCCGTCGTGTCAGTCAGTGCCAGAATGGCGAGCAGCGAGGAGCGACATTCACGTTCACAGGCGCGTTCACGGGCTCGGGCGTACCGTTTAACACGCTTGTGAATGTGAATGTGCACGTTGAATGTGGAGTTGAACGCGTGCGTGTGAACTTAGCATAAAACAGTTTCTTGATTTCGGTGGTACATTTTTCTAGCGGGTTTTAGAAATGAATTTTTTTTTTAAGTTCTCTCACGGTAATTTTGACTATGTGTCACTGGCAACATTCCGCTGGTCGCCGTCGCCGCCGCAGCCGACGCGCGAAGCTGTGGCCAGGCCCTTAGGGCCATGGCACAGAAATACCATGGTCTAATAAAAAAAACAAGGTCTTGCATTCAGAACACGTCTACTCGTACAAGCCTACGTCATCATGCTGTTCATCCTTGTCTATTAACACGCATTCGAAAACGACGTAGGCTTGTATGAAGTCACGTGGTTCGAATATAAGACCTTATTTTCTTAGACCATGTTTAAGGTGGTTGGTTACGCACTACATTCGATTTCGTTCCATATAGAACGTCCATATAAAAATTGGTTCTGTCCGACGGTTTGTATAGACGTTTTCGGATTTGGAACGGAATCGAACGTAGTGCGTATTTAACCGCTCGTAATACTAACCTATCGCAGAAACCGAACTTCCGATGTTGTGCTTCAGGAGCTGGCATAGGTACTAAGAGGGATTTTACGGTAGTCAAAAGACAGAAGACAAAGGGGACGCAGTTATAGGTCATAATGAGATACAAATACACCGCGCTCACTCTTGCGCATAACTGCGTCCCTTTCGTCTTTTGTCTCCCGTGAAATATAATAGGTACCTACCTAAGTATGAACTAGCAGTGCTGCTGACATCGATTTATAAGTACTACTTACAGGCATAAATTAATTTTCATATGAGGTACTTATGTAGTTATAACTAAATACATATGTTTGTACCCGTGCCTGATAGTTTCAACAACAATGTCCTGTGGCATACACAGCAATTACGGTTAAGGCTTTGTCTGCGCTTTGAAACACATTCTCCCAACTCAATCAATAGGCACCTCAGAGCGACCACTTTGAATATACCTACATTAGTTAGCATTCAGCCTATTGGACGAAGCTGAAACTGCTCAGTTGATCAAAGATAACAGTAAATTAAAAAATTTAATAACCCCCGACACAAAACGGTTACTTGATCCTTTCAACAACTAGAAAAGAGCTGATAATCTTCAAATGGCTGAAGATATTTTCTTGGAGCATATCTAAGAACACTCTCAATTGTGACACCTTGCAAACAAGAAAACTAGATCAAAATCGGCGCATCCGTTTAGGAGCTACGATGCCACAGACAGACAGACACACACGTCAAACTTATAACACCCCTCTTTTTCGTCGGGGGTTAAAAATGTACTAAAGTGAAATACCTACCTATCAAAAAATTTTACGCTAGTCAAAAGTTAGGGGCTACTTTTTCCCCTCGGTCATCTGTTAGTACTTGGACTTGATGGATCTACGGTTCAGGTACGAAAGTCTTCGTTAAAAGCTTATAATTTGTCCTTACTGAAGGGCTCGAGCCTAACCTTAAGTCTTACATCAAGTTTAATAATAAATCATTGAAAGAGCTTCGTTAATTCGTATAAATTATATATAACAATAATTGCGAAATTCAATAAATAACCAGTAAACAATTAATAATTATTTATTTTTGTAGCCACAACATATTTCGCCGATAAACAATAGGACTGAGACAGACGTTCCGGCGAAGAGAATAGCATAGCAGCCAGTGAAGTGTTCTAAAGTCATGGGTTTCTGGTCGTCGGAGGTTTTTGGCCTTTTCTTCCTGGCTGTTATAAATATCCTGTACAACTTATCCGTAATCCCCCCTTCTGCTAACTTAAGCAAATTCCGGTTGACCGATTCAGCGATAGGTGAAAATTTCTTAAAGAAGATCGCAGTTGGACTGACTACGATTTTCTGAGACACAATGTGGTACGGTTCACCATTGGTTAAATACAATGAAGAAACAGCTTCCAAATTGATTGCTATAGCAAATTTTTCACCTTTAGTTATCTTATGTGCCACTTTTATTAGTTCGCTAAAGTTCATTCCTACGAAATTATCGTAAACTTCAGGGTAATTTATGTAGTAATCTCTCAATGCGAAACCTCCACCCACTTTATATTTGTTTTTTAGCATGTCTTCTACTGAATCAATATTTTTTACATAAACATTCGTCTTCAAGGAATTCATTAGAGAGGCTTGATACATAGTTCTCACTAAGAATGTGTACCAAATCCAGATGAACACTACGTAGAGGAGAACAGGTTTCTTTGGGAGTCTCGGTGACGCAAGGCCCATACAAATCATCCAAGAATATAACACGACGTTCGTCTTCCTGCCACTTCCAACTCCGAATCTTTTTCTGAACCGTTTCCAAAGCTTGCTGCTTACCAGAATGCTGCTTATTATGACTAAGATAAAGGTCATCATAACAGCGATGTGGGTAAGCATACTGAAAGGGTGTAACAATTTTAAAGACGCCGACTCAAGTTCTGTTGGGTTACAAATCCACCCGATAACGACGAAATTATAATTGTGAGATAGCTGGAAGTTTGAAAATCTGTTTAGAGTTAAAGCGGCTGACGTTATCGATATGTTAGCCAAATCGTAGTAAATATCGCCTAAAGATCCAAGCCAAGTTCCATCTTTCAAGGCGCCCCAACCATCGCCTTTATTTGGCGTCATAATCTTTAAGGTAGCATTCAAAGCTTCAGCAAGGATATATAGCAAGCTTCCATCAACTCCTGAAGGTTTTTCTCCGTCTATATTTATCATGTAGGGGGGCTGTGGGAACGTTGAAGCTATAAGAGGACACTTAAAGAAATTCGTAAACTTCTCCGGATATATATTACAGTTACTCATGTTTTGAACACATTTCTCCAAATCGATATTCACGGGATCACTCATTGCACAGTTGTCTCCACTGAAGAAGTAAATATATCCCCTGACTTCTCCATCGACATGTTTTAAGAAAACGACGTTGGTTATTTTGTAATACCAAAACGTTTGTACTGCTTGTGTTTCGTTGCAATAATCCGATAGGCATATGACGATATATCTTCCAGTGTTGTCAAAATTGTACGCTTTCATCCACTCCAAAACGTCAGTAATGCTTCCAGTGTCATTGACGAAAATAATATACTGCCGGGTTATTTCCGCATCACGTGGTTCAACCAAACCTTTGGTGATCACCACGCTTTTATCGTAAGCCTTCAGGAATCGATTGACACCCAAAAAAAAACTTGAATTGAAGAACAGCAGAGTTAGGTAGCGCCATTGAAAATGTTCTATTGCGATTTTAGCGGTAACCTGCGCCAATTTGCCCGTGACTGAAAGCTGATGCGATATTGAATTGTCGAAGTAGGTGCTGTTTAGAGATGTCATGACTGCCAGTTACGTTGAAATGGTGTAAAAGATCGCGTTTCGTCCGTTAAATAGTCGCGTTTTCCGGTAAATGAATAGATAATAATCGACTGCCACAACGTATTATTTGCCTTGTGGACGAGAATGTTCAGTCATTTTAGTTTCGTCTACTATTTTACTGATGAAATGTATCGATAAAAAAAAGAATTACATAAAAAAGGCACTTTGTGAAAGCTTAATTAACATGTGAAAATGATCATCACGATGTAGACGGAAAAAATGTTTTGCTTGAAAGTTCACCTGATTTATTATTCAAATGAAAACAGTTTTGTCTGCTGTAATATGACAGATATGCCTATAATTTTTTTTATAAATAAAATATAAATAAATAAGTATGTGGGGACATCTCACACACGACCATCTGACCCCAAACTAGGCAGGGCCAGTACTATGGGTGTCAGACAGCTAATACCAGATAAATACATCCAGACAAGGCAAACACAAGTGTTCATCACACGAATGTTTGCCCTGGGCAAAGGGTGCTTCTAAGGCAGGCGTACCACCAACTAGGCTACGGGGCCGTCGATATTTATAACACATTTTTAATTACTTATACTCGAATGAGGCTATATAATCATAAGTCCGCGTGGGGATATTACATACATACTAATTTATTCAATGGTACAGAATAGAAGTGCCAATAAAATCTTGCCGTAGGACTAAACCTACCCTCTAGTGTAACATTGTAAAGTAACGGATTATTCGACGATCAGATAAAACTGTCACAGAGCGTTTAAAAAAAACATAATTTTGTCGTAATAGTAACAACATTACTCTGCAGGACAGATTCAAGAAACAAGGTTTTTTTAAGCAGAAGGTTTTTTAATTGACCTAGGTACGCTTTTCTCGAATAGGTAGGTACGAGTACGACCAATCAAGCTTTAAAACAGAAGTTCTGTTAGAACCTGACTATTCAGATTTTGTTGTTACAGACCTGATAATTACACTTACCTATTTATTTTTAGTTAGACTGCGTCATCGGTTAATTAAATGTATTTGATTTCTAGGCACTTTTGAACTATTAAATGTATAAAAATCTAAACAGGTTCAAAAATCAAACCACTCGCATAGCTGAAAAAAATTATATTTTATGAGAAATTATAATTTACAATATTTCATACAGGCATCCATCTTCAGTCGGAACTTAAGCTAAAATTCTCACATCTCACGCAAAGGTAAAGCAACGTTAGACTATATTATAGGTTTTAGCAATATTTTGTGTAGGTAGTCGCCTAACCGTTAAAGAAACACGCATTTCAGTCCATTCGTAGGATTACGAATCCGCGATGCTGTGCGCTGCGGCGGCGCGGGCGACGCTAATAGAGTCCGCGCCACCAAACAAGTACCGCGGAAAAACGAGAGAACTAAAATGACAACTCCTTTATGTTGAAGGTGATAAGTGTTAATTTTCGGTGCGTTGTGCGATTGCAACGCCGCTTCTGTGGGACTTCTTTGGTAGCGCGAACTCTACACTGACTTATTATTGAATTATGTACCCAGCTGTCAAAAACGAACTTGACACCTGTCAAAAGAGAAGAGATATTATATAGGTCCCCGAAACGATTTGTGAATCATCTACTTTGCCTTTATGCATTGAATTCTATTGTTTGATTCGTGATCATATATACTTAACACCGTTTGAGAACCATCGCTCTAAATGACAAAACCCAGTTGTATTTAAGTATTTCAATTTTACTAAGTTTCATCTCAATTCTCTTTCGATAGGCTTTATACTAAACTATCCTTGTGCGATACTATATTTTAAAAACTACACTTTGGCCGACTTATCTTTGTGCGTAAGTTAAACATAAATATCTACAATATTGATATAAATTTGTTTGATCGTCTCGATTTTTAGGATCGGAAATAACATAACGAGCCCCTGTTACTTTTTAAATTTCCGCTCGCAAAAATCATCCTTTTTTAAATTACAAACAAAATCACAATCGTTAAATTTCATATTTTATTTGGTAAGGTTTAGTCGTGTGCATTACGAATTATAAAAAAAATATACAATAAAATAACAAGTTCTTTTAAACAACTAGATACATATTGTTCGTCACTGAATGTTGAATTAATAATTAACTAGTATTTTGTGATTTAAAATGTTCGTGAAATAGTCGTAATTATTACGGAAACGTTCTGTTTATAGTGTAAAAACATGCCATGTGTCCGTGATGGGTTTCTATAAAGACAATGTTAGTAATAATAAAATACGGGACACACCAAATGAACGTATGAAACTTTTTAATATAATGGATAAATGATCTAATTTAAACGTGGAGATACACATCATACAGTGATTGTAAAATCTTACAAGAATTAAGGCTGTTTTTTTTTTTGTTTGATATTGATATTTTGTACAGAATGAGGTATATGTTTATAGCGATAAGAATTAAGAACTTACGTTTTTTACGAAACAAGGATTTTATATCGTGATATTATTTATTATGGTTATTTAAAAATTGTCGTCAGTTAATTTGTCAATTTATTTTAGACCTCAAATGATTCCCTCTTTACAATTTATTTAAACAATGCAAGAAATATATCGGAAAGTGAAATACACGCAAAAGAGGGTAGTTAAATATATGATTAAAACGAAAGGAAAATAATAACATAAATGAATCGATAAAATAAAATTATTAACACGGAATCACCGAAGTCTAAAGATGGTTATGAGTTGATGTCAAGTGGATAAAAAATTACAAAATATCAGTAACTTATTGATAAATAAAACTCAAATATGGATCCTAAAATCAATATCAATTTCAATAAAATATGTTTTAAGACAATAATATTTTCGTTGGATATTTTTTTAATCATACAAATGATACACAAAATTTATATTCATAGCAAGAAAAATCACTGGAAGACTCTTCATAACTCGATTTACCAAACACTGGGCGTGATGGATGACAAACCAAAATAACATTTAAATGATCGTATTATACCACTGGGTTTAGTTAGAATCACTTATTATCTAATTGAATGTGTAATAGACAAGAGACTTATGTTTGTTGGGATGATAATAGATGTCGCTCGCGCCGCCGCGTGGGGCTGTGCCCAAACTAACACGAGTTGGCTGTGGAACTGCTCAAAATAAACACATACTAGAAGCCAGCGAACGCGGCTGCACACTCGTACTATGAAAACCACCCCTACCGCTACGGAATACGGGCGTTTTCACGGTTAAGGCATCCACCCGCATTTGCTGGCTACTACACAAGTACACAGAGATGGCGTGGGTAGATAAGGAAACATTCATAGAATTTTCAATATTGTGCGCTAAGTTTCAACTTCACATAATGTTGAGCATCAGACAGCTGGTTCCTTAAATAAAGCGTAGTTTTGCTATTGACATAGACCACCATTGGCCGAAATGATACGTGTCGGAAATAATTAAAATACGCAACAACGAATAAGTTAATAAGTTATATGTATATCATCAAAATAGAAACTTTGTTTCTTACTATACATAAAGTAACTAAATCATACATAACACGAAGCAACACACTAAAATTAAGCATAGCAATAAAATACTCTATATGGAAAACAATTATAAAATTATTTATAGTAATATTTGTGCTTTCCGTTACATACTCGCAATAGCCAATAGCAAAACCTGGCACTGGCTGAACGCTCAATCCACTCAGCACATTTAGTCCCAATGTACAATATATTACATTCATGTGTTAAAAGCGTACGTGCATTAAACATCGGTATCGGTTTTTACATTTCACTTTACGCTTATTGTATCCCTCGGGTTCCTAGTAAAAAAAGTTTTTATATCAAATGCATCGAAAATGTCCTTAAACGACTAACGTAGTAACTCCCTATAGTCGACGTACCTAGTGGCCCCACCGCGGGGCTATACACCAGAATGCGTACACAAGCTAACACAAAACGGTCGCGTCAAGTCGATTCCTTTACAAAAACACCATCTTTTAAATATAAACAGCTTAAATAATAACATATATTCAAGTAACAAAATTCCAATGTACAAAAGTAACGTAATATTTAAATACAATAAATTTATAAATCTCCCAAGCTAACAGAACAAACGGTAATGATATATTAGGTTTATGTTTAGTGATTCGGTTCAGCGAATCTCGCTCTCTTCGACTAGTCTGTTCAAATCCATTCGTTTGGACAATATATGTATACTAATGTAGAAAGATATTATGGCAACAAACTTTACAAAAATCCTAAAACAATGACTAAAAGCAGCGCGTGGCGAGGCCAAGACCCACCACAACTTTTAAAATGCACAATTTAATATTCACCGATACAGACACATACATAAATTGTAAATAACTTCATCATAAAAAAACATGTCAAAAACCTGACGCGTAGTGTAGCGGGCGCGCCAACTTCACACCTATTGCCATAACACTACGGTTGTAACGGAACCAATCACTGCTCACCGATGAACACTCACAAATTAAAACTATTTGTCACACAAACTTCTGACGAGTTTAATTTGTGCTAGAGTCGAAATTTTAATTTAAACACGTCGAGAAGTTTGAGAGCACTGGAATACTTACTTTCCGAAATAAGAACACAATTTACAGCTACAAAAATATTTGGCATGCAACTGCCTATTTAAAAAACAAAATTCTCGAGCTGTAAAGAAAACTGGACTTTGACACCATCAACTAAGGGTTCACAATAAATGCTTTCATTTAAAAAACTAAATGCGATAAAATACATCCGTTACCAGAGTTCCTATTGCAAACATAGTATTACTTCAAAACTATGATCAAAACCACAAAAGTAGTGTTTTTTGACGAATCCTGTTAAACAGCTACAGAGCCATACAAACATTCAGAACAACACCGAGGACATTTCATTGAAAAATTCGTGTTCGAAGCAATTAGAGAGCTTATGCAATTCCATAAAATCCTACCATTGAAGACAGTCGAACCTAGGCGTTATTCTCAAATTTAATTTACAGCTGTAACTGGCAGGATTTGTCGAAAAAAAATCTACGATTCGAGTTTTAAAAGGGGCGTTCCAGAATCACCCCTGGACAGAGCAAAGTTCCCGCGCCCGGCCAACTTTCCCAACTGATACTAGTTTTTGGGTTAAATGACTTACAATCTATCCTTACTTTTTCATTAAACATTTTAAGGTGAATAAGTTCGTCGGTCCGACGTCAGTTCATGAATGTACACATTCTGTGGTGATGATGTTTGTGTTATACACAATCACAGTTAGTTGTGGAGCCGTTGGAGCTTACACAAGGTTGTATTCCTTCAAGTTGGATTGTAGGATTGTGTCCTTCACCGCGGCGAATACGAAACGGATGTTTTCAGTGTCTGCAACGATATTACAACATTAGAGTTAGCCCCATATCAGAGCTACTAAAATAAAATTGGTTTTAAACATAAATCACAAAGGAGTTACTCTCCGTCGCCATCCATGATTAGGGATTTGAAAACCAGTTCTAATCTTTAGCTCCGTCTGAATTCAGGTTTAAAAATAAGTCCCAAATTAATATTGGACTAACCATAGTTTTTCTTTGGACGTCATAACGTTGCATTAATTAAAGGAATAGGCAGCAACGTTCACTTGTGTAATTATAAAGCCGGCTACACGTGTTTGCCATACAGAGCGAGACGCAGTTATGCGCTAGAGTGAGCGCGGTGATATGTATCTCATTTCAACGCATAACTGCGTCTCGCTCTGTTTGGCATACACGGCAGACGTGTGTAGCCGGTTTAATAGCTTAGATCCCTAATCCGTGTGCCAAACTTGAGGATTATAGAAACTTATTCCCTTTCCCTAGTCCTTTAGTGGACTGTTATCGGCTAAGGTATTATTATCTATCTACTAGCGACTCGCCCCGGCTTCGCACGACCCCTCGGCCGGTACCACCATGACACGAAAACACATAAGAGACCTCTTAAATTATCAGTGTTTCTCTACTCTACTATATTATGCATGTATAATACATAAAAAGCTTCCTCTTAAATCACTCTATCTATTGAAAAAACCGCATCAAAATTCGTTGCAAAATTTTAAACACCTAAGCATACATAGAGACAAACAGCGGGAAGCTACTTTGTTTTATAATATGTAGTGATTTATGCAAGAGTATTTCACTTAGATTCTATTTGTCTATTTGACTTTGACCTTAATAATTCCATACCTACACAAGATACTTACATGTTCATAATAACTGCACTTTTTTGTTTCCTATTACTATAGACAAGCGACAGAAGATTAAACCAAGTTATAAAAGCTAAAGCCAAAGAATTTATATTTAAAAAGCTTTCTGATTTCGCATGAATTGTAATCTATGTGTCAGTCAGAAGGTTTAACTAACGCGCGAGAAGTTCGACAAGCTGTCAAACGCGACATAGTAGATTTCATAATAATAAATTCATTTATTTCAGGCAATATTTACATAATGATTTTAAATATGTAAACAGAGGCCCATATCATAAATACTTTTGATTTTTTATCAACATAATGATGGTCTGATAATAAGATCAGGTCAACCCTCAACGTAAAGGTTCATGAGGCACTCCAAATCGCCAAAGTCAGGCACAGATGGCGGAACATTGTCCGCGATAAATTAATTCCTCGGGGGATCACGACATTCACGACCCTCGGTAATCAGGATATCGACGCGAGGAGGAGTGTTACATAATAGCCAAAATTAAAAATATACGATTATTTGATCTCTTTACTTACATCAATGGGCAAATTATTATATTCTACAGTGTGTAAGCAACGGCTTAGGAAATGCTGAAAGGACAAGCTTCAGCAACCTTCCCGAAGTCTTAGGCTCATCTCACATTGGCACAGAGTCGAAGCGACGACGCGATAAGTTTTTCTACCCACAGCATATTATTATATTCATATATATTACTTTACTCATTGATTTATAACAGACCACAGATAAAACATGAACGATTCAAAATTGGGACGGCAAAGATATGCTCAAGCACTTCTATTACCACAGTGCAAATACAACAAAAACGACTAAGGTTGTAGTTAGTAAAAATCACATATTACATTTTAATTCCAGTGCACTATGTTACCGCAATGTAAATGCGACCGTAATGGGAGAGAATAAAGTTGTAATTTGGAGTTTAAACATGTGTGTCAGACGACTGTCCCAAGGCCCAAGTCTTGATGTAGCGCGTCGTACAATGCTATAATGCTAAATCTAGAACTTGTTATAAATCAATGACTCTATAAAGTACGATGAAATGCGAAACCGCTCGACTCCAGTCGGCGTCGAAACGCGGATGCGCTTTTATATTTGCAAAGCACTTTTTACTTTAATAATGGAACAATAGATGTCGAAAAACATTGCGCATCGCGTCACGTCGCTTCGACTCTGCGCCAATGTGAGTTGAGCCTTAGAACGAAACAATCAAATGCGTTGCAGAGAAATTTTCTTTGGAATAGTTGATCGCATTCCTTAGCTAATTACAGTTTTTGCCAAGCATTTACATCCTGTAACAGTGTTGGAGATTAGTTGTACTTAAATGTTCCCTTATTACAGTTACAAATTACAATGCATAAATTTATTTCTGATGTTAGACGCTATCTATTGGCAATTTTTTTTAATGTCATTAACAAGTCTGGTAAAGGAAAAGACATTCTGCTTTATAGCGCAGGGTTCAAATTCAAAGTGAAAATAATTGAAAAATCTTCTCTATCTAAGTAATCGGTTAAAAGTAAAAGAATCTGAAGTGATGTTGGGTGGTGTGTGTTTATATTTATATCAGTCATTGATCGACCAGACCCCCTAGTATGAACTTTTACTACTTACTGCTATCCTATTGGAGGATATTTCAATATGGCGGATTGATCATGGTATTGTGACAACTCAGTGAGATATATATAGTTTATCGTAGTGGTCATGCTGGGGACCTTGCCCCCCCCTTGTCCTAGCAGGTTTTGGTGGGGTTATAGTACATTTGTAAAGTTAGTTAAGCAGAAAGGGGTGATAAAATAAAACATGCAGAAGTATTATGAAAAAATTGTCATTTAATACGCATTTATTTTATTATACACAAAAGCACATGCATCGACACATACAAAGCTAATGATTGTTAGCCAAAATTGAAAAATTTGTGTTAATTTAATCTATTTCTGCTCAGACAACGAACAACAACCAATTTAAATTTAAACAACCTATTTTTACAGTTTACTTTATAGAACAATCTAGAAAGATAGATCAATATTTTTGGCTAACAACCAAACAAATTGTAACAGACAATAATAAAATAAAATATTCTAAAGCCCAACACCCAAATTCAGCCAAATACAAATAATTTACTACTTACATAGTATTTCAGTTATTATACGGACTCTAAGATAATCTAACCTTATTAATGGAATATTACATCGGCACCTAACATCTATCTTATTCACATTGGCAACTTCAAATAGTACAGCTTCCATCATGGAACTGTTCAATGGAATTAGTGGGAACAAACGCAGCCTCCTTGGTCGAGTGGTTCACCACTTGCCTCACATTACGGAGGTTCCAGGTTCGAATCCCGGCGGAGCACTCGTAAATCAAAGAACACTTTGTAAGACCTTCCCCAGTTTGGTTACTTCATTGCAGACTTAATCACCAAATTGTCCGAAAAGAAAGATGATTCCGTGCTTCGAAACTTCGAAAGGTACGTATAGCCATTTGTTGTTTATGACTATCTACGGATGTCGATTCAGGCCACAATAATATTTTGATACCAGGGTGTGTGTGTGTGTGTCTGTAGGTCAACCTCGAAACCCATACAACACTGAGCTTGACTTCGCCACGCATTACACTCACTTATTTCTTTATTACTATTAACACTAGCTTTCCGCCCGCGTTAACCGTATTTCCCGTGGGAATGAGGTATTTTCCCGCCGGTAAAAGTAGCCTATGTGTTATTCTGATGTATAAGCTAGATTACTGTCAAGTTTCATTAAAATCCATTCAGTAGTTATTGCGTGAAAGAGTAACAAACATACATCTATCTATACTCAGAAACTTTCGCATTTATAATATTAGTAAGTTTTTATTTTGTAAATGTGTGGTGAAAATAACTTGTTTAAATGGTTTATTTGTCAGGGTCCATATAACCAGGCTTCCGTCACTCGCTCGCGTACGTTCGAACGGACAGTGGGGCGCCGAACGCCGCCTGAGCGCTTAAACCGCACGATTCTCGCCAAAACTATGAACTTAGTTCTGAGCAGAAAGTATTATTATTAAGATTTTGTTGGCTATGAGTAGGTATTTTCGCTTTAGTAGTGAGTGATGTATCTGTTACGTTAGTAACTATGTGGAGGCAAAGCGAAGATCTTCCTTGGGGCATGGTGGTGAGCCCGGGGACCGCGGTCCAACTGTACTTCGTTGGAACTTGTATTTGTTCAATGTCTTGCGAAAACTCTGATAGCGCGTTTCAGGCCTCGGCTTCTAATTGGTCGCTCTTCTAAGTAGGTAGTATGTGGCGCGCTGCCACAACTATTTATTAATCTGTGATGTAACGGTGGTGGGCTCTAGTTTTAACGTAACAAGTTCACGCAAGGTTGAACTCTTTAAGCGCAGCCTGCATTATGGTGTCTTTGACGGCGCAGAACACGAGTTTGATGTTTTCCGTGTCTTTATACAAATCCAAGGCAGCATGCAAAGGAGAAAGTAAATAAAAGTACTCAAATAAATACATGCAGGTAGAAACAAAGCAGCTAGACGGTAACATAGATGGCGTTAGAGGTAAATTTTAATTAAAACAAAATTGAACTGAATTAAAAATGTGATATACTTTTTAAAACTTTCCCGGTTGTTTTCATAACTATCAAGATTTAAAACGGGCTACAAAAATGTGATTTTACTATATTATTACTTTCTTGTTTTAGTATTTGATTATTAGTAAATAAGGGCAATTTAAATATAACAAAATCACAACAATAGTTTAGTAAGATAGTGAACGAATATTAGTACGATATTAGTAACCAAAAAGCTATTGAGGAACTAGATAATTTGTTAATACGGACTTTAAAAAAACTGATAAATAAGTAAGTTTGTAGCAAAACAAGAATTTACAAAAAAAGCAACCCAAGCGCTATTCATAACACATCATATAACTCGTTTACTTGCATAAACTTTACTACCATATGCAACAACTAAATACTTATACATAAAATCTACCATTTATTTTACTACTGCTAAAATAATTATACTTAACACTTGAAATTCTCAAGACTTACCAAATATTTCCATGCATTATGTACGTCGCGTCGTTTGTTACTCAAGTGCAGTTATTATGAACATATCGTTTTTTAGTTTATAATAAGGTGACACATAGTTGACTTTTTAGACTTAACAATAATATTTTTATCGTATTGATTCGGCGATAATAGGTTTTTGAAAATGAAGGCGTAGCGTGGGCTGGGATTCCCACAAGGTGGACCGATTATCTAGTGTCGGTCGCGGGAAGCCGCTGGATGCGGGCCAAGGACCGATTGTTGTGGAGTGCTTTGTCTAGCCGAGGTAGAACGAGGTGTCTCGCGTGACACGACATAGATTTGTCGCGATTATACTCTAAAACCGCGTACGGACGTGGGAAGGAGCGGACTGCGGGATGGAATACGAGTTTATTTGCAGCCGGTCACGTAGATTGTGCGCCCGCTTTCTATGGCACAGACAGGATATAAACTCGGGATTTCGTCCTGCAGTCCGAGCTTTCTTTTCTGTGGGTACGTGGCTTAATATCTAGAGTAAGTTTCAATAAGGCCGGTTTGACAGGTTAACGTGAGGTAATAATTGTCCCAGTACTGTATGCTACCAAGGCTGCAGCGAACGGTGAAAGTATGTGACTACCATACATTGCGTCTATACTGTCCCTCCTAAGAAAATTTCAATAAGGCGGGTTTCTCACAGCACTGACGGTTTAACGTGAGATAATCTTTGTCCCAGTACTGCATGCTACCAGGGCTTTTCCTAAGGGGATTAAATAAGCCGGGTTTTCATAGAATTTTGCCAGTTAAATGTGAGATAAACTCTTGTCTCATTGCTTCAAGGTACCAGGGCAGCAGCGGAGTGTGAAAGTGTCGTGTAAGAGATGAGAGTACATTACCGGTGGCGCACGTGAAGTGCGAGTAGATGATCTTCTCCGCGTCGGGGTTGAGGTCCACGAACATTCGCAGGATGAACTCGCGCGCCGTGATCGCGTCGCGCTGCGGACCTGTGGGCGTGGGCTCTAGCGAATACTGGGCCAATACTAGCTATATACACCGTGTAAACACAGTAAAACCAAGTTATCTTCATACAAACGTGCCGCTGTCGGTTTGAATGTGTGCGTCCGCGCCGCGCGCCGTTTAAGTACGCGCTGTCACGCACACACACTAGCATAATATAAGGGGGAATAAGGGGGCGGCAGCATACACGGCGCTCACATTCAAACCGATGCGGCCAGTTGGTATGGAGATAACTTTCTGTTTTTAGTCTTCTGTGGTGTAAGTGAAGGCTTAACATGATTTGAAAGGATATTCTCAGTCAATGGAGTTGATTTCTCAAAGATGCTTTTCATGGATACGAAAAATTATTGACTCCTCCTCGTTACTAAGGCGTCGTTCTAATAGAACGCGATCATCGCGCGATCGTGTGAAATGTATGGAGGAATCGTGTTATCGCGCGATCGTCTATTAGAACACCTATTTGTCATCAATCAATATTATGTTCGATCGCGCGCTCATACGAGTGAAATTCGCGCGAACCTGCGATGATCGCGTGTTCGCGTTCTATTAGAACAACGCCTAAATGCCCTAATGAAATGAATACTATCGTCGATGAAAAGTTTCTTTGAAAAGTTGTTCAAACCATTGACTCAGCATGTCCTTTCAGTATGTAGGGTTGTAAATCAAAAGAATCTAAGTGCCGAAAAATATAAGGTTGAAATTTGTTAGAAAATACAATCTATGTGCCAAGTCCTTACGTGTTATATCTGCAAATAATGAAACTGGCAGTTAGGCCGTTTAGATCTACAACCCTTCAATTGCTATGCCCCACTTACACCCTGCATCCAACGGATGGGGAAGTATTAGATTAAGAGTGATTAAGGCGACATTGCGAATCATAAAACTGGTATTTCTGTGTTTATTATGACGGAAATAAACGACTTGTAAAAAACTGCTGCTATTGATTTACTTCATAAGTTATTTTTCTGAATGTCACCCTAAAACGATACGGTAGGTCTGGCAAATAACTAAGCAGTTACTCCCTTATTCTAAAACATTTCTTAAACTTAATCAATATTCAGTCCCATTCCGACATTAAAATATGTATTCAAAGTGTTGGAGAGGGACAGACATATTGATTAAACCTTTACAAGGCAGTGGCCACACTTACACCCTCAACAAAGTCGAAAACGAATGCATTTTATAAAGTTGTTTTGCCTTTTAAAGGGTTAACTTAAGTAACGTTTATGAATAAGGGGGGTGCGGTTCATTTCGTATAAAAACAGATAATATAATTTCAAAAGACATAACGTTATTTTCATATAACACTCATTTGGGATAACGTTTATAAGCTATAATTTTAATTCATATAAAGTTCATTTGGTATAAAGTTCAGTTTTTATAAAAACATTTAGTATAACACTCATTTCATATAACATTCATGTCACATAACCTTTATTTCAACTAATAATCATAAGATATAATGATCATTTGATATAAATAGCCAGATTATTTTTATAAAAAAAAAACATAATTATTATATTAAAGTACAATTTAAATTAGGGCACCGTAATTCAGGGCGGGTGCGAGCGTAGCGAGCACGGAAATCCGGGGCACACCGACTTGGATAGGTTAGGTTTGAAGGGTATGGCGAAAACGAGTGAGGCGAGCGCAGCGAGCCCACTCGATTCCGCCATACCCTTCGGGTTAGGTTGACATGTATGCATCCCTGCATGCTTTCTTGCATGCTTGCTTGCTTGCTTGCGTGCTTTCTTGCTTGCTTGCTTGCATGCTTGCTTGCAAGCTTGCTTGTTCGCACGTTTGCATGCCTGGATGCTTGCATGTGTCAAAAAATACAAAGTATCTGCGGTCGTTTACTTTTGAGTACAAATCAGGCATTATACGAAAAGTTTATTATGTCTTCTAAATTTTATATAAATTGTCCGTTATGACAAATAATTATTAGTTAATATGAACATTATATGAAATAACTGTTATACTAAGTGAAATTATACAAAATAAAATTATATTAATGGTACATTATATCATTTGAATCGTTATACTAAATGTTTTTAGATCATATAAAATTATAGCACTTGAACGTTAGTTTATCTAAATTTATATCATATATTACACACCCGAATAAGGGAATTCATTTGACAGAATCTAGCGTATATTTGACACAAACTAGCGTATATACCTTCAACAACCCAGCATATATTCAACGCAACCTAGCATATATTCAACTCAACCTAGCATATATTCAACTCAACCTAGCATATATTCAACTCAACCATATCAAGCATATATTCAACGCAACCTAGCATATATTGACCACAATCTGGCGGCTAGGTTATCAACCTGTGGCCGTGGTGAAGTGTGAGTAGCAAGCCCTCTCTGGGTCCGGGTTTTCCTTCAGATATTTTTGTAGGATGTAATCTAACGCTGGCGGCGCTTGTTGTTTTGGACCTGATTGTAATTTAGTAAGTAACATTTTATTTTCAATAATATTACTGAATGATTTTTATATACACTCATACTACAATTAAGTACTGTCTCGTAAAAGTGACTACAGTTACCGCCGCCATCCCAAACACATCCTTTTCGAACCTGACGACGAAATCACTGATGCAGTTAAAGCAGCCAAAAAATTTAGATTACACCTAACAGAATGCCCTTCTGGTAGCGAATACTCTTCAGATAACAACGCCCGTACCCGCCGGCGGGGGCGCGGCCATAACCAAAATCAGAATTGATGATCAGGCGTCGTCTCCTTCACGATGTTTTTCAATATCAACGCGCTAGGCCGTGGTCCGAGGCTCCCTTGAGCCGCCCCTAGACGCGTTGGTATGATTTTTTTTGGGGTAGTCTCCGCTCCCCCGCAAGTCCGGTGAAGCTTGATCCGTCGTACTTTTTCGACTCAAGCATAGGTCAATAAAAAAAAGAGACTACAGTTATTGAAGACTGCAAAAAGGCGCAAATCAATAAGTCGGCATTTTCACTTTTGTTTTGTATACGCAATGAAGTATTTGATTCTGAGGGATGATGAGTAGGGATGAGTGTAGCCATACCGTCGTACTCCGGGAAGTAGTCGACGAGGTGGCTGTACATGATCTTCTCTTCCAGCAGATCCTTCTTGTTGAGGAACAGGATCACGGAGCTGTGCTGGAACCACGGGTACGTGATGATCGTCTTGAACAGCGCCTTCGACTCCTCCATCCGGTTCTGGAATGTTCATTACACCACACTCAGTTAAGCCCACCGCACCATAATGTATACTAACTCTCCGCCCGCATTAACAGGATTTCCCGTGGGAATGAGGCATTTTCCCGCGGTACAAAGCAGGGATCGAAACCGGTTTTGAAATACCTGTTAATATCGTTCGACAAACCGATATAATTCCGTTCCCTAATTAACCGGTAATAGATGGAACTTAATGAAACAAACCAAAATCATTCTGGTTACCCGGTTTTTGATAAAGAACGGAATTATATCGGTTTTTATCGGTTTTGTAATTATTAAGTAGTATTTGCGGCAGACGAAGGCCAGGGCGGCGGGTAACTTTGCATATTAGGTTCTCCCAAGACTAAACTAAACCTACCCTAGGTTTAATCCTGGGGGAACATAATATGCAAAGTTACCGGCCGCCCTGTGTAACAGTGGTCTAAGTAAGAGCTATATAGTCGGATAGGGTTTGAACTAGCGTGATTTAGCAAGTATATGAAAAACCGGTTCCGATCCCTGGTACAAAGTGGCCTGTGTTAATCTAGGATGTCAGATAACTCCATATCAAATTTTATTAAAATCGCTCTAGCCGTTTAAGACGTGAAGAAGTAACAAACATACACACTCACAAACTTTCTCCTTTATAACATTATTAGTGTGATATAGTGTGATAAGAGCAAGGCATATTACGATAATATTATTTTCCCTGCAAATCTACACTCGAGTGCACACGAATTTCTAATATATATTTTTGTGACGTCTCCAATATTATGTCGACCGATATAGCAAAGCATATTAATGTAAATCTTGACATATTATATGTAGACCGTAAGTAGATGCAGAAAGGGCGGTTACACACTACGCCCGATTTTGTTCCAAATCCGAGAAAGTCCATACAAACTGTCTAGGACGAAACTGATTCAAACGGTAGTGCATAACAGCTAGGCCGGTCAGGTAGTCCTTTGCTTGCTTATCGTATGGGTTTCAAGATTAACTAACTCAAACCCTGGTTTTAGGACTATTGAGCAGCCTGGCTTTTGACGCACCGATCATATTCCAATACTAAAATGATCCCTTGAAAATTAGGCGTGACATTGGCATTCGGCGCCAAACACATTCATTTTCATACATAACTTCTTACCTACTGATCATGCCGAGCATGATTATCGTACATTTTTGGATAAGGGAAAACAAAATAACATAAATATCTCGATATGTTTTAAAAGAGAAAGAATCGCAATATCTAATACGCTTAGCAAATGAATAATACAAAGAAACTCACCTCATTTTCCGATTCAAATAAAATTTGATCATATTCACTAAGAGCTACTAAGAATATGATAGATGTGACGTTTTCAAAACAGTGAATCCACTTCCTTCGCTCGGATCTTTGGCCCCCGACGTCCACCATTCTGATAACATACAATGGAACCGTTAGTTTTTCTGTAAATGTCTAAACACATTAAGCCGAAATTACGCAACAAAAGTTCGGCATGTTTACGCCCGCAATGATATTTGAATTACTGACGACACACAGAGCCGTAATTACGTTGCGTAATAGCGTACAGCCGAACTTCGGTCGGGCGTAAGTTCGGCGGCAACTAATTCTATAGAGCACAAATTATTTTGCCGCGTAAATTCGGCGCTTATGGTGTGTCATATCAGCCGAACTTCGGTTGCGTAAATTCGGCTTAGTGTGCTCTGACACTTAAAATATAATAAATGTTTGGTGAACACGAAATCACACACACAGATAGTTTACTAAGCATAATATTGTGAACGTATGTAATATGTGTATGTACTCGTAATTCCTCATGGACTGTAAGAGAGATATTTTTTGGTGAAGTTTCAACTTTAACGTCTGGAACTTCCAACCCTCTTTTAACCACCAAAAAATTACTCTATTTATTAGCTTATACAGTATTATAATTTCTACCCAATCCAGTGACGTAAACAAATTTATTGGAACTGGAAAACAGTATTTCTCCATGTGTTTTAAATGTAGTTTACGTTCACGTCAATGGATTAGCCAAGCCTTAAAACTATTCTTACTATTACACATTTAAATAAAAGATATCTGAACATCATTTGTCATTTAAATTGAAAAAAAAAACGGCCAAAATGGCGTGTTTCTAATTATAAAGTGCATTACTGTTTTAAAAACACAGTTAATTTACTTACCTTACAAAGTTTCTAGTAAAACAAAAAAAAACCTTAATACCCGTTATATTTGCCAACTGCACACTGCTAGATACCCCTAGATAGGCCCCTCTAGTCTTAGTAGTACGCTTATTTTGTCCGGTGACCACTTTTCAGTCTACTTTTAGAACCATAGTGATGGAAAATCTGGTCACCGGATAAAATAACCGTACAACTGAGACTACACCGATAGGCCAATAGCGACAAGGTAACTCCGCTCCGCCTCATCTCAGCCGCTCTCGCTTCCGTATCTCGGAGAGTTTACGACTAGCCGGCAACTAGCATGAGTAACACATGTCACGAGTAAGGTGGCTCTGAAGTAACGCAAGTTACCGTGAACTGACCCACTTTTGTCGTGCTATTGGAAGATATTTCCAAATGGCAGGTTTTTCACAGATATTTGACAGTAAAATGTGAGATAATCTCTTGTCACAGAACTTTATGCTACCCGGGAAGGTCAAAGTCAAAGTAATTATTTTTAACTTTAGGATATTTACATCAGTTATTTAAGTCAGTAAGGCACCTATTTCACGGGAGACAAAAGACAGAAGACGAAAGGGACGAAGTTATGTGTTAGAATGAGATACAAATACACCGCGCTAACTCTTGCGCATAACTGCGTCCCTTTCGTCTTCTGTCTTTGACTACCGTGAAATACCTGCCTTACATAATATTCTTTTCTGGCGAGACTGGACTTTAAGAGTGTACAGTTGGCATAACAGAATTTAACAAACATATTATGTGTAGATACCTTTAAATAGTTACCATACAAAAGTGTTAGACAAAATAAAGAAGCGTGCTAACTAATACACAACACTGCATGTTAATAAGCAAAACCGAAGCGTTAGTTTATATTAAAACGGAAACCACTAGCAAGCATGCATTTGAATATAGAACAATAAAACCTTCGATCTGGCGGACTAAGGATATGTAACTGGCTAGGCCTATTAGCATGGAATTAACTGGCTTATTACACGTCGGGTTTAAAGGGGTGGAGAGAACTACAGCCGTTGGATTAATAGAGGGCGCCACCTCACTTTTGTAAATCTTGTACACAATATAATAAGCGATTCTTATGTCTAGTAGTTTAAACATCTACCAGTGGTTAGGCCGTATTATGACTAAATAAGAATTCTCCTGTGGATTACCACAGCCAATAACAAAAAGCCAATAACAAGCCAATAGCCAATTAACAAATTCATTCGCTTACGAACCATTTCAGAGGTTAGCCAAATATCTCTTCAAATAAACACATTTTATAATTAGGATCATTTTTTCAATTTGATTATAATTAAATGGTTATAATTGCTGTCTATTTAGCTTTCGAAATAATATTTTTCAATATTATAATTTAGAATTTTTTTTCTGTTTTAGAAAAAATATTTCGCCGAAATACTTATACATCTACAACTAACACTTCAACATCTTTTTAAAATCTGTTAGTGAGGTAGCGCCATCTACATTTATCTTATTGCACCTAACTCCACAGTTATACACACCCGGGCACTGGCTGGGGAGTATCTGGCTTCTAGCTGGGTTTTTGTCGCCGACACATACCTAAATATAATCCCGTCTAGATCGAATGGGTACTCTAAGATGCCGGTGGTCGGCTGTCGAGCTCGCAGAATGTCCTGTTCGGTGGGAAGGTAGTCGTCCTTCTCGATCCGAGCGAGATCGCTTAAATAGCTGAAACCCAGGTCATGAAGCACTGAAGCCCGATATTATATACTTTAGTTGCTAGTATTTGAACTAGATGGCGCTGCTGCCTTGTGTACAAAGTGTAAAAAGTAAATATTCCGTTCTTATACTTAGACATACCATTTATACCATCTTTATTCGCAAATATTATTACTATACCACGCCGACTGTCTTAAATATAAATGTTATAAAACCCCTTTCAATCTTCGTTTTTAGATTTATTAGTCCACTTGGTGGAAGTATTATATTAATTCGACCCCAATTTGATAGCAGTTATTATGGTTTGTAAGATTCGTCGACGATACTCTATCATGTGCATTCAAAGACAATTTAAATATTCCTATTAATTTTTTAATTACATTAAATATTATGTACTATTTCAGACTTCGCCCATTCTGTGGGTTTAAATAGTCTGATACAAGTACATACTTATACCAATTTATCATAAGAAGTAACCCACGTATTCATAACCGCTAAGTTAAATAATATTTCTGTCCCTTTCCAACACTTAAATGTCTATAAAGGTCTCATACACATTGAAAGGTCGGAAAGGGGCAGAATATTGAAAACTTTAAACGATTATGAATAAGGGGGTAAGTAATAAAATGTAAGGTAATATGAGCATCGTCAATTACAAACCACAAAAAGCCTTCATGCAAACAAATAAGCGCACACGCCCAAAAGAATGACTCAAATACCTAAATCTCAATTCTTCGGCCTTATCAAACTCCAGTAATTGGATAACTTTTGGCTTTTTTTCGCTAGGGAAGTCGAAGCAATATTCATTGATTCCTGTAGTGGGCGCCCGAGCGCGGAGTATGTCTTGAATGTTCGGCAGGTAACCGGCCGTGGCCACTCTATCCAGATCGTTTAAGTAACTGAAACCCATGCTATTATATCGAAATGCCCTTACGCCATACGCCCGAATCAATCCAAATACAATGTACGATCAGCTGCAGAGAAATATTACCACTTTGGCAAAACGTTTTATGTACCAGGGGGTTAAATTTCGCTGCATTGACTGTACATCGAATTTCCCTCGGATTGTGATTGGACGTAGTACGTAAAAGCCCTAACAAGACGGTGTTACCACGCACATTCCTTAAGGATTTACAGATTGTATTTTTCTTTTTAAAATAGCGGTATTGGCAGGTTGATGTTCCACATATCACAAATAAAATGTAGATCAAAATCCGTATTTAATGAGGTTCAAAATAGGCCGCCAGTTCCTTAGACGAAAAAGGACGGTATCAATAACCTTATTTCATGGCAATAACGCTTTATTTAAAACAATATAAAGTAACTGGTCACAAATCTCATTTTTTACTTGTAGTATGCAAGGGTTTGCGAATATTTCAACTAAACAAAATACATCAAAGCACCAAAACCCTACTTCGCCACTCACTGTAAATCCTCAATCACATTTATAAGCTCCTCATGCATGGTAGAGAAGCGAACACTGCTCAATTCTAAGGTACACGTTTTACCTAATCAACATATCCTGTAAGCCAACTTCGAAGACATATTCAAGGACGTTCTCAGTTCTCTGCCTTGCCTGTAGTATGTCCTGATCAGTCGGAAGGTAGCCAGCCTTTCCGATCCTTTCCAAATCGTTTAAAAAACTGAAACGTTCATGCAATACTACGGTGTAAGCCCGCTAAACCATGCAGAGTCGCCGTGTACCGTGGCACGGCGATGGAATCACATCAAAGAAACAAGACAGATAACAAGATCCCATGCACCTTGAAGCTTTGTGGGCGAACACGCACGGTACACTTGACAATTTCGGGTGCTACCTTTTGCTCCATTCTTAAGATTTTAAGTAATAAGTTCAGGTGGCAACGCTTTTGAACAAAGATTTTCGATAATGTTACTGGCCAGAAGCCAGAAACACACCGAAAATTACACCATGTGAAAATAAATGGCGTACTTTGAAGCCATTATCGTCGTCCCGCTTTCGCAATTGCGGTAGGGAGCGGCGAAAACGGGATGGCATGATACCGAGCTCACTAAATACCGTTTTATTGTCAAAACAGTGTGTATACTTTTAGAGTTGAATTAAATCTTAGAAATTTTTTGTCAAGCGTTGCCACCTGCGATAATAATTTACATAGAGCGTGGTTTGATAATCATACTACGCATGGCATTATCTTCAAACATAAATCAGAAAAGGACTACGGAACCGTCACCACTTCTCATTTAAACATAGACAAATGACGTAGTCTTTTTCGATTACAAGAAAAGAACACCAAACGAAGTAAGAGTGGTATAAGGAACAGCCAGAAGCTGCCAAGTGGACAAAGCAAGCCGCCCGCTCGCGATGCGGTTACCTAAATCGGATCTCCTCCAAGTCAAACGGGTATTCTATAATGCCCGTCGTGGGCACTCTCACGCGGAGAATATCTTGTTCGGTAGGTAAGTAATTTGGTGCCGCCACGCGGTCTATCTCCTGCAAATAGCTGCAGAAAACATGGACCCTTCAGTTTGTGTTTCCAACCAAGTTGCGAGATTCCAAGCTTGGATTATCCAAGGTTTCCTTTGAATCTATGAGGACCTTTCAAGATTTTACTTAGAAACAGACTTCTAAGGTTTTCTTCCAAACGTCTTAAGCGTGATTCCAAATTGCGAAATTCCAAGCTTGGATTATCCAAGGTTTCCCTTGAATCCATGTGGATCTTTTAAGATTTTACTTAGAAGCTTATGGACTTCTAATGTTTACCTCCAAATGTCTTAAGACTGAGCTAACACATTTCCAAATTTAAATTCAATTAAAGTATCAATATCTTTGATGTAATAGACTAGAGATTAGACCTTTTAGTAAGTGCGCTGAATCTAAGTACTTATTAAAAATCTTAGGCCCAATTCTTTAACCGAAGACTGTACAGAAGACAATAAATATGGTATTATGTGATCGGAAACTATCATAATCATTTTAGCTAATTTCAATTTCTTATAAAGGCATAAATTATGTTTACCTTATGCCCAAGAGAAAAGAAAAGCACTTACCATATTGACTCTAGCTTTATTAGAAGGGTACTATCAGTGAAATGTATACTTGGCCTTGTATGTCACACAATTTACGACAAGTGGCTTTGTGAGAATTCGCGATCATTTAAATAACACAAATAAATTAAATATCATCGAAACTGCTCATTTTGAAATCGGCACAGTAGTTTTTGAGTTTATTCATTACAAACATGCACACAAAAATACAAATCTTTCCTCTTTATAATATTAGTGTAGATAGTGAAGAAGTGTAGATGAGGTAATTTTCCTACCGTTTTATAAAGAACCTACAATACAATTATGATGATTGTTAATTTGAATAATCTTGTACTGTGATGGTTGTCACATTGTCTGAAAATTTTGAACTAGAAGCGAACAGCCGTATAGTAAAAGCGAACTGATCAACTGACGTCACTTTCGCTTAAGGATTAAATAAAAAGAAACAGTAGTAATAGTGTAGTATGCCAGTAAGTCTTTGAGAAGCCATAGCAATCAAGGTCGCAATAAGCCGGTGACAATGCCAGGTGTCGTACGTTGAGTCAAGTTAAAGGTAGGTCGGCTGACATTCAGACTTGTGTTTATTGAGTTCGTTAATAACTCGTATACGACCCCAACGAGGGGCTCGAGCCTACCCTAACATCATCAGGGTGAACAGATCTTAGTCGGCTCAGTGCGGGTTGGTCAACTTCACGCACAACCTTTGAATTACTTCTCAGGTGTGTGCGGGTTTCCTCACGATGTTTTCCTTCATTTGAAAATCGAAAACACATTAGTACGTGCCGAGGTTTGAACCCGCGAACTTCGGAATGGATGTAAACGGCATCAGCCACTTGGCTACTGACGCTCTAGCTAGAGTGAGTAGTAAGTATAACCGCAAAAAATATAAAAATAATAATATAAATATAAAAATATAAACTAAAACCACTTTTAGCTAAGTGTTTGGATGCTTAAAATTGAGATAAAAAATAAATCTATATTTAATACCTAAAACATCACTTAAGAATGGCTGCACAGAATTCGATGATTTAACTTAAACGAGGGCAGAGCTGCGGGGTGTGGCAGCTATGTAATGTATAAATTATATTGTTATTTTCGAAACGTTACTTAACTTTCAAGAGTTCACTTGAGCTGTAATTCAATAGTTTTAAGGGTGTCTTAAACTATCTTAAAGCATTATTTTACGAGCAAATACAAGTGCAAAATTAATTACAAACCTACATCGTGAGATAATTAAGATTTTCATACTTAGATGGCACAAACTAAAAGGTCTTAGCTGAAACAGCAATAAAACATAGGTCATACAAATTATTTTCTACTTTTTAACTCGATTTACCTGAAATTTTAATACTTGCAAAATATGTTTAACAACTTAGATATATTAAACAATTATTCGATTTTTATGAGATCTATTACTCAAATAACTAAAATTTGTAATTGTTTGTGAAATTTATAGTTGAAAGCTCTGAAAGAGGTACACGTTAGACAGTGAGTTTTAATTATTTAATACCTAAGTGAAGGCCACGATAATTTAGTATAAAAAAATATATATACGGAGCTGGTTGGATTGATAAACACAACTGTCATGATTTCACTGTGTAGATGTCTTCTACTGAACAAATGAACTAAGGCTTCCAACCAAAAATCTCCTCAACGACTAGCGTCCGAACAAAATTAATACATATCTAGCTTTGAAGAGACTCTCTTTTAAATTTTATCGTGACCTCATTTAAAAATACTTATTTCAAAACTTTAGTCTACTAGCGATTAAGGCTATTATAATCATTTAACAAAATTGTGTTAGTTGAGTTTTGAAATAAGTAATGCTCCATAATATGGCCCTGAGTCAGTCCTGTTTTAAATATGAACTGAAGTCTGTCAGCCGTATTTGTTCAACTAGGAGCAGAAAAGGATGGGAGATGTATGAATGGATTTTTAAGCGATTGATATTCCAAAGGCGTTACTATCACCATTAAACCATTCTGCATTTTACTTTGAACAAAAATAAATATTATATAATGTAGATAATGCCATATTTTTAGGGTGTCATTGTTTTAAACTTCATTGACAGGTCGATTGCCCAAAATCTGGGTTAATTAATATCAATATTAAATTGACACGTACACTTTTTTTATTTTAGAAAATGTTACTATTTCATGTTCTTTCCCTTTCTGTTCCCAGATGAACAAAAAAGACGGATTGATTTCCAATTCTGTCTCCTAGCATGACCGTTCACATATGACAAATATGACTATTATTGGAGGATATTTCAATATGGACGGTTATCCTATTGGAGGTTAATTAATTATGGTCCATTTCTCGTGGTATTTTGACAGTTCGGTAAAAAGGGTTACCTACATTAGTTGTCATGCTAGGGGGCTTAAAACATGACTGTGTGTCTCAGGGCCAATGTCACAAGTCTCAAAAAAGTATGAAGAATTTGTAGGAAACTTACTATTTGGCGGAATCAGTTAGCTGGTACTCGCGACGGCGGTCGTAACACTCTTGTATGCCGGAGTCGGACCATAAAGCTTTGATCGCTTCCACGTAGGGCGACTCGAAAGTCGTTACACTTTCGAAGTCGATCGCAGATATCAGCTCCGCCTTTTCCTGTAACAGTGGTTAGAATTGTGCTGTCAGCATACTTCACTAACTAGCGCTCTACTGTCATCGTGGTTTGTACTAGCTAAGGGTTAGTGAGTGAATGATTTTATGAATGAATATTAAAGTCGTGAACTCGATCGCCGATATTAGCTCCGCCTTTTCCTGTACCAGTGGACGGAATTGTGCTGTCAGCATACTTCACTAACTAGCGCTCTACTGTCATCGTGGTTTGTACTAGCTAAGGGTTAGTGAGTGAATGATTTTATGAATGAATATTAAAGTCGTGAACTCGATCGCCGATATTAGCTCCGCCTTTTCCTGTAACAGTGGATGCATGGTCAAAGAAAACAAGGTCTTACAAGAAGACCACGTGACTGACATACGGCTACGTCATTTAGCACTGTTCATCCTTGTCTATTACACGCATTCGTCAAGGATGAATAGGCAAAATGACAGGCTAGGTCAGTCACGTGGTCTTCTTGTAAGACCTTGTTTTCTTAGACCATGAGTGGATGGAATTGTGCTGTCAGCATACTTCGATAAGTAGCGACCTACTGTCACAGTGTTTTGATTTAGTGAGCGAATGATTAAACGAATGAATGATATTGAAATAGTAAACTTATATAACCCTTTACAACCGGAAACATTTTTTCTTGTTTTTTGTAGAATAAATTGTATTTAATGTTAGTTTAGGGTTAAGAGAAGCTAGAAAAAATATTTAAAAAAGTCACGTACCGCCACTAAACCGTAAAAATAACCCGCAAGATCGTGACGATCAGGATTCATTTGAGATCGTCACCATCATGATATTTTACAGAAATGGGTATGAAATCTTTGAAAAATAAATAGGAAGTTATGTAATCAACTTTGTTTATTATTTAATCTTGTTAGGCAACAGTTTTTGTTCTTATTGTACCGCCTTAATTTAATTTAATTTAAAAAAGGGCGCATCTGGCAATTTTTCTTTTCAAAATTTGTTGAGAACACCGTTTTACTCAGAATCCTTGTCTGAGTGTAACGAAATTGTCAGCAAATTTTGAAAAAATAGTTACGGGTGCCCTTTTTTGCTATGACATATTATTAATCAGCCTGTAGACGTCCACAGCTGGACAAAGGCCTCCCCCAAAGATCTCCACAACTATTGGTCCTGCGCTGCCCGCATCAGCGGCTTCCTGTGACCCTCACCAGGTCCACCTTGTGGGTGGCCTACCCACACTACGTCTTCCGGCACGCAGCTGCCATTCAAGAACCGTTTTGTCCCAATGGCCATCGGTTCTACGCGCAATGTGCCCCACCTACTGCCATTTGAATCTAGAGATTCTTCGGGCTATGTCGGTGGCTTTGGTGTGCCTGCGGATCTCATAATTCTTGATTCTATCACGTTAGGAAACTTCCAGCCACTTTCCATCGCTCTTTGAATGAATTATAGCCTTTTTATATCGCCCATCGTAAGTGACTACGTCTCAGATCCGTACGTCATCACTGGCAAAACACATTGGTCCAAGAATTTGACTTGAAACACTGCGATATTTGAGACCAAAAGATATTACCCAACTTCCAGAACGCTACCCAGCAGTGTTTTATTCGACGCTAGACCTCCTTCTCGAAGTTAGATCTACCTATTGGACAATTTGTTCCAGGTAGACGTAATGGTCTACAACATCGAGAGTAAAATGAGCCGAATAATTTCATTGGAGTGGGTACTACATGGTCATTCAACATGACTTTAGTCTTCTCCATGTTCATCTTCAGACTCACTTGTTGGGAGACTCTATTAGGGTCATCGAGCATTGTGCCGAGGTCCTCAAAGGTCTCGGCCATGACTATGATATCGTCGGCACACCAAAGGTGATCAATGTTCTCGCCATTGATATGGATGCCATGTCCTTCCCAGTCCAGAAGCTTAAAGACAAACTTCCAATGATGAAAAATCTATAATACGATCTATCAGATACGAAAGACTAATAAAGCACATATCAAATAAACATTGAAACGGTGCAGGGTCTAAGACATTTTCATCACCTTCTTCATTATAGCTCCTCAATGTCAGAATTATTTCCATCTCGTAAAAGGTTCAAAATAGCATCGTCTCACAAAACAGCACATAGAATCTAAATAAAAATGGGCATGGGTATAGAAAATGACTGTCCATGACGTAATGATGTTTATCGTGTTGTGTAGTTAAATTAACCAACGTTCTATCAGCCTACTACATATCATAACTTACAGTAAATTTTGAAAATAAGGTTGATATCAATTGTTTTTCAAATTGCAACAATAAATATTGTACGGTCAAGTGCAGGGTAAATTGAAAACGCGCACTGCGATTCTGTTCCTTATTCAACAGACATAGGAAGGAACGGTGCAAATTCCAAAGTGTTTAGCTTAGCGTGCTCTTCACTTTAGCTATCGTACTGCATTGCAGTGATGAATTTTAGCGTAAAAACCGCAACAATGTACCGGTCAGCTATCCCAAAAGAAATTCTGTAGTCGTGTTGTTATTTTGAGTAGTCTGGGATGTATTTCACCTTGTAAGTCAATAATGCAGGCATTTATTTACACAGGCGCGTCGCGGGCGGTGGTTGAATGAACCAAAATAAAACTCTTTGGTATTCACTACATAAATAAACGAGACATACGTTGCAACCATTTGAACTGAATTGACTGATCTTGATTCTTGTGGTAACTAACTATATCTGTCCCTTTCATTTTTTTAACAAAAGAATGAAACGTAAATCAAAAATGTACAGAAGCCAGCACATGCGGTCCACTTAAGCAGGCTTACTACATAACGCGCAAGAAACTTGAGCTGTCACATGCGACATAGTGACATAAGAGCAATCATAGTTCTGTCGCTATGTCGCATTTGACATCGTAGTAAGCCCGCTGAAATGATATTGAACTATTTGGCAAGTATATTGGGGACCACAGTTGTTCGTTATACTGGTGAATGCTACTACATTCCCTGGATTATGTGCCTTTCGTCTTCTAGTACATAAAGGACACGCTCTTTTCCCTAACAACGTGAGCAGACTTAGTAAAAGCCGCACTACACTCTCCACAAAACTAGACGAGACATGGCCAATATGAGGGACGCACTTATGCGCAAGAGTGAGCGCGGTGTATTTGCATCTCATTCTAACGCATAACCTCGTCTCTTTCGACGCTCGGGTTTTGTCGAGAGTGCAGTGCCCGCTTAACACCACCTTGAGCAATTTTCTCGATCATAAAAAATAGAAGACACCGATCTTTGTTTACATAGTGCATCCAGTGACAGGTTGCACTAAGTAGGTAACACAAAGATCCGTATAAATATCCGTAAACATGGATTATCCGTATTGGACTTCTAAAATCCGTACAAATACGGACAAATCCGTATACATGGGGCAACTCTGTACATATATGGCAATTACAGGATGAAAAGACTTGGATCCAGAAATGTGATGACTCATTTCTTCCCATTGTTTTTGCATTGATTGTTTTTGCATTGATCTATGCTTGAGTCGAAAAAGTACGACGGATCAAGCTTCACCGGACTTGCAGGTGAGCGGAAGACTCTTCCCCAAAAAAAGTCATATACCAACGCGTCTAGGGGCGGCTCGAGGGAGCCTCCACTCAACCACGGCCTAGCGCGTTGATATTGAAAAACATCGTGAAGGAGACGCCTGCGGGGCTCCGTCTCTGATTTATCAATTCTGGTTTTGGTTATTGCCGCGCCCCCGCCGGCGGTTACGGGCGTTGTTACCTGAAGGGGACTCATGATCATGACACTATTCTATTGAGAGAAGTGGGAATATAAGCGCAGCTTTTCCAACCTCCCTTACGATTCTTGCCGAGATCGGTACAAATCATATTTTTGTGACATATCATATCATATAATAATCTCTTTGTCATATGACATTTTGTAACTTTCGATTCTACCCACTGAAGGTTATAGTTATTTACCAAACTTTTTCCTGCTTCTAATTAATATAGTAACCTATTGTATTTATAATAATAATTGCAACCGCTTAATTTTACACCAATAGAGTTCTCTGTTTATAAAATAAGGATTCATTCCTCATGTTTATAAATAGTTCGATATAATTATGAGAAAAGTAGGAAACATCTGCTAATTGCGAAATAGCTTGTATTTGAACGACACAGTTGGACCTTATTGTTAAGACCATATGGTTTTTTATCCAACAAAGCGAGGTTATAGAGTCGTCACCTAGTCACCTGGGTAATATTCTAGAAGTTACAATTATACTCGATCAAGTAAAATTTAATTCATTGCGTAGTTATCTGGTCTGGTTTATTCGGAATTTTATTTTTATCATACTTGCCATGAAATGTACATCAAATTGTATGGGCCCCTGGTAACAATAATTTATTGATAAAAAATAATTGATAACCAATAAGAGCAAATTTTAATAGTCTCAAATTTTAATAGTCATACTTCACGGTAACATTTAACAGTACATATCTACTGAACCAATTTTGATTAAACTTGCAAAGTTGAAAGATTTATTAAAAACATTCTAATTTAAAAAATATAATTTGATTCAGATATCAATTTCCTGCAGTATGCGTGCAAAAAACACGTTCATACGCTAATAACAGGTCAAGGCCTTTCACATGATTACAGTCTGAATTCAAACAAAATCACCTACCTACATACGAATGGATTAGAGTTTGGCTACTGAAAGTAGACAACTGTTAAATTGGGAAACATTGTATTGGCAACAAAGTTACATAGAAAAAAAAGTATCAAATTAGATAAATCCATAGAATCGGGGTTGCCACAATGTTTTTTTTTTTTCAAATTTGCCGCGTTTTGTCATTGTCTAGTTTCAATAGCCAAACTCTAGTATAACTTCCTTCTCCGGTTAAAAATGAGACACATACATAATATATGAGGGCACGCTCTTTTCCTTAACGGGGTGAGCAGAAAAATGAGATAATACAACGTGAAGTCATTTCTATGAACTTAGTCAAAGAATAACTACATAAATTTCCTGGAAATTGTGTTAATGTAATATTATACATGAATGAATAACGCTAGGATTACAAAAATCTTTCATTATTGAAATGTTCACATGGTTTTAATACAAT
Source organism: Teleiodes luculella (assembly GCA_948473455.1). NCBI lineage: Eukaryota > Metazoa > Arthropoda > Insecta > Lepidoptera > Gelechiidae > Teleiodes > Teleiodes luculella. The sequence goes on from OX419589.1 coordinate 14,656,087, forward strand.
TAACATAGTAATGGCTTAGTTCGTAGTGCAAGTATCCTGCCGACTTCTGTACAATTCAAAAACTTTAGTTTTATAGGTTAGGAATTGGATAAACCCGATTAGGGAAAATGTAAAATTAATTTTAAGCCATAATATTTTATACCGCATTATTACAATCATGACATTGGTATGTCTAACCGCGATAACTTTGGGTCTTTTGTTATACCTACCTAATGGAAAAAAGTTATTTAAAGTACAAGTGTATGTGATGAGTGACAGCAATTATGAACGTGACCGTACGTGCAATCAAGCAAGAGCAGATCAAACTCAATACTTTGCACTATGTAACGTATATATTTTTTGCAAATATTAAACGTTTTGATAGTGGTAAAAAGCGCGGTCGTTCCGGGTACTAATCCCAGTGGGAAAATAGATCAAAATATCACTTTGTCGGTTACCCATACGTCCCATTCCGAGAACTCCATAAAAAAAATGGTTCAGTCCGATACAGTTTGTAATGAGTTAATGACGTTCTCGGATTCGGAACGGAATCGGATGTAGTGCGTAACCGCCCTATTCCTTGGTTAGGACATTGCAGGCTGAATCATCTGCCACAAGCATGTAAAGCCATTGATTCCAGCTACAATCTACGGATGTAGTTTTTTTTATGCTTGAGTCGAGAAAGTACGACGAACCAAGCTTCAGCGGACTTGCGGGGGAACGGAAGACTACCCTAAAGTAGTCATGTACCAACGCGTCTAGGGGCGGCTCGAGGGAGCCCCGGACCTAGGCCTAGCGCATTGATACGGAAAAACATCAGGAAGGATGTAGTCGTTACACGATATTTAAAAAATGCAACGCCTGTGGTACGTTACTTCTTCCGGCGAGTTCTTCTCATTCAGAAGGCAGCCACATTTTTTAACTCGCCAGAAAAGATCATGACTTAACTAAGTGATATAAAATAATATGTATTTTTTAAATTCTGAACTAACGAATCACGTCAGAAGCGAAGAAGAATTTAGGTGGCTCAATAATTTTCAAACCGTTAAGCTACACTTTACAAGTACATTTTAATGTTCACTGCGTGTAGCCAGGTAGTCTAATGTGAACCATTAAATTTTTGTCATATCGACTACGCAACGTACTACGAATTATATAGTTTTAAGTAACTTTTTTTTATTTCTAATGGCACTAGTTATACTTTGTGCCAGTGTCAAGTACTTATAACTTTAACTTTGTGTTACACGGCCTAAGATGACAGGATGGTTAATGAGGTCGGTCGAAGAAGAAAACCCATGGTCTCTAAGAAAACAAGGTCTAACACTCCGACAATGTGACTGACACAAGCCTACGTCATTTCTACGTCATTTTGCCTGTTCGTCCTTGTCGAATGCGTGTAATAGACAAGGATGAACAGCGCAAAATGACGTAGGCTTGTGTCAGTCACGTGGTCGGAGTGTTAGACCTTGTTTACTTAGACCATGGGCTTCCTTGTCGAATGCGTATAATAGACAAGGATGAACAGCGCAAAATGACGTAGCCTTGCGTCAATCACGTGGTCGGAGTGTTAGACCTTGTTTTCTTAGACCAAGAGAAAACCCAAGCGTACACTAGCAACAACCTAGCTAAGAACCAACACTTTATCATATAAAATTATACTCACTACATTGGACGGATTCCCGTATGATATTTTGAGTAGGTCCATAGCGCGTATCATACTCTGCATTGCCATGAAGATGTTCTGGTAGACGAGCTTGATGAAGCCGCGTTTGTCGTCCTCGCTGTAGCCCGAGCCGTGGATAATACGCATCTGCTTGATGAATGTCGATTTGCCTGACTCGCCAGTGCCTGTTGGTGGAGAAAAAAAGTTAAAGAATTGGTCTTGTCACGTGGACACTAACTAAGTAACACTTTATTTCAAATACAGTCTCCGCTTATTACAGGGGGGTCCGTTTTCTATGCAGGAGACTGTACATGGATCAACTTAAAACAAGAAAGTGCGCAAAAGCGGTCTTATCGCTGTTTTTTAAAGAGTTTTTTCCAGACAGACTACCAGTAGTAATGAACGAATGGAAATTATACAAGGGTGCTTAATTGCTTATTATAGAATGTTAGTCTAAAACAGATATACAGCAGACCCCTAGACCAGTTGATCGCACGCCTGTCTTTGAAGTACAGGGTCGCGGGTTCGAATCGCGACTAGGGTAAACACTCGTGTGGGAACAGTAACTTGTCAACTGAAAAATAAAAATCTAGCAGACTGTGCAGTTTTTAAGAAATGACAAAATAATGTTATTTAAACAGACTTAAATTAATTGATCTCATAAACTTGATGTGGCTTGAGTATTTAAATTACATTTTCCTAAATGAAAGACAACCTTCACTTTTTTATAAAGGTCCTTGAATATTGGTTTCTATAAGTCAAGCTTTATTATTCTCCGGAGCAGTCTGTATTAGCTTGGCAGCAAAGATATTCTACTAAATATTATTTATTTATTTATAAATTTGAAAGTATACAGGATTCATCATCATCATCATCTCAGCCTGTAGACGTCCACTGCTGGACAAAGGCCTCCCCCAAGGATCTTCACATCACAATGATTGATCCTGCGCTGCCCGCATCCAGCGGCTTCCCGCGACCTTCACCATACAGGATTATCTGAACGAAATTATGCAGAACCATAAAAAATACGATATAAGAGATCGTTAAATCTTGTAAGGAATTTTTGGTTCCAACAGAACTTTATCTGATAAGCAATTCGTGAAATCCCTTGTACTAATGTGACACATGATAACATTTTTAAGAAAAACTTTATGGTAAGTTTAGTTAATTTGGTTAATCTTCTTTGTATCATCGAATTTATTCATGTGGGTGCAGATTTCATCAAAGTATTTCAATTTTATTAACCTTCCCACTAGGAAACTTTTTCATGGCAAAATCTTTGGCCGCGTTTTCACGAAATTACAATTCACAAATTAAATGTACTAAACTACTAAGTGACTACATACAATTCGATTTCCATAACATAGCTGTAGATTGAGTCGAAATTGTTTAGGTAAATTACATAGCGAATATGATAAAAATATAAGGGTGTATTTGTGTAGGTTTAACTTGTACAAATTACAATTTATTTGCATAATAATAAAGTGAAACACAAATAACATTAAATTAAAAATTTTAATGACCCGTGCCATGTAACTTCACTCTCGATTGTGGCAAACAAAAAAACTAGATTAAAATCGGCGCATCCGTTTAGGAGCTACGATGATGCTGTGGCAGACAGAACACATGTCAAACTTCCACTTTTTTTCGTCGGGGGTTAAATAGGGGCAGAGGAAGGTCCCAAACGACTTGGATGACAAATGTCCATTGGACTTTGGACAAATGTCCAAAGGGACATGATGGGGTTGGGTCTCCACGAACAAGAGGTTCAAGAAAGGAGCAAAAAATCGCGCCACTTATATGATTGTGAAACGGGATAAGACGAGGCAGAAGAAGATTATATGGTAAAAATAATGTTATTTATTAAATTAAACATGTTCAGGTCGCCAATTATTATTTCACCTATTGTTTACTATTTGGAAGATGATAGCTGGTACTTCATAAAAAACTGATTATGAGAATAGGTAACTAACTGTGATGATGATACATCGTAAACTGTTGCTAAGCAATTTATTCATGTTACTCGTATTTATCTTGTAATAGTAGGAATATTACTAAAAACTACGACAATATTATCAGGTACAAACAAATCAATCGATAAAATCTGCATCAACAGGAGTAATTATTTGGTATTGTCTTAAAAACCAGAGGTTTTCGTGTGGTGCTTGTTTCCTATCATATTTTTTTTTAAAGGTATTAAAACAAAAAAGACCGAAATAAGCATTTTTTTTATACAAACCCAAAACAGCTAGGTGACAGAATTTCTTCCTTTAAGATTTTCATGTATCGTCTATAATGTTAGGATAAGACCACAGAGAAATAATGTGGATAAGACCAATAGGATGTTGACTGCCTAGCTAGTAAAATGAGCTTCTTTTTATGAAATGTCAAAACAATCTACTAATATTATAAAGAGGAAAGTTTTGTATTTTGTGTGTGTATGTTTGTAATAAATAAACTAAAAAACTACTGAACCGATTTCAGAAATTATTTCACCATTAGAAAGCTAAATTCACCCTGAGTTACATAGGCTACCTTTTACCGCGGAAAAATGCCTCATTTCCACGGGAAAAACTGTTAAAGCGGGCGGAGCCCCGGCGAAAAGCTAGTAGTTTATATAAAAAAACTATAGAGAATACCATCTCATGACGCCATATTTTTATTGGGTGTTTTTATACGATTTTTACTTGGAATTTTAGTTCAAAATAGCTCTAGACTAAGTTGTATAGAGTGATTTCACACGGTTTATTTTCTGCGCTGTGTAAAATAATTTCCTTATCAGCATCCCTATCGTGAGGCAAACCACCAAACAAGCAAACAAACTTATGACGACCAGGCGGGCTTGCATTGAGTATCATCTCAGCCGAAAGGCGTCCACTGCTGGACAAAGGCCCCAGGATCTCCACAATGATCGGTCCTGTGCTGCCCGCATCCAGCGGCTTCCCGTCACCAGATCGTCGGTCCACCTCGTGGGGGCCTGCCCACATTACGTCTTCTGGCGCGCGGCCGCCATTCAAGCATCTTTCTGCCCCAACGACCGTCGGTTCTACGCGCAATGTGCCCAGCCCATACCACTAAGTTTAGCGATTCTTCGGGCTATGTCGGTGACTCTGGTGCATCTTTTTGCTTCAACGGCCGTCGGTTCTACGCGCAATGTGCCCAGCCCATACCACTAAGTTTAGCGATTCTTCGGGCTATGTCGGTGACTCTGGTTCATTGCGTTCAGTTTGCATTGAGTATGCGCACTTTGCGTAGAAGCGTAATTCAATATGGCGGCTACCTCGCAGCTTTTTGACAGTTAAATGTGAGATAATACTTCTCACAGCACTTACGGTACGCTACTAGGACTGATCTTCCAAAAGTAACGACGTAGAAGAAGAATACTAAAAATGCACTTTTTGTTACTCAATAATATGTTGAAAAGGAAAACTTGCTAGACAGAGGTCATACTTTATCAAACTATGCAAAATACATTAATGCGTCTCTGAGCAACTTATCTCTGACTCATTTTAGACTCGATACGACTAGGCCTTGGGGGATTTTGGTATTAAGTTTTTGTCAGCTAGTGCAATAAAAAACGAAAGTTAAGGAAACAATAATATTATCATTGGTATTTTTTTATCCATGGCTGGATACAATTTTTCCATCTCTCTCAGTTCTGTCTGAGGTCTACAAATGTTTGTTATCACCATAGATCGGATTTTTGGGTGCCGTCTGGACGATATCACCACAGAGTTACCAGTTGGTAACCACTGGTACCAGTTGGTAACTCTGTGATATAATCATACTAATATTATAAAGAGGAAAGATTTGTATTTTGTGTGTTTGTATGTTTGTAATGAATAAACTCAAAAACTACTAAACCGATTTCAAAAATTCTTTCACCATTAGAAAGCTACATTCACCCTGAGTAACGTAGGCTTTGACTGCGGGAAAATGGCTCATTCCCACGGTAAAAACCGTTAGCGGCGGAAAGCTAGTCACTAATATGGATATGACTGATAATCCCGGGATTCCGGTATCATTTGAAAAATATATAATATCATTTAAAACCCTTATTTATTTATATTATTTAGTATTGTAGAAAAACTGCAATTAATTCATACAAAAAAAAAAATCACAGTATACACACAGATACAGTCAAAATAGTCATTTAAAATAATTATAATCGTATTTGTTTTGCTAATTACTTGTACTAACAGTAATATTATTATTGGTATTTTTTTTTAGTATCCATGGCTGGATATCTTTCGATCTCTCTCATTTCTGTATGAGGTCGACAAATGTTTGTTATCATCACTCGCGATCCTGTGCCTTCAAGATACAAAACTGAAATCTATTAAACGAAAATCTTATCGTGTGAATTCGTGATGCAGCTTAACGAACCAATTATGATTTAAGTAAGAGTTCATGGTAACAACTATAGTCTGACAAAAAAGAGTAGCAACACTGTAGTGTCTCATTTTCACGATTAATTAGTTGGAAAGGGACGACACTACAGCACAGAAGAAAATAATAGTACTTAACTACAGTGTCGCTACTTTTTAATTTCTTCTCTTTATTGTCAACTGTATTACCGCAGATGATAGGCGAAATCAGTGAATAATTTTACTGTTAGGACAATTACGTGAATCATTCTGCAATGTCCTGTAAAAGTGGGATTGAGTTGAAAACATTTTGTTATACACAAGCTGTGTGTGATTCAATCCTATAACTTAACGCTTTAACTGAATTGAACTATTAACATGCAAGCAAAAATAATGTTGAGTAAAGCGTCGGTTTTAGCGTAATGGTTCGGTCCGTTCTCTTCCATTTAGGAGGAGCAGGTTCCAACCCGGACAATGTACCATTGATACTATATTTTCGATTTTCAACTTTTCATGTAAGATTTTTATACAACCCTCTGACGGTAAAGGAAAACATCGTGAATTCGTGGGCAAACCAGATTTTTTAGAATTTTGAAAATTTTAACAGTTGGGAGTTTAAAAGATGTGTGTTAAATTGGCTGATACGCACTGGGCAAGCGTGGTCAACCTTTACAAGGGAGTGGCCACTCTATCGCCACCTTAATTTTAACCTTATACCCTCATCATAAGTCGAAAACGAATGCAATTTATAAAGTTGTTTTGCCTTATAAAGGGTTAAGGCCTGTTTACACTTTTGTCTATTAAACCTAAGCATAGGCTCGATCACCTCGGTGGGGACGTTATTTATGTGCTGAGAATGCCGAAAATTATGTTGAATATAAAATCACTAATCCAAATAGCGCGGTGCATTTAGTCAGACGAAGTAAGGCCCAAGCACCTAAAATTAGGGTAGACTCGAGCCCCTAGGTGTAAACTTATTAACTGAAAACGGGCATCTAATAGAAATGGCATTGAAACAAAATCACATAACTCTGCATCTGAATTATTTATGCCATGAAAATATTATCACAGATAAGATAAAGTGAGCTGCTAACTAATCACTAGGGCAGGAATAAAAATATTATTGTATGAAAAGTTAATTATAGATTTTTGGAAAATAAATATTGTACGAGTAATGTATTGTTTTTTTTTCTCATTTTAACATTTAGGTATAGAAGTACGAGTAAAATATGTAGACAACTATAGTGTGGTGGTGACCAATATAGTTTTTATTTATATACATATTACGTTACATGAAACTTTATAATTATTATATGCAATGAGGTGCATATCATTCTTTGTCATAGACAAATCAAGTTTTATATATTTTGTATAAATATAGGAGAGCTTAAGTGACAAGGATCCATTTTATATTTCAAACTAGCTTTCCGCCGCGGCTCCGCCCGCGTTAACAGTTTTTTCCGTGGGTGAGAATGAGGTATTTTCCTGCGGTAAAAGGTAGCCTATGTTACTCAAGGTGAATTTAGCTTTCTAACGGTGAAAGAATTTTAGAAATCGGCACAGTAGTTTTTGAGTTTATTCATTACAAACATACACACACACAAATACAAATCTTTCCTCTTTATAATATTAGTATGATTTGTATAAAAAAGTATTATAAACAAGAACCGAAGTCCATCATTCTCCCTCATTGGTGATGTTTACTTTTAAAACAATAAAATAATTACCTCTTGGATAATATTATACAATAGGTGGACAAGTTATACTAACACTCAACAGGTGAACAATATAACTTACAAGAATCCACCCAGTAACAAGTAAAAACCTTAGGATATAAACAGTATAAAAATATATATTTTAAGGATGTACCTAATAGAGAGCGGACTACAACATTATATTATGGCTCCTTGTCTATGGTTTGTATTCAATACATAAGACAGATTGTAGTGCTTAGTGCACCTAAGACATATAGAAAAATATAAGATCAGATTTTTCAAGGTCTAAATAAGCTAAACCTAAACTAAACCAATTTTAATGTTTAGTAAACACCTAAAGACAGGCATAAGCCCCATTTAACTGTTTATTTCCCGTGGGAAAAACCTAAATAACCAACTGAAGGCGTAAATATTAGCCAATACATAGTTATGACATAAGCTATAGTATATTACTCATACTACCTCTATTGCATAAAATATGAGTGAATATTAAAATTATAACTAATTTTGTCCTTTCAACACATGTTACTAAAGGAGAGTTTTTACTGCTTTTTAACAGGAAAATTGTGGGTTGTGAAGATAATAATAATAAATAAATAAATGTCTACTCCCTCTCTCTGCCTCTTAATCTTTGTATGTAAATCTTCATACTTATTACTATAATATGAGGTATACGTACGTAAATCTTCATACATATTACTATAATATGAGGTATACGTACGTACATACACCCAAATTAAGCAAGTGAAATACGGGTCAACATGATAAATTGTTGTGTCTTTTCCAACTTTGATCCTAGTCCTTCTGAATGGACCGTAAGTGTTCCTAATACCTAATGTATATTAGAATAGAATAGAATATGTGACGATCCACGTGAAAAGGTACCTTAAGGTTTATGGATGGTTTTAGAACGTATGTAATCTTTTTGGATTTGAAAAGCTTATGAGTAGCTGATTACAGGCATATGCATAACTCAATACCCACCATAAGGTACCTCTGCACGTGGAACGTCACATATACTTTATTCCACACAAGATAATACAACAATCATAATTAAAGCAACACAGGTGTACAAAAGGCGGCCTTATTAAGGTAGCAATTTCTACCAGGCAACCCTTTGAATATTATAATTATAATGTTAAGAGCTACATTTTGATATATTCATATTTCAATTCTTAATAATATTTTCTCTCTATTTTTAATTTGATAAAACAAACTTTAATCATAAATCATAAATGATTGACACTCTTATTTCCTTCAGAGGGTGAGCAGAGCAGACCTACCTCACTGGAAAATTATTTGATTGAAATAAGTTTTATCTGGCGAAATGTTGTGATTTAGATGAATTCATAAAATATTTTTGACGAGAGCTGTGTAAAATATTTTGTATAGTTATTTATTTTGGGGCCTAGAACCAAAACTTTCTAGAAGTGTTTATATACTCATAGGAGCTAGTAAAATGCTATTAATAAATGAAATAAAAATTTAAAAAGCATTATGATGTACAGTAGCCAGCACATGCGGCTTGACATGTTGACCTTGAGAGCGCCCGTATTCCGTAGTATCCGTAGCGGTAGGGGTGAATTTCGTAGTGCAAGTGTCCAACCGCATGTGCTGGCTTCTGTACATAAAGCAGTTGGCAGCTACTGAATTTTTATATGCTGGATATCTAGCTAAGTGTAGTGCATTAATAATGAACAATATCTTAAAGAATATGTAGGACCATCAACATAGAATCTGAAAACGTCTTACAATTTTGTTCACATTGATTTTGCTTGATTATAATTTGAGCTGATCAAGAAAGTACCTATATATGATGTGAGGCTTTTAGTATAAATCTGGAAACTATGACTTTACAACCATTATGACTAACGCAATAATTTATAAGAATGGTTTAGTCACATCCCATTTCTAAAATAAAGATGGAAGGACTGTAGGAAAATTAAACTAAAACCACCTATATTTGTTGCTATATTTTTTTTTTTTTGAGAAGAGTCGCGGGAGATAGAGCTATGGAAATCGTTGGAGGCCTATGCCAGAAGGCACACTGAGCTGAGAGATATCTTATGAGTTACTAAAAATGGAGCTCAGGATAAAAGGGATCATTGATTGATTCCGTGAACCATGGTCAAGTTTACTAGAAATGATAGCACAGTTAATTAGGTTGGTTGTTGATCTTACAACTCACAGAAGAAGACTGAATAAAAGATATGTTGTTCAGCAGTGGAGTGCCAAGTGGCACAGATTGATGATGAAGTTGATGTTATAAACATGGAATGTATAAATAAAGAGAAGCGGTGAATTTCAATTATTTTCAAGTTCAGTCACCTGCAGTGCAGTCATACTGAGTCAACATAAACTGGCTTAAAAACTACTTATTTTCTACAGTGATGTGACCATACATCATCAGTATGCATCATAGTAATAGCTTTAAAATATGTTTCTATATTGTTTTATTTGATGGATATATTATTCTAATTATCCTATACCTACTAACAATTTTTAATAAAATTGTCTCATTCCTCTCAACTCTAGGCTTCATTCTCTGTTGCAGTCTCATGGATATACAGTCTAGTATAGTCTTATCATTCTTTCATGGTTATTATATTACAACCGTAAGATTATACAAAGAATATGAATCAAGTAATCGAGTAAAATTAAGTCACAAAAATCCATTTATAACCTAAATATTAATAGTCATAAATTCTTTGCACTTCCATGTTTAAATTCAGAGCTACACAACAAGTGTTTAGTCAAGTGTAGTTTGGATGTATTTATAGCCACAAACAGTATCAAGGACTCACCGAGCAGCAACAGTTTGAGTTCTCTCCGTGCATCTCTCTTGTCCTTCCGGAGTTGCCGTTCTATTTCCTGGTTGATTCTTTTCTGTTCTTTGGCCTCTTCTGACATGCAGCACTCCATGGTTATCTGGAGCGGAGCGCCGCAACCCGACCTCGCGCGAGCCCTGTCCTGGCAGGCCTTTCAACCCAGGCACACCACTCCTAGAAAACACACATTGTTACACTTCACTGGCACACCTCCCGTCGCTCCCGAACCCTACAGTACCCAACACTACACATTCACAGACGCGAAGACGCGCGAACTACCATCCGAACTGTAAACTATCAAATACTAAATCCGACAATCCGGTCACTGGGTGTGGTGACTTATGATCGGTCATATACATATACGCTCCTGTCAACTGCCGACATAAACATTTCGAGATCCGTTTATATACGAGCGAGGAACCTTGTGAAGCGAGCCTATAATCTTGTTAATGTAACTAGATTCAAGAAACCTATGGCTATTCACCACACGTGTGTATTAATGAGATTAAAACTGTGAGCAAACAGCGGATTGATGATGCCTAGGTAATCTACTGATAACTAGAACGGCCTATGTCTAGGTTACGACGGGGTTTGCCAGGGTTCACTGCACCACTTTACATGCCTTTTCAAGGCGTTTTCTTGCGGATTACGTACCCGAATGTATATCCATAGGGCACGATCAAATGTTCCACTTCAATTTATTGCACTAACCACGATTTAATCACTCGAGTCACAACGTCCGCCTCTCTCAATATGGCGCTGGGAGGGAGATTTTGGGCGATGGACGTTCTGCGCGTGCGTTGTGCTACTGTTAGCAAATAAAAAAAATGACGACTGAAAGTCAGTTCCAACTTAATGAAACAATTTAAATAATTAATCTATTTTAATTATAGTGCAATTAATCTAGAAATACGAGGAAATCGGTTAAAATCTCCATGCCATCGCAATTATTGACAGCTTTCTTTCTAGGCAGGAGGCTGTCAGTCAGTTCAATAAAATTATCAATAAATTATTATGAAATTATGGCATTTCAATAAGTTTAAAATTTTACACAATATTTTATTTTGAAGTTTAATAAGATGGAGTAACTTTTTGTGTAAAATTAGCTATTTTTTCTCTGATTGAAATTTAATTTGTATGGATTAGGATGAATACTGTTTAAAGCATTCGCTCGCTCACACAGTTCATACTGGAAGAAAAACAAAAGTTTAGTTTATGGTTGAGTGAAGAGTAGAGCACGTACATACTAGGTAAGTACGTTGTATGTAACAGTAATTGATAGCAGATACAAAATCACTGCTCCTTGTTAAATACAATACAATACATTAATACGAAATTAAGATTAGTAAAGTTCTAATGGAAATTAAGTATTAAGTGTTCTTGCTGTCTACTAAGTTTAATAGATTTTTAGCTTTTGCTGTGGGATAGGATTTTTTTTCTAGCGATTCAAATTAGCCTTTTAAGACTGACCAAAAAAATAATAAACGTGATCTGGGGGCGCCACGTGGATTTTTTTATGGCAAGGCAACAATATAAATAAATACTATTAAAATTATTTCCATGAAAATTTAGTTTTTCATTTTTCTGGTTCGACTTCACTTAAAGCCCGACCATGAGAAATAAAGCCGCGATTAGACTACACAATTTGTAGGACACTTTTTTAGTTAGGTTCCTTAGTAAGGACAAGTGTAATTGCGGTTAGTGTCCTAATTATCGGAGCCTTACTGCAATTACACTTGTCCTTACTAAGGAACCTAACTGATAAAGTGTCCTACAAATTGTGTAGTCTAATCGCGGCTTTAATTATTGATGTAGATCGGTCGGACAAAGTTGAGCGGGCGTGTCGTGTATTTAATGGGAGCTGTCGCTTTAAAAAAAACGAGCGTTCTTTAAGATTTCTATAGATGACGCTAGTGAAATAATGAGAACAGTGAGATTTATTGTAGACTTTTTTACTTTTTTTTGTCGGATTGTTCATGGTTCTGTATGAAATGAAAATAATTTTAGGATACTAGGTCGATTAATTTGAATGTTTTTTTATAATCCAATACTTCTGTATTTATTACCTCACTTATTCTAGTGCCATCTGTTGAGCCGTATTGTAAGGATTTTTTTCTTAATTTGCTACTGGAAAACTTCACGGGAGATTTTTTGGAAGCTTGAAATTAAATAAAAAACGAGCGTTCTATTCTTTAAAATATCCATAGATGACGCTAGTGAAATAATGAGAACAGTGAGATTTATTGTAGACTTTTTGACCTTTTTTTGGTCGGATTATTGTACAATAATGCTGGAAATTTTGACCTTCACAGAGCGCCCGTATTCCGTAGCGGTAGGGGTGAATTTCGTGCGTGCAAGTGTCCAACCGCATGTGCTGGCTTCTTTACAATATGGTTCTGATTGAGATTAATTTTAGGATAATTAGTATAATTGAATATTTTTATTTTATAATCCAATACTTCTGTACCTTAATATTTACTAGTGTCATCTGTTGAGCCGTTTTGTAAGTTTTTTTTTTTCATTTGCTACCAGAAAACTTCCCATTGAGCCCAAGAGCCCAGCCACGCCCAGCCCATAGGGTGCCGGGAGATGTAGGTAGTAAGCCTTCTCGTAGAGCAATACCTACCTATGCTCGGGCCCCCCCTGTAAGTAGCGGTTACACATACAGGGCCCTGGCAGAATAACAGCGTTACTGGCCTAGCCAGTAACATATTATGCTGAACTAGAATCTTTTTAGCGTAAATATTTATGTTTGCGTATTTTGTGTCTTTCTTTTATAATGTGGTGCAGAATTTAATGTTATATTTACGCTGAATAAATGTTTTTATAATCTATTCTATTCTATACATACTATTCACTCTATATTTGCCCGTACGTCCCACCAAGGGGCTGGAGCTTACCTACCGTACATTTTTTTTTGTAGTCAGCCCCCCTAGCATGACTTTTCGCGCATGACAAACATAATTTTGTCGTGCGTATAGGTATTGAGCAGGTGCTCTTATCCTTTTGGACGATTATTATGACGGGTTACCTTAGAGCAACGCCGCCGGCCTTCCCAATGAGTATATAACCACTACGTTTTTAGGCCTTCCGTTCCGGTAGGTACGGAAGGCCGGCGTTGCTCTAAGCGGGTTACTCATTTGTATTTTGACAGCTAGGTAATAATATAGTTAGCCACAGTGTTCATACTACGAGGGCTGGTGTACCTTAAACTTTATTTCTTCTAGGGAGGGATGAAACCACGATGAAATAAGAAAAAAATCTGCAGACTTTGGTTGTAGGGAGAAAACAAATTTTCTTAGTCTGAGGGAGAAAAGTTTTTTTTCCACTATGGTTAAGCATAACATTTAGCCAATGTTATATTTATTGTCCATCTAGCTAGAATACTTAAGTTACCTGCTCGGTTGCCAGCCAGTAACAGGCGGTTTACTTTCAAGGTTAAGCTGCTTGTGTAGGACAAATATACGACATTGCTCGCTATTGTAGGGCTTCCTATTCTACACAACGTCAAGCATTAAATCACTGGTACAAACTTGAACACGACCTAGCTTTCGTTAAACCATAAAAACATTTTTTTAATAGCTGGTGGCTGGTGCAATTACCGTAGGTGCTGCACGTGCGTTTCGTTGCGTTCGTTATTAGGCACATCCCCACCGAGGGGCTGGAGAGGAGAATAAGGGTACCTAGGCCTTATTCGTCCAGTAAGAGTTGGTCGCCTTCACATACATGCTTTGATACTTTGATGAAACCCCTAAATAAAGGATTTTACTTTGCTGTCATATTTTTCTATCATCTTTTTATCAGGCGTTATTATATTCGAAAATTCAATCTAACTACGTATTCTAATTTTTCTGTTATAAGAATCTATAATATTTATTTATTTAGAAAAATATAATTTACAGCAAAATAGCAATAATATTATTATGGCACTGCAAACTTTTGCAAAGATCACCTATTGTTATCGCGAATATTTAAAAAAAAATTATATGTTCTTTTATGATCAAAAGTATTAGCTATAGGATGTAAAGTAATTTAATATCTTTATTATTATGCAGATCCCACCAGAAAAATCCTCGCCATATTCCAGAATTTCAATGGAACTAATTTTATAATGAAAATAATTGTTGCCCTTAAAATACAGGTACGGTCGCGTTCATAAGTCCAGTCATATCACGTGCTTATAAACATTAAAATAACTTTTTTCCAAAAGAATTCAGCACGTAAAATTTGAAGGAAAATGTTGAGTCTCTTACACTGTATACGTACACAAAAAAATAAGAATAACAATTTGAAAGTATAAAAACACGTACCTACGTTATATGACTGCACTTAAATAAACTTGTACTGTATACAAACGCGCCCCAGAGCAGTTTTTTATATTAATTTCTGGTCAGGCTTAAAAAGATCGATTAAGATTAGGTATTAAAACAAATTTACTTATATTCAATTTTATTATAAACTACAAACATTAAATTATGAATGTGAATGTAAAAATCTTAAAAATATATTGCAATAAAATTTTACTATCACAAAAATACCTTTCATAAAAATGTGATGCTAATAATGTGACCTAATAAATAATATTATCACTTTTATGTATTCGAAAGTTTTGAGTATGACAAAAAAATCTCACGCTTATTAAAAATTAAGTACAAAAACATCACTCTCCATTAAACCTTATTTGGTTAAATTTTGGTTCTTAATTATTGTGTTCTTATAAAATAACACAGTAAATTGATTCACGCAAGCATTCACACAAAATAGTATAAAAAATATTTACAAAATTCGTCAATCTAATTCAAGTCGAAACTGGCAACATTGTTCGCAGTCCTATCAACTACCTATCCAGGCAAGAAAAAAGTTAAAAAAAAAACCCTACCACAGAATACCTTATAGTACCCAGTCTTTAGGCTCAAGAAGAGTCCCTACGTCTGTTGTGTCTGTACACCTTCCCTAGTCTTTCTTTGATTGGCAGATAGGAAATATGTTGCCAAGCTTTACAAAATCCCTATCAATATTTTAAATAGATCTCACCTAATTACTAAGCAGTCTTAACATTGATCAACTCTTGATTCGGAGGTATCCAGCCACCAAATCCTTTTTCAAACTCCTTAGCGACAGCAATGGTTAAATGGTCGTTGCATTTGTTGGCGACTATCTGAATACCCACGGGGAGTCCTCTCCCTGTGAGACCGACGGGGCAGGCGGTGACGGGTAGCCCCAAGGCGTTAAAGATGGTGAGGTAACCGCAGTTCAAGAAGCGATAATAGACCCTGTAGTGAAGGTGTGCTGGGTATGGGTACGCCGGGAATAGTAGTACTGCGTCGTCTGAAAGAGCTTTCTGTGAAAAAAATAATAGAGGTAGTTTATTGCTTTTTCAATAGATGTCGTCTGTTAGCGTAGGTATATCTAGTATAATATTTTTAATCGAAACGAAAAATTAAAATCATTGGGCTTGGGCAGGGACTTGAACCCGCATCTCCTTGGCTATCGGGGCTTTACAGGCACACTACCCTGCCCAAGCTAGCTTCGATTAAAAATATTATATCGACTTGGCGGGAGCACTCCCGTGCCCCCAGATGTAAAAATAGAGGTACTAGTACAGTACGTTTTAATAATTAATATGTTATTCGAATAAAAGAAATAAAGCTTGTTTCTGAGTCTTTATGGTTAGGTACTTGGGATGATTTCATTGCTATTCTTGAGATACAAGTAAGCCCGCGTTTTGACTCTACTGTTTTATTTTCGTCCTTATTTTTTGTGAATTGATCAAAGTGACAGAATAATAATAATTATATAGCATTCTTCTACTTTTTCTGCATTATAGTAGAAACGAGCCCAGAAAGTATGTTAAAAAACTTGTACGGTAGTAAAGCTGGAATACTTAATAATATAATTTCGGTCGGTGAGCAATAAAAAGCTTCGCCATATTGCGGAATTTCAATGGAACTAAATACAATGGCAAGTTTTGCCAGAAGAATCAAGAAAATCATGTGGTATCCCTAGATTATATAAGTTTATTATTTTTCTAAAAAAAGATTGTCCATACCTGGAAGTCCCCCTTAATCTGCTCGAACATTTTCAAAAGCTTGTCATAATAACTCTTTGGAAGCGCATCAAAGAACTTTTGCAGTGGGCCATAGCACACACCAGTAAAGCTGTGTGTAGACATGCCGAATAACTTCTTCAGGACTTCCGGCCACACGGACACCCACTGGTCGCGCTTCTCTGGGTCCGTGTAGATGTTGAACACATGCCTTATGTTCATTAACACTCGAACACTTATCTCCCACATGTGTTCCACGTTTTCGATTTTTAACTGGAATTAGAGATAGAAATTTAGATGTGGTAAATAATAATAAAAATACATAGTTTAAAAAACTAAAAAACACGCTTCCTGTCCGCCACCTTCGACGTCCGCCATATTGGATTTAAGTAACGTGACTTTTTTTTTTCGTATTCCTGACAGCAAACCCTTTCATTTGATACCCATATCATGGGGGTGGATTTCAAACAGCCAGTTCGCCATCTTAGGGAGGCCGCCATATTAGATTTGTAATGAGTTTTCTTAGCTAGTCATGTATTGTCATCAGAACTCAGAGCGTGCGCAAAATTTCATCCTAATCGAAGACCGGGAAGTGGGTCAAATTAAGATTCCAAGATTTTTTTAGATACAATAATGGGGAGGCCGCCATATTGGATTTGTAATGACGTTTTTTAGCTAGTCATGTATTGTCATCATAACTCAGAGCGTGTGCAAAATTTCATCCTAATCGAAGACCGGAAAGTGGGTCAAATTAAGATTCCAAGATTTTTTTAGATACAATAATGGGGAGGCCGCCATATTGGATTTCTAATGACGTTTCTTAGCTAGTCAGGTATTGTCATCAGAACTCAGAGCGTGTGCAAAATTTCATCCTAATCGAAGACCGGGAAGTGGGTCAAATTAAGATTCCAAGATTTTCTTACATACATAGTTACTTACAAGTGAAGCTAATATAAAGCGTGTAAAAAGAGACATTTTTATTACGAAACTTTATTGACATTTTAATTCTGACACCGGGGTTAAAGACGATAGGCAACTGTCACTGAGTTAAATCAGGTACCTACCCATGTTTTTATAAACTCGGGATTGAGTTGAGTCTGTCAACAAGATAACATAGACTGTTCATTGCTTCGCCATGTAACATTCTGTCTGTGGGTTTTGTAAAAAAGCAAATAAAAGTTCATAGCCAAGGAAAAAGGTAACAAACAACTATTATTACCTTGTTTAACTAACTAAATATAAAGTTTCACAGTCTTTAGATATCTACAGACTGTTTTAATATAAAAGTCCCCTTCATTCGCCTAGCTTGTATGTCGAGGTTTCGGACGTCTGTCTAGTCCATGTTCCCAATACTAAACAGTCATTATTAAAATTAGGAGTGGTAAGAATTTAAAAAGTGGTGAAACTACAAAATATTACTAAGAAATTGTATATTCTAGTACCTCTTCAACCTCCTTTCCATAGGTGTTCTTCACGTACAGTTTGGCTCTCTCCATAGCGTTTCTTACATCTGAACCAATTTCATCAGTCACATGACTGCCATCACTGTTCATGTAGTAAAACTTCAGCTTCGATACGTCTACCTGAAAACGAAAAGTTTAAGTAGTTATTATAAATGACGTGCACCGAAATAAATTTTTCAATGGTGGGCATTCTGAATCAAATTTAGATGTTTGGCACTAGCAAAACGTTATACACCATAATCATTATAATTTCACCCGAAAACATCTACTGATGAACAAAGGTTTTCACGAAAAGTTCTTCACAACGACCGGTGGAAGTCCTTATTCTTTCTTCTGGTAAAAAATATTTGCTAAGGGGTCTTCAAAAGTACCGGTTTCAAGTCCTGGCACAAAGTATTTCATTTTCGCTTTGATTTAAAATAATTAACAGGGCTGGTCGTTTCATAATTAGATACCTATAGCAAACTTTTCATACTCACTGGTTTATCCAATGGGACGTCTGGCCCACCAGGCTGCTTCAGCACCTTCAGAAGGAGGCTGAGATCTTCGGCGTATCGCGTTAAGGGACCCAGGGTGAAATACTCCTCGAAATCTGGATCCAGACAGTCTGGGACGTGACCTGAATTCAAGTTTATCGTAAAACACGATTTGCTTTGTCGAATGTTGTGCGGTTCAGAATTAAAAAAATATTTTTTTTAGGAATGAGCAGCTGTGTAGGCAATAACAACTGCCATCACGAACCAGCCTGCCATGCTTGAAGATTGTCAATGCCTTCTTACTAAAGGAGATACGTTTGTCTATCCATCAGTGGCATGGTTCATGTAAGTGTATTGCAAAAGTTGCTGAAACCGAATCATCGATAATACAAGTGATGCTCAAATCTATTCTGAATCAAGGTGAATAAGACCTTATTTAACCAAGCCAAGATCATTGTGGAGATCCTTGGGGGAGGCCTTTGTCCAGCAGTGGACGTCTTTCGGCTGAGATGATGAACAAAGCCGGAAAAAACTAAACTAGCGCATTGTATTTTAACCCCCGACATTAAAGAGGGGTGTTATAAGTTTGACGTGTTTGTCTGTCTGTATATCATCGTAGCTCCTAAACGGATGCGCCGATATTGATCTAGTTTTTTTTTGTTTGCAAGGTGTCATAATCTAGAGTGTTTTTAGTTCTGTTATGATCCAAGAAAATATCTTTAGCCGCTTGAAGATTATTAGCTCTGTTCTAGTTATTAAAAGGATCTAAATAACGGTTTTGTGGCTTTAATAAATTTAATTTTATACCTTCAACTGATAACAGTCTCGGCGTAGGTTTGTGGCCGAAGATGCCAGTGAACATGGGAGGTAGCCGTAGCGAACCAGCGATGTCGGAACCAACCCCCATCACTGATGCTGCTGCTGATATTAGTGCTGCCTGAAATTTAAATCAATACATAACGTTAAATTATAGTCGAAGCGAAAAATAGCCTAATAGTTAGTGCGCCTGTACGGCCCGGATAGCCCAGGAGATGCGGGTTTAAGTCCCTGCCCAAGCTCAATGATCTTAATTTTTCGCTTCGACTATAATTTAATAGTATAAAAGTAACAGGCGTCATCTGTTGAAAAATCAATAATACATAACGTTGTCAAAAGAATAGGAACTGGTTTGACTTGACTTTTATTTACATACTCATACATAATACGATACATAATTAAGTGGATTGTTAGGTTAAATACCCTGTTTGAACAAGTTTCTTGAACTAAAGACCTTTGGCATAATGAGTAGTAGATCATGTATTCAAAAAAACTGTTCTTGACCTTATTCTAGCCTCCTAATTTTATAATCCTCATACTGCATAAAATAGTTTATGTATAGTTGTAAGTTCTAACCCTAATTTTTATGTTCCCTAATACGAGTACCTATGTTAAGCTGTTATCCTTTTGAAAGCGGTAGCTACCTATAGGTAATTGGATTACCATTTAACTTATTGTTATCTATCATATTATTATCCAATGTAATATGTATTGCTGTGTATTCTGTTTGTGGCCTTCATAAATAAATAGACTACTCAGTGAAGTGGCCATTTGGGTTAAGCATCTACCGATACGATGAAAGATGCTATTCAAGATAATAATATAGTGATGGTTAGAAATTGACACAGTAGGATCGAAATAAAAAGTCGAAGTGATTGATTACAAAAGCGTTTGCAACCGGATATTAAAAGAACAATCAAATAACGAAAATCACCTCAAAAGGATGTTGAGTGTGGTTAAGTCTAAACTAAATATCTTTACCTACTACTTCATAGATTCTATCTCTTGTTCCTTTTCAGAGGGAACTTATTAGGTATAAATGAAAAGTAATCTGTATTCTTTTACGTTCTTCAATCAATCAACTCTACTGACCTCACCCCCCGACGAACCTCCAGTGGTCCTCTTCTGGTCATAAGGGTTCATTGTCAGGCCTGTAACATTGTTGTATGTTTCCCAGTTCATGCACAGTTGAGGAGTGTTGGTCACGGCTATGGGTATGGCTCCGGCAGCTCTCGCCAGCCTGATGATGGCTGCGTCTTTCTTAGCTGGATTCCTGTATGAGTAGACCGTCCCACAATCGTTGCTCATTCCTGGAATTGGAAGAATGATGGTTGAATGATGAATGAAGGTTTTAGGTGTAATTCTAGGCACATAAGTAGTTTAAACTTCATGATTCGAATATAAATTAGTGCTTCGTATTCGTATGAAAGTTTAGCAAATAGAGAACTATAGAAAAAGAAGAAACGAGCGCGGATAAAATAGGTTGCTCTCGTATTTAGTTCGTAAACTTCAGAATACCACAGAGGCATACTGGCAAAGCACATACCTACACAGTATTCACAAGTTATTACGGTCAAGAGCAAGTTAAGCTGTACATGTGCACCGCGATTTTATTTCCTATTTAAAGTATATAAGCACGGTGCAAAGTACACAGTGTTGAGCTTAGCTTGATTTTGACTGAGAGTAGACAATAGAGATATAGGTTGTGGATGCTGTATTGCATCAAGTAAAGAGCCAATACTACACAGTTACCGTGCTAATACTATGTTAAAGGGTTAACAGCACAAGCACAGAATACCAAATAGTGCACAAGCGCTATTCTGCCTGTACCTAACAGATATTTGCAACGTGAAAACAGGTTTTGTTTGCCGACAAATTCCGTTTCCGACTCCACGCGTGTCTTTTGAATTTGTTAATTCTATGTACCTACTGTGACTTTGTGTTTAGTTATTTTCCCAAGAAACTTTTTGAAAATTTAAAATGTGGGTCATGTCATGTCACCAATTTCTGTGTATGAAAAGTTGCTGGGTTCTATATTCCTCCCAAAATCCTCCTGTTATATAGTCTTTGATTATGTAATCAAAGATGGAGGTCTGTGCTGGGAGTACTCTGGACGTCAATATTAAAAAAAAGAGTTTTCTGTAAGCTGTCTTTAAAAAAAGAGTTTTCTGTAGTTATGAGGCTGTCTTTTAAGATATTAATGCAGTTATAATTTGGCTACAAGGTTTGATTAAAAAGCAAGGCCATGTACATATTAAGATATTTGATTTTGTAAGTTGTAAATTGCAAATATTGTTACTTGTTACGTAATTATAAAATGGGCCTCTTTTGGCAAAGAATATCATTATTTGTAGGCCAGTCACGCATGATGGACAATCTCGAGGATCTACGAGCAACAATGATTAAATATTGTGTGTACATAGAACAGTCACGATCACTGACCAATTATTTCGTTAAACATTTACGTAAACTGCGTAGAAATTCGTTACAAACGACAGTTTTTCTTGTTAGAAACACTTGAATAATAATGTATCGCGTAATCAAACATAATAAATATTTTTTAACATATCATTCCTAATCATTCAACACGCTTGAAACTTGGCAAGTTTTTCAATGAAATTTAATAACAGCATCAAGATGTAGAGGCGATAATTTGATTTTGCGGCTAATGCCCTCGCGTAGAGCCTAAGTACGCTAGGTACGCTAGATTCATCAAAAGAAAGTTTCACCAAATGCCTAGGATTTGGTGAAACTTTCTTTTGATGAATCTAGCGTACCTAGTTTTTCAAATAATATTGGCTATCCTGACAAACTGGTATATGTCACTAAAGGGACTAAAATTTTTCACTCTGTTATATTTTAATGGAAATACATACCTACTCGTACCCCCACGAGGTGGACCGACGATCTGGTGAGGGTAACGGGAAGCCGCTGGATGCGGGCAGCGCAGGACCGATCTTTGTGGAGATCCTTGGGGAGGCCTTTGTCCAGCAGTGGACGTCTTTCGGCTGAGATGATGATGATGACGTTACTCGTATAATATCTATGTCAGAAAACCTTTCGATATTATTTTCGTGTCATTGACTTCTTACCCGTCGGTTTACAAGTAAAACTCTTCTGTAAAATCTAGAATGACAGTTTTGGGTTAAATAATTTTTTTTAATGAACTGCACCTGCCTATATTCCCATAGATCCTGCTCTGTGACCGGAGGTGCGGCGGCGCGGGCGCAAGAGTTGCCAAACGAGTTCCTGTCGAGTGCACACGATACCGCTTGCCGCGTTGCAAAACATGCAGTTACCGACGAATAAAAGTCATTTCAATTTAAAGCCAAATTTTACGAAATTTAGTGTTTGGTTCACTATTATGAACATTCTTAGATGACATTTTTCTTGATCGTAGGTAAGTTCTTGTCTTTTATGTAATTGTAATATTTGAATGGGGATTTTTGGAAAAAAGCCTCTGTTTTCAAGACCCAAGATCGAATCCAGTTCAAGAAGGATAATAAAAAAGAAATGAACTTAAAGTAGCAAATATGTACCTATAGGTACGCAAACAGACTTTGATTAAATATGAAACAGCAAATATATGCAAACACAAATATTTGTTTAAGCATTATATTTTAAAATTATAGAGAAAATTAAGGAGTTCACGTACGGCGCTTTTGAATACAAATATAACGTAGGTATATATATATTTTTAAATCTTACATCGATTAAAAACCTTTTGAATCTTTCAATAGTTATTTCCACTTCGATGTTGTTTGTTCAACTCTGCTCCAGCTTGCAACGTAACGGTGGCAGTATTTTTAGGGTTCCGTAGCCAAATGGCAAAAAACGGAACCCTTATAGATTCGTCATGTCTGTCTGTCTGTCTGTCAGTCCGTATGTCACAGACACTTTTTTCCGAAACTATAAGTACTACTGTTGAAACTTGGTAAGTAGATGTATTCTGTGAACCGCATTAAGATTTTCACACAAAATTAGAAAAGAAACAATAAATATAGGGGGGACCCATACTTAGAACTGGAACAAAAAAAAAAATTCTCATCAAACCCATACGTGTGGGGTATCTAACATCGATCAAAGTTACAACGAATTACAAGAACTTATAAATTATGTTTCTTGTTGCAACGGAACCCTTTATGGGCGAGTCCGACTCGCACTTGGCCGCTTTTTAATATTTAACTGTGCAACGTACCTGCCAATTATTGGATATTATAACGGAAACGGTGTGCGTTCTGCAACTCAGTCACTATTAATTATGCATCTAAATTAATTGCAGAGTATGTAAAATGAATAATAAGCGAACTAAGCGAGCAATTTTCATCGTACGAACGATTTTCAAAGTCATGGTCGAGAAAATTATTAAGAGATTTTCAAGACCGTTGATTTTTCTACGAAATTTATATTTTCATTTATAACTACCTGCTTACTTCGCAGCGTAGTCGTCCGCATTTTTTCCCGTGGGAACCTTGTTTAAACAATAATCTTGCATGTAATGCGCACAGATAAGTAAATGAATTATGACGTAAATATACCTAAATGGTATATAAAATATATATTTAAATAACTGTTGACTTTTTTAATATGAGATAAATTAATCTAATCTGTTAGCCTTTAACTTGTACCCTCTAACCCAGCGAAATATTTTGTTTGTATAATTGTGCGTAAGCGCAAAAGTATTGACAACTTGTTGGAAGTGCAAAAATATAAATGATTGATAAGATTCAGTTTTAACTAAATGTGTGTGAGTGTATGTTTGTTACTTCTTCACGTCTAAACGGCTGGAACGATTTTAATAAAATTTGGTATGCAGTTAGCTGACACCCTAGATTTACACATAGGCTACCTTTTACCACGGGATAATACCCCATTCCCACGGGAAAAACTGTAAACGCGGGCGGAGCCGCGGGACGGAAAGCTAGTCGCTACATAGTATAAAACAAAGTCGCTTTCTCTGTCCCTATGTCACTATGTCCCTATGCCCTATGTATGCTTAAATCTTTAAAACTACGCAACGGATTTTGATGCAGTTTTTTAATAGATAGTGATTCAAAAGAAAGGTTTTTATGTATAATACATGCATAATATACTTAAGGATAACCCACAATAACCATTTTCCCGTGCGGAACCGGGGCGGGTCGCTAATACTGAATAAAATGTAGACAAAAAACCAAATTAAGTACTTCACTGATATAACGCCGCCAAATAAATTCGAAAATAATTGAATAAACACACGCCAGCTTATGCGGTCATTTAAGTTATGATATGACACAGAATACCAAATAGTAGTCCCTGATTAACAGTTAAGATAGCATGATTAGGAGATAACATCAAAAATATTACGCAAGCCAATTTCTCAGAATATGTCACGGATTTTCTTTGCACTATCGTAGGGCAATTAAAAAGCGAATTTGTTGTTTTCTGCATATTCAGCTACAAAATTTATTTAAATTTTTATGTCCTACCTATGTCCATTACAACATATAACATGGGCAAGTTTAAGCAACATGACTTAAAGGGGATTACTATTATGTAGGTACTCTTTGCTTAAAGTTTATTCTAAATATAACGGAGTCTCTCTCTATAGTTTAACAACGGCCCACCGAAAAGATTTTTTGTTTTTGGTAGGTGTATTATCTTAAGATTGTGTTCATAAAGTGACTCGAGTCAGGTCATTCCGCACTGGTGTGCTTATGGTTTTGGTCGCCCCGTACCTTAGTTGGTACGCCTGCCTGCGAAGCACAGGGTCGCGGGTTCGAATCCCGCCCAGGGCAACCAATTCATCCCAAAAACATGTTTAAACTTACCTTCAACAGCAATACTTTCTTTGACCGTCATAGGGACCCCCAATAGCGGATACTCCTTCGCTAGATCATCAGGGCTTCTGTCATTGGAAGCCACCATCTTGTCTATGACTCTTGCTTCCTTCAGCGCTTGGTCGTACCTTGGCTCCACAATCGCGTTGAGGTATGGGTTGACCTCTTTGGCACGGTCTATATAGGCTGACACTACTTCTTCTGACGTCACCTGGAAGTAATATGAAAGAAAGCTTAAAATATTTAGAGGGGTGTTTGTTATAAGTTTGATTTATTCCACAAATCCCCTGCCGAAATCCCCTGCCACAAAAGCTGCAGGGCATTTGTGGAATTTTGCTGCACGTTTGTACACAAATCCCCTGCCGATCCTAAAATTGAAATTAAGGGGATTTGTGGACAAATTCACAACTAACTGACAATTCCAGAAATCCCCTTATCCAATTTTAAATGACGCAAGGGATTTGTGAAATAAGCCATAAGTTTGACGGGTCTGTCTGTCTGTCTGTCTGTGGCATCGTAGCTTCTAAACGGATGCGCCGATTTTGATCTATTTTTTTTTGTTTGCAAGGTGTCATAATCGAGAGTGTTCTTAGCTATGATCCAAGAAAATATCTTTAGCCATTTGAAGATTATCAGCTTTTTTCTAGTTGTTGAAAGGGTCAAGTAATGGTTTTCTGGCGGGGGTATTAATTTTTTTAATCTAATGTTAAAGTGCAACTAAAGCTCGGCCACTATATCTGTGAGCTCGGCCGTGTTCCCAGGCCAGCTTAGATTATGAATGGATACACCAAATCTTCCTATGGGTGTCGTACCAGGCTGAAGGTAATATTCAGGGCATGGCATGGGTAGAGCTTTCAAATCGTATAATCGAAAGTTAAAGTTAGGTATCTACTGCGTTTTTTTAATGGTCGTGGCGACAATTGCCACTATAATATTAGTTCCATTGAAATTAAGCAATATTGCGAGGTATTTTATTTTTCGGGTCGTTGGGTTCCCTCTAATATGGTTGAGCCCGACGATGGCTGTCCCATACGTCAAACCCGTGAACGTGGTGCTGCTTGGGGGGACTGGTCTGCTCTAGTCGATTGCCGATTGTTTTATTGTTTATATACTTAGTTTAGTTTAGTTTTTCTACTTTGACTGGTTGCCTTCCTTTAATTTCATAAATCGTCTGCACTCTTTGTTATATTAATCAAATTGTATAAAATAATAATTATACCTATGTAAAAATATTTTGAAAAGATGCAACGCCTGTGGAGTTTCTTCCGGCGGGTTCTTCTCCACAGAAGACAGCCAAATTGTGAACCCGCCCTGACGTCGAAAAATGATTTTGTGAAGTCTTACTTCGAATAAACACTATTTGACTTGACTTGACTTGACTTTCTAGTCGGACCTTTTTTTTACTAGAGTACCTACTTGATCCCACTTAATTTTAATGAGGTCAAATACTAGATTTATTCAAACCCAGAAAGACAATGCATCACATAGCCACAGAATACCAGGCATTTTATATTGTGGATTGAGCTGATAATCCGACTTCGATAGTATCGAAAAAACTCAGTAAAACACTGACACAAAAATATAATCTAGTCGCAACGCGATCAGCAACCTCTGCATGAAAGTTATTTAATTGAAGAGAAAGTGGAAAAAGTGTCATCTAGAAGATCAAAGGTTGTTATAGTCATTATCATTTTATAATAGGAAGTTATAGATTTAATGACGAGAAAGTTAGGTTACATTTTATGAAATCCTGGATAAACTTCATCCAATAAAATCCGTAAAATATGTATATTTTTTGCTAAAGACCATAATATACTGAAAATGATTGGGAAAATCTGATTAGCGTAACTGAAAAGAAAATGACCCTTTTCACATTTTAAAACTAAACTTAACCAACTCTTCCTGTCTAAGTAAACCTAAGCAATTCTTCCTGATAGCGTTATACTAGGCAGTGCAAGAAACAAGGAATATTATAGACAGCAGTGTTCACCCGTGTAACCAACAACAACTGCAATCCCCAATGCCTGTCAAACGTGGGAGTGATATCATAACCTCACTTTCATATCTTTTTCCAGCAGTGGATTGATAATAGCAGTTCTATCTAATAGAAGTAGGTATGGCCTGTCTCAAGTAAGAGTGCACACGATTACCAAGTTTTATTTGCAGCCAAGAGCGCACCTATATTCCAAACAGTGCGAAAGCAATTTAGACAATCGAAGCGACAAAAAAAATAAAAATAAATAAATATCATAGAAATAAATAATAATAAATATAATTCACCCTGACTTCAGGGTAGACTCGAGCCCCTCGGTGGGGACATGTTATATGAGCTGTTAATGATGATGATAATGAAATAAACATGTGGGGACATCTCACACACGGCCATCTGACCCCAAACTAGACCGAGCCTGTGCTATGTGTGTCAGGCAGCTGATATACATACATATATAAATATACAATATCCAGACAAGGCTAACACAAGTGCTCATCATCACACAAATGTTTGCCCTGGGTGGGATTCGAACCCGCGACCCTGTGCTTTGAAGGCAGACTTACTACCAACTAGGCTACGGGGCCGTCGAAATACCTTTGTTTTGCAAAGTTGTTTTTGCTGCTGCTCTACGACCACAATGTATTATAAAAGATGTACAACAAGCGCAAATAATTTTGGTAACCGTGCCCACTTCTACTTGAGACATGTTAAAAGAAACATTAAACTGATTTCATAACTTCACCGTTATATCATTTGGGTTGTAAACTTGATGACCGACTTCATAAAACGTATCAGTGTCATCTCAAAGAATCTGTCATTCAATGAGAACTAAGCATACCATGGAGCTAAGAGAAAACTCCATTGGAACTGACATAAATAAGCTTATAATGACTTCGCGTGCATTCTGGCATTGGCACACTTGGAGTCTATGATTCTATTGGCTTAAATACTTAGACTGATGGTGTAAGGCTTGGCCGATGCGATGTGCCGACAAAATTTAGCAACGTGACCTTCGTTTTGAGTCGTGTACAAACGAAAATGTCTAATAGCAGCAAAATATTGTATTAAGTACCTATAATGAAAATAAAAATGAATTAAGAGGGCACAGAAATGAATAAAAAGTCTGGTAGCTTATACAATGGAGATGATTGATGGGATCCACGGGTTAATATACTTTCCGAAACACGGAACATCGTATTTTATGGCTATCAGACGATTTAGTCAGCCAATTAAAGAAAATCTTAAGTAATGTTTTGTAGGAATTTAAACGAAACCATCATTACTAAAAGGGTTTTGTAACTTACTAAATTAGGATGCCTGGTAGTGATTGCTACCTTAGCAATAAGGCCGCCTGCCTGTTGACTCAACTTTGTGTATGTAGGTACTGTATTATTTATGTGTTTTCTGTTTTGGTGTCAATAAAGAGTATTTGTATGGTATTGTATTGTTTTGATTGTCGTGCATGGTGATCTTTAGAATAAGTTTGATTTATGTGCTATTCTTAATTTTACGATTATGAATTCTGACTGTTATTTATGTAATGCTATCTGTCCGCCCGCGGCTACGGCCGCGCCCGCGTTGATTTTCCCGTATGATTTTTTTCCAGGACCAAAAGTAGCTTATATTACTCTCCTCTCCATCCTTTCAACTAACTCTATGCCGAAAATCAAGTCGATTGGTTGCTTAAGGCGTGAAGGAAGGACAAACAAATACACTTTCGCATCTATAATATTAAGTATGGGTAAGCTAACGACGACGAATAGTTTGTGCTAGATAATTTATGTATGAATAAAAAATAACATAGGCAACAAAATATTTTAATCAATAATTTCTCCAAATATTTTGTTATTCTAACTGCGTGGTATTATCATTACAATAATTGGCATTAAAATTGTGTTTTTTTTTTTAATATTTTGATGTTATTTGATTTTAATCGTATTTTCCTGTAATACCAGTTTCCACGTACGTATTGACAACAGGAAAAGGGCTACGAGACAAGACTTTAGTTAACTCAACCAAAAATATATTAACCTTGGCACCTTAAGTTTTTGATTCTTATTTTTGTATATCAATGTTGTCACTATTCATTAACCTTTATGTCATATTAATCTTTTTGAAGTAAATTGACTGTATTTAAACTTTTATTGAGGTTTTTATCGTGATTATAGGGTTGATAGGATAGTAAAGTGACAGATCGTTAATAAGAAAAAAACGAAACATGATACTGTAATGACACGGTTAATTATGTGACGAATAAAGGTGAGAAACTGGGCCCAATTCCACATAATTACGCTCTAACTTAAATTTAAAAATCATATGTCCCTTTCACGTTCTTAAGAACGAAAAGGGACAGGTGATTGTCAACTTTAATTTAGAGACGACCTACCTACATCGATTTTACGCATTCGCAATAATTTAGCTGGCATGCGAAACCATCCCGACTAAATTAAGCTAAAAGCTGCGCTGCTTGTTTTAATTATCATTCATTCAAAATTAAATTCATTCATCTCCCACCCTTTTCGATTCCAATATGAATGAAAGAGACCAAGAACTTAAATTTAGAGATTTTAGCGGCCACACCGGAATTGAGCCAACTGTCCGAATTAAAGGCTGGTGCACACCGGATGCGTATGCATGCGTAGACGTGCACCGGCGTGCACGAAACACTAACTTGTATGTAATGTATGGAACTCTATGAGACAGGCAGGATACACCGCTTCTTTCTTCTTTATCGTGTGGGTTTGAGGTTAACCTACCTCACAAACCCTGGTATCAGAATCATTGAGCCGCCTATGGCTTCTGACATGGCTCATGTAACGACTACATCCGTAGATAGTAACCAGGACCAACGGCTTTACGTGCCTTCCGACGCACGGAATCATCTTCCTTCTCGGACAATCAGGTGATTCAGGCTGCAATATCCAAACCAAACTGGGGTAAGTCACGGGATTTGAACCCGGAACCTCCGTAACGTCGAGCGAGCTTTTGACCACTCAACCACGGAGGCAGATAGTTGTACGACGACGATACACCGCTTGCGTAACCATACATTACACTTAGTGGTACGTACACGTCTACGCTTACGTGTACGCATCTGGTGTGCTCCAGCCTTTAAAATTCAATACTGAGGTGCTAGCATGAGGCACAGAATACCAAAATTAAATAGTAATCCCTATATACATGAGGTTACATGCGTAACAGACAGTTTTCTCGCTTTTTCATAGCATTTTGACAGTATAATGTGCGAAAAACTCTTGTCATAGGACTTCATGCTAAAGGGATAGTCAATAGTACGAGTACATATGTCGTTCTTTCTTCGATAAGTATTTATAGTAAAGTGGTATTTGCATCAGATCAAAATGTTTAGTAGAAAACCACAAAAGATATTGGCAAAGCGAGCATGAGGCATCATGAGGAATGAGCGTGGAGGGAGAATTTGCCTGCCGCTGTGGCCCATGTGTTGTGCATAAAAAAACTGTACCTGTCTATTCCTAATCATCCCAGCAAGAGTGGTGGCAGACTTGAAGAGCAGAGGGTTGGCTGGTGGCGGGCATTTCCTGGTCCTCCGTATGTTGAGGATGTAGGTGAGTGGCCACACGGGAATGGCCAGTAGGGACACCAGGAAGCGAAGGATGTACCTCATGAATGCTGGCAGCATGGCTGTCTGGAACAAAATGTTCTAAGTTTAAAATCCTAACGACATTTTTTTATTGTGGCCTAGCGACCCGCCCCGGCTCCGCACGTAAAAATGGTTATTGTGGGTTATCATTAAGTATATATATTATGAATGTATTGTACATATAAACCTTCCTCTTGAATCACTCTATCTATTAAAATAAACCGCATCAAAATCCGTTGCGTAATTTTAAATATTGAAGTATACACAGGGACATAGGGACAGAGAAAGCGACTTTGTTTTATACTATGTACCTAGTGATAGTGATATTGATATTGAGTTATTGGTATTTCCGTAATCTACAAACATCTAGCCAAACAAAAGTATTTAAATTATAAAGTACCTAACCAAGGACCCTTTTCTTAAAGAACATCACATTTTGTAAACAATTAACTTTCAAACAAAACATATTATTGTTTGTTTGAGGCTTTCGCGCTTTCTACACATTATTACTGTTATTTAATATTAATACATACCTACCTATTTAAAATTATCGCGCTAAGACCCGTAAATAACAGTAATAAAACATATTATTAATTTGTAAACAAACTAGTTTTGATAATAACAAAGTGGTTTCGTGGCTAACTTTCTCACAAATAGGTATAATTCCGTTTAAAATAATAACATAATGCCTCAGACTTGGGTTGAATTTTAGCACAATCAAATTTACTAAAAATGGTTATGACATTAATCGTGTGATTCTTCAGAGAAATAGAAATAAAACACAATTACGTAAATAATTACGTTAAAAAATAGTTTGTGCTATTAATTTCTGACACTACTTAGACAGTGATATGAATTGTACTACTGTGCACGTCTAATTAAACTAATACAACATTAGACGACTCCTAGAATGATGGACGATAATGGGATAATTTACAGCCCAAAAGAAGACTAAAAAAGACTTTTTTACTGACAAAAGTGATGTTTATAATACAAAATTATCCATCAGTTAAATAATCGATTTCAAGTTCCAAAAATAACATCATAATGTAATTTTACTACGGATTGGACATTCTGCTTATTTTTATTATATCTATTATATACTTATGTGTGTGTAACGTGTAATTTAAGTATAAAAACGGGCTCAATTCTGTTGTTGTTGTTGTTGTTGAATTTAAGTTGTTGGTCTCTTTCATTTATTTGGGAATCGAAAAGGATGAGAGATGAATGAATTTAATTTTGAATGAATGATATTTAAAATAAGCAGCGCAGCTTTTAGCTTAATTTAGTCGGGATGGTTTCGCATGCCAGCTAAATTATTGCGAATGCGTAAAATCGATGTTTGACGTCTCTTAATTTTAAGTTGACAATCACCTGTCCCTTTTCGTTCTAAAGAACGTGAAAGGGACATATGATTTTTTTAAGTAAGAGCGTCATAATATTATGTAGATTCGGGCCCAATATTGTTGTAAATGAAATAGATATTTAAATTACCTCTATAGCTATAATTTCCATAATAATTCCAATAACAGCTGATACAACACTTTGTCCTTTTGCTATAGGTTTGGCCAAGTAGGGTGGATACACTAGATTGTAACTATTTAGGAAAACTTCAACTATCACAAACCCTTGATAAATACTCGCACTCAAAACAATGAGAAAAGCACGAGTGAAGAAATTTAAACTAACGTTAACACACGAAATACACAGATTTAGAATTGGTGTAATCATGATAATTTGATTTTATTATTATCGTTTATGTAATTTTATCATAGGAACGTGCGGATGGGACTATGGTAATGAGAGTGATTGATAGTGCGAACTTGCTTTATCTATGCGCAAGCGTTTGTTGTAGGGTGACCAAAATTCACGGTTTTGATGGGTTATTTACTTACAATAAAAGTAAAAAGAAGGTAACTTAAGGTAAAGTATATAAAATTAAAATAAATTATAATTTTTAGCGCAAGCAAGACGATTAAATTTTTGTAAAATGTAAACTTTTAAAATTGATTGTCCTGTGGTTTTTAATTACCAGTACTAGCAAAAACATCATCATCATCATCATCATTTTAGTCGAAAAACGTACACTGCTGGATGCCTTAGTCTCCCCCAAAGGTCTCCACAATGAACGGTCCTCCTACGTTGCCCGCATCCAGCGGCTTCCCGCGACCTTGTGCCGCTCGTAGCCACCAAAACCATAAATAAATTATTTGAAAGCCACTGAAGAATATTGCACTCCACTTGTGTCGTATTGTACGCAAGTACCCTGTGTGTGACGTGAATACCAAAACGGTGGTGGCGTAAGATGAAGGCTGTGATAGATGAGGCATGCAAATACTTTAAATATATTTATCTTTAAAGTTTTTTTAAAAGCCTGGTTACACTACTCTTTGACAGCTGCTTGCTAGTTGATATAACGATACATTAGTGTAATTACCCACTAGATTATTTTGTTGTTTATAGTGATCTTTAAACTTTCTTTGTTTTATTTATTGCAGTAAGTGATCTTCAATGACAGAAGGGCTTGAACTTTTGAAATTGATTGACAGGCTAGCAACCAAAGATTGATTGGAGAGGGTAGAAACATAATACGAAATATTAATAAGTCGGCCAAACAAAACGAATAATGAAAAGTCCAAAGGCCAAATAATGAAAAGTCCGCAAACAGCGGAAGTCGGCCAACACCTAATATAAATAAATAAGTAAATCAATCCAAGCGGTATTTGCGGTATTTTATTTAATTGATTTTGACATAAAACCATAATATAATATAACTACTCATACAAATACAAATAATTTATTGATTTACCTTTTCACTGTTTAAATTAATGTACCGATATTGATGAAATAAATGTTCTCTTGGTTTCTAAAAGTTTCCAATGTGTACATTGGAAATTGGAATCGAGTAAAACAATTTACTGATTTTGATGTCAAAATTCTCGCTTTCGTAAAACAGCGGAACTACTTGTATTATGATAATTCGGTCACTGTCGCCGATTGATAATGTTTCAATGACCCGCGTAATGAACTTGGGGTTAGATTGAACTTGCAAAACATAAGAATATGTAAATTAACAGTATTTTATTTTTAAACCGAGCTTTTATTTCATTCGGCCTCGTAGCCTAGTTAGCAGTACGTCTGCCTACGAAGCACTTGTGTTTACCTTGTGTCTGGATGTTGTATATTTATATTATGTATCTATGTCAGCTGTCTGACACCCATAGTACAGGCTCTGCCTAGTTTGGGGTCAGATGGCCGTGTGTGAGATGTCCCACATATTTCATTTCATTTCATTGCCTTCAAAGTATAGATATGTACAAACACAATTTTTTTTAAATACGATAATCCTTTTCTACATTTTGGTTTTTGCTGCGTCTTTTCGTTTATGTGAAAATATGCAGCTAAACAAATTATTAAAAACTAGCGACCCGCCCCGGCTCCGCACGGGAAAATGGTTATTGTGGGTTATCCTTAAGCATATTATGCATGTATTATACATATAAACCTTCCTCTTGAATCACTCTATCTATTAAAAAAAACCGCATCAAAATCCGTTGCGTAGTTTTAAAGATTTAAGCGTACAAAGGGACATAGGGACATAGGGACATAGGGACAGAAAAAGCGACTTTGTTTTATACTATGTAGTGAAATTGCAAGGTGACAAATAGCTTCACTTGGATAGACACTACATAATTATCTTTAGGCCAAACATCTGTTCAAAATTTACAACCACGGGACGGAAAG
The DNA here is from genome assembly GCA_948473455.1 of Teleiodes luculella. Lineage (NCBI taxonomy): Eukaryota > Metazoa > Arthropoda > Insecta > Lepidoptera > Gelechiidae > Teleiodes > Teleiodes luculella. The sequence continues at coordinate 14,690,615 of OX419589.1, forward strand.
CAAGTAATAGGTACTCGTAAATAAACTGCAATAGAACATGACTCCATCTTAAATTACCAAAAAAAGGTTGACAAAACTTTACAAAATCATCAACTTGAGCTGCTCAGTTCAGTAGGTTAATCTAATTTTTAAGTAGAAATGCTGGAACCTGCCAGAAACTCGGCAAATAATGCCCTCCCATTAGGTATATGACATAACTAGTTGCATCAGTTAGAGAAAGTTTAACACAAACGTACGTTTATTTGACGGTCTGTCTGTTTTAGTGTTGCCAGTTGCCACTATATAGTCGACAATAGAGTAGGTATCGATAGTTTTAGCAAAAAATATAGTGTTCATATTATCAAACTAATAAAACTACTTTTTTAGCTTTCATAATCACGGAGCCACGGAAGAAGGCATGTAAAGCCGTTGGTTGGTCGCACGCAGCTAGGTATTAACGGATGTAGTCTTCAAACAAGCTGTTTCAGAAGTCTTAGGCGACTAAATAATTTTAAGTCAAAAAACCTCACAAACCTTGGTTTTTAATTTTTTTGACACCAGGCTTAACCGAAATCCACACGATGATGATTCTACTTGTAATATCGATAGTTTCGATACTGTCAATAATTTCGTTGATCAGGGGCATACTATTGTATTCAATCTAGAAATGCCTCGTTCCTAACTTATTAAGTAATAAAGTAGTTCGATTTTCAAATGAAAGTCATCGATAGTTCGACAACACTAGTCTGTATAACACGGTTAACTGACTCGGCTGTGGAGTGTAGCGATATCGATTATGAACTTACTAGCGACCCGCCCCGGCTCCGCACGGGAAAATGGTTATTGTGGGTTATCCTTCAGTATATTATGCATGTATTATACATATAAACCTTCCTCTTGAATCACTCTATCTATTAAAAAAAACCGCATCAAAATCCGTTGCGTAGTTTTAAAGATTTAAGCGTACAAAGGGACATAGGGACATAGGGACGGAGAAAGCGACTTTATTTTATACTATGTAGTGATGAGCGATGACCTTCATGATATCTTCTCTCATCATTAAACTCCATAAATCTTACACAGGAGAGAGACGCGTGCCCGAAAATTGCGTTTATCTCCCTCTCCTTCTGCTAAGATCTTATTTAAGGTAAATTAAGACTTGTTATTTTACCTATAAAAGCAATTTTTGTATGAAAGCCCTTCATATAAGGCACCTGTGTGTTTTCACGTATTTCATAAATTCATACTGTACAGGATCTGCATTTTTTTGTAAGTAAAATATAATTTTATCACCAATAAAATACGACGTACAAAAAAATACAATTAAGTACACAATTTTTAGTTTGTTCGTATGAATTTAGGTACTTAAAAGTATGTTAACTTCTACTATCTTTGATATCTTTATGGTCGATGAATCCGAAGGAAGGATATCTTCGATCTAATCTTAATCCGTTGCTTTAGCGGAAATGAATTTAATCCAAGGAGAATTTATTCTTCCGTGATTTAGTTCAAGCACCTTACACACCATACTCATGGCTGCAATACTATTGAATTTCTTCGCAGGATGTTTTAAAATTTTCATTTTCGCCAAAAGATGATACATTCATAATTTATGATTTTCCAAAATCCTCAATCGAATTGATAGAAATGTCTTTACATATTTATATACTCGTATACTCGAATAGGTAATATAGTTTCGTCTTTTATTAAGTTCTTCATACGTAAATGCAAGATTACTCATCAATCTTAATATTTAGAGCGTAACTTGACGTACCTAAATAATAAAATGCTTGCTTCTTATCAAGTACGCTGTTTCCTTATCCATGTGATTCTAATAACATTAAGAACATATTTTTATTTATAAACATTATAATGATTATGTATTACGTCATCTTACTTTTGTTATTCGTCACACATTCGCTTGCTTTAGGTTCTTATTAAATACTTGCTGACCCTGCGAACTTCGTCCCCCCACAGATTAATGACCTTTCATTTTGCCAGGATTCCCGGATCATCAAAATCTTTTCCGAACCGAACGATGAGGTCACGATGCCGACAGAATGTCTTTCTGGTAGGTAGTAAATATTCTTCTATACTAATATTATAAAGAGGAAAGGTTTGATTGTTTGTTTTTTTGTTTGTTTGTTTGCATCGAATAGGCTCCGAAACTACTGAACCGATTTCAAAAATTCTTTCACTATTGGGAAGCTACATTCACCCTGAGTAACATAGGCTAAATTTTATTTTCAAAATATTAGGGATCCTTACTAAAACTTCAATAATGTAACCCAAGGTGTGAAAAAAATACGTAAAATATTCCTAATAATTGAAAATACTCCGAAAGTACTGAACCGATTTTGGTGAAACTTGGCACAAAGTTTGAATAGACCTTAGGAAAGAACATACGCTACAATTTACCGCGGGAAATTTTCTCATTCCCACGGGAAAAAAATTTAAAGCGGGCGGAGTTGGCACAAAGATAGAATAGACCTTGCGGAAGAACATAGGCTAACTTTTACCGCAGGAAAATTCCTCATTCCCACGGGAAAAACTATTAACGCGTGCGGAGCCGCGGCGGGAAGCTAGTCTGGTAATAATTACACTTCAGGTAGGCCTACAGGGCGCGGTCGACCCTTCACGCGACGTGTCCTTCGATGTTTTTCATATCAACGTGCCAGGCCGAGGTCCAAGTTTTTATGCGAGTCTGTGCTTCAGGTCACCAGAAACCCAGATATAATTCCCCAATGGATGGTATCATATGATTGAGGGTATGTATATGCGTGAGTATGTGTGAGAGTGTGTGAGTGGGAGATTGTGTATGTGTGTTATGTACTGAAGCTACTTAGGGTTTCGGACCTCTTGAAATTATTTTGTTCAAACTGACTATCGCGCAATGGATATTGAATGGATTTTAATGAAACTTTACAATAGTACCTATAGCTTATACATCAGAATAACACATAGGCTACCGTTTACCGCGGGAAAATACCTTATTCCCACGGGAAAAAAATGTTCGGGGCGGAAATCTAGTAAAGATATAAACGTAGGTAAATACTTACGAGTAAAAGGGCGTCCTCAGACACCAAAATTTCAATACAATTAGAAACCATGGTCTAAGAAAACAAGGTCTTGTATTCGGACCACGTGACTTGACACAAGCCTACGTCATCATGCTGTTCATCCTTGTCGAATGCGTGTAATAAGACCATGATTAGAAACTAAGTAGACCTAAGTTTCAATACAACAGTTCGGCTGAACAGTTCAAATTAACTAGGGACTTGCGCAAGAGTTCTAAGGGCTTGACCAACCGGCTTTTAGCAAATCCAAATTGCTTCATACAACTGCGTAACTGCATTTGATGAAGTGTAAGAGGAAATTGTGTGTAAGTACTTATTAGCTAGTTGATTTGATGTTAATTCATATTTTGCAAAGGCCAAAATATGTTTGTAATTAGGCCACCTAACTTTACCTGTGTTTAGGGCTAATTTTACCCTTCTCATTAAAGTTCAGTTAAGTTTTGTGCACTGCGACGAGCAGATGTGTTTTCATTCTTGTAAAACATAAGTATTAAGAAAAGAAAAATGCCCCGTTTGTCGTCTTAGCAAAGCAGAATTTAATCATTTAGTTATTTCTTTACCTTCTACATTATTATTAATTTGATGCTTGTTTATAGTTTATTTGATTCAATCCTATTTTCTTGAACTGCTCTTTTCAAATCTTGCTGTTTCTTAAACAGTTAAAACGTTTCGAAGCTTATATCAGATTGGCGTTTATGCTTTTGCTTTTGTTTTTGCTTTATTTCATTTCTTGTTTTTGTTCTATTCTACTATTTTTGAATTTAACTACAATTTGATTTTCCCTATTAAGATTTTTAATAGCTATGAACCTGTGTTCAAGTTTTTACACAGATTTGGTTTTTTGATAATTAATACGAGTAGGTATTTTACAAAGCGAAGCGCGGCCTTAAAATTAACTGGCGACCGGGGCCAATTCGACCATTTATTAAAATACATATACCAAGGTCCTTCTAACTAAAGCAGAAGTAATAATTATATTGGTATCTTAAAGTATTCACTCAGTGACAAATGAACGCGACACGACAAGGTGATAATACTATACAAAGCTTTTCTTTCTACCTATCATATTTCAATCTATGTTCCTTTGGGAAAATTGTTCAGTTTCATGAGTACTACCACTATGCGAATAAACAAATAGTTAAATTTCACACTGTAGATAGGGTTTTTTCTCGATACAGGGTTATTTTTAATCAGTGCACATCATCACTACATAGTATAAAACAAAGTCGCTTTCTCTGTCCCTATGTCCCTCCCTTTGTACGCTTAAATCTTTAAAACTACGCGACGGATTTTGATGCGGTTTTTTTTAATAGATAGAGGGATTCAAGAGGAAGGTTTATATTTTCTATTTATACTCTAAGATCGCCATTTTATGCATAACATTATTGGTATCAAATTTTATATGTGAAGAAAAATACGCGCTAATTTTCTTGATACTTCGGTGGTATAAACACTCATTGGCATAATTAATTGGACACGTATTCTGGCGTTTTTGAAATTCGTTCCCTAAACGGGTTAAAAATAGTGTCTTAATTTAAATATATAAAAAAAAAATTTTTCCTCTCATGTGATCTAGTAACGATACTGACTGTGTACACAAAATATGTGCACTGATTATAAAGTAACCCTGTATATCAATCAATAATATTTCATTAAATTCATTTCTTCACTACCTATTTAGATTCTTTATTGTACACATAAACATAATTTATTGGTAAAGAAAAGACAGTTAATAAATAACTAGTCAGTCTAAAGTACTGCTAAAGAAAGTTCACATAAACCTGTTAAAGAGTTAAGGTGACATCTTGAGCACAGATAAATATCGACCTTATGAACCCTGTCATAAAGAACAAGGCGGAATTAAAGTCAACTCCAGCTCCTTATATGACTCGTCTCTGAACTCTTAATGACGAAGAAAGGCCTTTTCCTGAGTCAAATAAAATGTATTTAATTGTGTGATGACTTGTCAGAAGGACGGAAATAATGACCCAGTATTTTTAACTTTTTATATACCTACTACACCTACATCAACCACCATATTTTAATCAGTTAAGTATATAGGGTTAGAATTATTTTCTATTTTTATCGAGCGCTATGTAAGAAACTACGCTACCCAATACGGGTTGGTTAGTCAACTTCTTTGTTACAACATTTTTTAATTTGCAGTTTTTCTCTTAATGCTTTCCTTCCTTTCCTTGTAAGAGCGTCGATTAAGCGTAGAATATAAATTCTAAAATCTTTGCGTGTCAGGATTTGAATCCGCGTCTCCCGAGTAGAATACACCTAAACTAACCACTACGCCACCACCACCGTCACAATCTTGCTAGGTACTTATCTATTCTGTGCCTCAAAAATTGTAAACGAACGCTACTTAAGCAGTTATTTATTTATTGTTACAATCTTGTACCCAAAGGGTTGCCTGGTAGAAATTGCTACCTTAGCAACAAGGCCGCTTTTTGTACACCTGTGTTGTTTTAATTATGTTTGTTGCTTAGAGTATAAATAGAAAAAATTCTGGGAGGGATAGAGAACGCCTATCGAGTATGAACCGTAAGCACGGATATGAACGAACAGTCCGAATATCTTTAGCGCGTTAGTTTAGTATCAAATGGTTATCGGATCTGATTATTTTTCCCGGTGAAAATAAGTAATTTAATAGGAGAACATTTTGAAATGTGCAGTGATAAGTTGCAAACATGAATCGAGGAAAAAATCAAAAAAGAAAAATGTTATTGATTTCACCGCCCATACAAAATCTGCCAAAATTTGCTTACGATAAAGACAGCGGACCGATGCGCGTGCTCTATGTATATTTATTCTCTAAGGTTTGTTGTATTCTCTTGTGTGCAATAAAGTATAATGTTATTCTATTCTTAAATTTCTTAATTTATATAATGAATTAATGACACACATGGCTCGCAAATTGGGTTATTATTATTCGGTGAATCATACATAACTAGCGAGTGAAAATAAAAGTGAAATGTGAGTCCGGCTAACTATTTCGTTATATAGCAGCTATTATTTAATACACTTTCTATTCGTAGATTCAACGTAAGGTTTTTTTTATTCTCTTTGTTACAACTTTCGACTGACGGATGATTAAGTAAATTTAAATTTTGCCAATGGTAAATAAATAAATAGCAAGGTTATTGTAATGTAGAGTTAGAACCCTGTTAATTTTTATTACAGTTTATTAGAATTTTGCGTTTCATTAATGTCATTTTTTGTTACCGAATTATAAAACTTGATTATTTTTTTGTTATCGAAATATATTAAAACAAAAAGCGTTACCACATCGAAACACAAACTATTTACAAAGAAATGAGATAACTGATTACACCTAATATAAACAATTTTCTTGTACTGCACATCAAATAAAAATCTCTCTTAGAAATCGATAGCTAGCAAGAAGTACCGTTGGCTGGAATCTAGTTCAGATCTATCCCACATACTTAGTGATCTAGATCGAACAGGTAAGTACTACAGATTTGCACAACTAATTTCAATTAACATAGTAAAAAACAATTCACTTACTTCTGTTGGTTGTTCACGATAAAATAAAAAAACACAACACAACAAAGTTTATAAAATCGTGCACACAAATTTTGTTGTAGCGCGGCAATTTTTCGAACGATTGTCCGTATTTGTTTGTATTTCAAAATTGGAAAGCGAGGCGACCGCACCGCGCAGGCGCGAAACAGAGTTTGCGCTTGCGCGTTTCTCAGTGCGGCTTTACTTTTTCGTTCACTGTACTTTTTTTAGGTCATTCCCGAATGACGGTACACAATGCCGGTAATTACTAACAACTGCGATCCCCAAAAAGAAAAACATGTGTCAGCCTTAATAGATCAATAATATATTTTTATAATTATTCGCAATAAAAGTATCCTGTTTCTAGTAAAAAGATACTAATGAGTAGATATATATTTTTTCCATTTTGTTCAGCCGTCGTGTCATTGCTATAAACTGTGACTACCAGTTAGTGTGGTAATAATTTTTACTAGGTATATAATCAAATTATTAATTATTCAATGTCCGGATTGATCATTTGCATTATTAGGGTTCCGTATATTAAAAAGCAAAAATGGATATAAAAATCACTCCAATCGTGTGTCTATCCGTCCGTCTGGCGCATCGCAATAATTATTCTTTGCCTCTGAAATCATTATTCTCCGTATGTAAATTCATTATTTTTAATGTTATATAAAGTGCACCTTTCAACTCAATTAGTCCAGTTGTTTTGGCTGATGAAGTGATGATGAAGAACTTCATTAATACGGAACCCTTTCCACGTGTTTTTAACTCGCACTTGTAAGTTTTTTTAAAATAATACCTAGCTAGGTATGATGTGATACCTAAATTTGCAAAACAATTTTGTTCATTTCAAGGTCTATCGTAATAAAAACAAAGTTTAAACGGGTTTGGTGGTCGCTTTTTTGTAGAGTTTGGTAGACCTGTAATTTTGAGTCTACAAGTGTAGGTATGAATTTAAGAACGATATTTTAAATTATGGTGAAGGAAGATACCTTTTCTTATGATGAAGGCGCACATAGGTAAATACCACAAATCCAGTGAAGCTTGATTAGTCGTACCTTTTCGAAACAAGCGTAGGTCATTTCGAAAAAAAAAAGGTATAGTAGGCAAGGCTGGTTATAGTAATAGTATCAGCCATACATAATATAATATACGGGTTTATCTACAAAGACTAAATCTAGATAATCCGGTTTCTTCAACTTTTTTGTCGTGTCGTTGTAAATCTTCAACATTTTTTTAATTCAAATGGCCGGTAAAGCTTGGTTCATCGATTTTGCGACACAAGCGAAAATAAAGTTAAAAAAAAATTTGAGAAGGAGCTATGAATAAAAAAAAATGTAGACTGCCTGCACGCAACTGCGTCAGTATTGCACCCAGAACGGATCTTTGGTTGACTGCCGGACCGACGCTGTCCTAGAAACTAAATAGGTACCTACACGGTCTAGCACTGTCGGTTTAATATTTTTCTTCAAGATACCGTAACGTATAGGCTTAGTATGTAACATTTACGGTGATTTGTAACATGAAAATGATGGTACTAGAAAACGCAAGCTTGCCTAACATGTAATTAGTAAATAAAAATTGGTTTTGTCCTCCATAAAAACAAAGTCACGTTCAGATTCAGTCCACTCAGTTCTGTATTGCTACTTATAATAAAAAAAGTATTTAGAAAGCATAGATAGTATAAAGTAATGTGTGTGAGAGTTAAGGGGCTCTACCATGCTAAGTGGCGCCGCCGTCCTGAAAAAAATAATAACTCGGGAAATAACTAATCAATTTTTCAAAAATCCGGTCCACAGAACCGGAGTCGGGGTGCTGTAGGATATATAGAAGCAATCACATATGTTTATTATAGTTCAATGTAGTTATAGATAGAAAAAATGTGAAAAGTGGCCGTTTTTCGAAAATTTCCTATCTCCAACTACAGCGAGATACAATAAATAAAGTTAATAGCTTCTATATATCCTACAGCACCCCGACTCCAGATCGGTGGACCGGATTTTTGAAAAATTGATTATTTCCCGAGTTATTATTTTTTTCAGGATGGCGGCGCCACTTAGCGTGGTAACTTTATTTGCTGAAGTTAATAATTTTATCTCGAAATATTATAAAAATTGACAAGTTATTTATCATAAAGTTTTTTGTTCAGAAACTTTAAGTAGTTGCGTCACAGAATACCAAATAGTAGTCCCCTGGTTGCGTATAGTTTACGATACAGTAGCGTCCTCTATAAAGCATAGTATAAACTATTGAGGCAGCGGGTGAGGCAGCGCTGCTGTAAACTGGAAATCTTCAGCACCCTTCAGTAGTTTTGCTACTCGATCATAGATGGCAGGACATACTCAAATGACATAAATTAAACTAAAACCCTAAAACGTAATAATCCAAAGGAGTTCTTAAAAATATATGTATTGCTAACTAATCATTAAACGAATTGCAAGAAAAATGTGCTTTTAATTTAATGACACCTTTATTCGTATTTAATTTTGCTGTTAGTACGAAATAAAAAATATGGAACCAGTGAGGACGATAGATGTCGCTAGTAGTCACCAATTTGCTTATGTAAACTAACAATACTGAAAAGTTCAGACAGATAGAATGCAAAACTTTTTAACTTTGCTGAATCTGAACGATTTAGAGTTACAGTAAAATACTTACTTACTTATTAGACAAATATACATCGTCTTTTTTGGAAAATAATGTTGAATTTTGGCACGCATAGAAAGTCGTAGTAAAATAGTTTGAGAAGTTACTGAACAAGTTTCATTCCTTGTAAACAAAGTAATACCTTTGTTCGTAACGATTCAGTTACACCACTGAATAAATAATAGTACAGGTAGTTACACTAACATTTTTGTAATCTCTATGATGCTTGCCTATCTATGGGTTTCGATGATCGTTATTATTATGACGATTCAACAAATGCCGCGCGGCGTGAATGAAAATCGGCCGTCACTTGAGATTTCGGCTGGTTTAGATTTACTATGTTATATTATAACATAAAAAAAACATAAAATTAGTTTCGAAATAAAAAAATCTAAACATACGAAGTAAGATTTTACAAATCATTTTTCGACGTCAAATGAAGTTAAAAATCTTTTCTCTAACCAAGGTTGGCTTTCGTGTCACACACATAAACGGCCGGTTCGCGCAATGTGCGCTGCTGTGGAGAAGAACCGCCGAAGAAACTCCACAGGATCGCGTCTTTTGTTCTTTGTTCATTTTTTTATTTATTTTTATTGAAAGTCTATAATTTGTAACCTGAGTAAATAAATCTATTTACAACTCCTGTGGCAAATGCTCTAGTTTAGTCAGGCGAAGACTACTTTTTGTCTGTAATATCTATTTAGCTCTAGTTGGGCACAAGTAATCGTGGTTATTTAGTTAACGTACACAAAATGACGCCTACACACGGGCTTGTGACACATTGGTATAAATCAGGGGTGACCCTCCCCTGGCTAGGGTTGCCACCCGAGGGTAATCTTAGTAAGTATTTTAAACCAGATTATATAACCCTTTATTCATATTTTTATAGGCACTGGTTGTGCTGTTTGTAGTTATGTTACATATTATCGTATCACACGTCGTATAAAATAGGCAATTAGTGGGCAATGTTCAAAGTATGAATTATTTTATTAAAATAGATTAATGTGGCGTGGTATTATGCCTTAAATTATATCATCATTCGATATTTTTACCTCGTTCAGATGTGCGATCTTCTGTGTTGAAGAAAAGGTAGATTTTTTAAACTGACCTTTGTTTGTTCCGCAAAATCGACGTATCAAATCGGACATTTTTTATTTTTAATTGACGTTTTACTCTTCAAAGTCAATCAAGTGGTTTTAGTTCGTAGTAAGACTTAAAAAAATATTTTTAAAATTATTGCTGCATTGAAAACTAACTGTAGGTAGGTACTATATCAAAGTTCAAAGTATTTATTTTTAACTTAAGGATATTTACATCACTTATGTCAGATACAAATTATATTTTCTTTTGTGGCGAGTTCCAAAATATTGCAACGAAAACCCTAAAAGTATGTGCTATCACACAATTTTTTACGATTATAATACTTTACAAAAATACCCTTTCAAAAAGGAAAAATAAAAACTTTACTCAAATGACTATTTATAAGGGGCAACCCTACGGCCGGGATGATCCGTCCCTACATTTTTATAACGTGACCTCGCCGGATCCCCAAAGTGGGGAAGTGGGGAGAATGCCCTGTTTGTGCCACGGTCTCCAACGCTTTCGTATGTGTGTACTTGTCTTTTTACCCAATAACGCGAAGTAAAAAAAGGGTATGTGTTTGCTAATATTCATCCTTATTACAGCCCTAACTAAGAGAGCGTCGGTGGCCGAGTGGCTAGGCCCGTTGACTTCCATTCCGAAGTTCGCGGGTTCAAACCTCGGCACGTACCAATGTGTTTTCGATTTTCGAATTCATATGTACGTTTATTCGACGCTCTTACGGTGAAGGAAAACATCGTGAGGAAATCTGCACACACCTGCGAAGAAATTCAAATGTTCGTGGCCGACTAAGGCCTATTCACCCTGGTATCAGGGTAGGCTCGAGCCCCTCGGTAGGGACATATATGAGCTGTTAACAATGGCGACGAACAGCCCCACTGAGGGGCTCGAACCTACCTATTTACAAGGTAAATTTAATAGTAAAACGCAAAGGTAACTTTATATAGCTGTCTGTTGCGTTTTCAGGCTCAACGAATATAGAAGAGTGACTGTGCTTTACTAGCAAAAACAGTGATAAATAAAAATCATGCCCACGTCTATTTTTACCAAGGGAAAGCTCCTCGTTCCCAAGGGAAAAATAATGAATGAAAAGTCGCAGTTTATTGCCCCACTGACATTTACTGGGTTTAAAATTCATAATAATTACACACAAACAAATGACCCTTAAGGTTGGCATTTTGCGGGCCGCGGGCGCTGAAAAATTAAATAATTACCTCGGGCCTAGGGGGTGCCGCCCCCCAAACCCCCCACCGTGTTGGATTCGGAATTAAACGCGGCGGTAATCAACGCTCGCTGACTGAACGGGAATTAGGTGCTGAACATTTTTGGGGGTATTTTTATATTTTACAATTTAATACGAAAAAAATCCCGTAAAAATGAAGTATTTTATTAATCCACAGTACATACAAAGTGTTCATATCAAATCAAATTGAAATCAAAATATACTTTATTGCACACATAAAACAAATACAGTACAAATAAAACACAAAAGAGAGAAGGCAAATGGCAGCCTTATCGCTCTAAGCGATTTCTTCCAGGCGTTCATACTAAATTACGTCCAAATATGTTCAGTATTTGTTGTTTGTGGCTTTCACACATTATTTACCTCTAACCTCTAACATATTTTAGACGCAATAATTTCAAATTTTTTAGTACATTATTCTGTTTAGAAGTATGAGAGTGCAAGTTTCCTCACCACATTTTCTTCCTTCACATTAAAAGTACTGAATAAAACAAAGGCAAATTTAAATAAAAGAAGAAAATATTGAAAAAGTGAGTATTGAAAACGAAACCCACACAAAAAGTAGAAATTTTAAGCTACTTGATTTGTTTGTGGAAAATAATTGCCTACAATTCTTTACACAAAACGAAGTAGTGACAAACCACTACTATTGGTTCAGAAGTAATACTCGTATTATAATTAATATAAAAGTTGTAAATTATGCAGTAAGGTTATCCTTCAATATATTAATAACATTACACATGAACAAAAAATGTTGGATGTTATAATGGACATCTGGACATCTTGGCATCTAATCATGCTGCAAACGATTTTCGGTCTTTTTGGAAAAACACGAATAAATTACAATGCAAGCCAGGCCTCCCCGTGAGCGTCAATGGCGTGAGTGACCCCGAAGAAATAGCCAATTTATTTATGGATCACTTCTTTGTGAAATCACCCCTAGGACCTTCACGGTCGGAGCTGGATGCTGAGACGAATGTGGAGAGAGAAATTAAATTCTCTGCCAGGGAAATATCTTTCGTGATTAAATCGATGTCTAGAGGAAAATCTCCTGGCCACGATGGGCTCAGCATCGAGCATCTAAAGTTTGCCGGTCCGCATTTACCCAGACTGCTATCCATTTTGTTTAACCTATGCTTAGCTCATGGTTATATGCCTGATGATATGATGCGAACTAACGTCGTGCCTATTGTTAAAAACAAAACAGGTGATCTAGCAGATAAAAGTAACTATAGGCCTATATCTTTAGCGACGGTGATCTCTAAGGTTTTTGATGGCCTGCTTAACACACAGCTAAATAAAATGTTTACTCCGTGTGATAATCAATTTGGCTTCAGGCCGGGTTTATCAACGGAAAGCGCTGTGCTGTGTCTTAAGCATGCTATCACATACTATTCCAAACGAGAAACACCAACGTACGCTTGTTTCCTTGACCTCTCCAAGGCGTTTGACCTGGTTTCCTACGATATCCTCTGGGATAAATTAAAAGCTGCTAAACTACCAATAGAACTTATTAACATTTTTAAATATTGGTATGGAAATCAGGTCAACAGCGTGCGTTGGGAAGGGGCTTATTCACGACCATACAGGTTGGAGTGCGGGGTGAGGCAGGGGGGGTTGAGCTCACCTACGCTCTTCAACCTGTATGTTAATGAACTGATACGCGAGCTCAGTAGCACCAGAGTCGGTTGTCACATAGACGGAGTAAGCGTCAATAATATTAGCTACGCGGACGATATGGTGCTGCTGAGTGCGTCTGTTTGTGGGCTGAAAAGACTCTTATATTCATGTGAAAGATATGCGGAAAATCATGGGCTTATTTACAATGTAAAAAAAAGTAAACTTATGGTATTTGAGGCCAGGAATAAACGTCCAGATGCAGTCCCTTCTATTAAGCTGAATCAGTGTCATATAGATAGAGTATCTAGTTTTAAATATCTAGGACATGTTTTAACTCCTGACCTCAAAGACGATAAGGATATTGAAAGGGAACGAAGGGCGTTATCAGTGAGAGCGAACATGCTGGCTCGCAGGTTTGCACGTTGTTCTAACTCAGTTAAAATTACACTTTTCAGAGCATACTGTACATCTTTATACACGTGCAGCCTGTGGGCCAGGTACACGAAGAGATCCTATAACGCCCTTCGTGTTCAGTATAATAATGCTTTTAGGGTGATATTGGGGCTGCCGCGGTACTGTAGTGCATCAGGGATGTTCGCGGACGCCAGGATTGATTGTTTTTATACAATAATGCGCAAAAGATGTGGCTCCCTGGTGCGGAGAGTGCGGGGCTCCTCCAATGTCATCCTGAGCATGATTGCGGACCGGCTTGATTGTCAGTATGTGGGTCATTGTTGCGCCATTTCTCATGGGGTGGGGCAGGGATGACCTGCATACCTTGACTTTTGTTATTTATTTATTTTTTATTCTAACATAGTCTGTAAGTAATTTGTACCTACTAACACCTGAGTCTTAGTTACTTGAATAAATTAAATTTATTATTATTATTATTATTATAATGTAATAAACTGGTTAACAAAAATTCCAAATTATAATTTTTTTGGCAAAACTGTCTTATTACTAACTTAAAATCATCAGAATTGTATAGGACCAGGAACCAGTACCTCTGTCTAAGATGACAAGCTAAAACCAAATATTTAATCCTAAAACTACGTATGCAAGTAGTAGTAATAGGCATGAATTAAAATAGACCAACTATTAAAATAAATACACAAAGTAAATTTTATAACAGTGATCAGATTAAGAGATTTAAACACTGATTATGACAATACTTAACTTTTCATAATTTCAGACGATTGTGTGTTTCATAAAGTTTCATCAAAATCCATTCCTGCACGTATATCTCTTAAGCCCTTTTTGTTTTTTTTTTATTTGACCTACGCTTTTGTCGAAAAAGTACGACGTATTAATCTTCACCAGACTGCGAAGGAGGCTCTACCTAGAGTATCTCTTAAGCCGAACCGCACGCATCCAACTGTTGCTAGCAGCGTTGTCAGTTTTTTTTTCGCCAAGTCGGGATTTTAGAACTTTTTGATTGAAAAAAGCGGGATTATTTTGTCGAAAGCGGGACATAGTAAAAAAAAAACGTATATTATTGAAAGTTTTTAAATATTTATCTCCTTTTTTATTTCAAATTACGTTTACATGGCAATAGATGGCAAAAATAGCCATATAAAATCATGTATTTTTTGGGCGTACAGACGCGCCGAATTCTCAACCAGAACCAACAGTAGGGCCTTTATCTCAAAACATGCGAGCCTGAATCTGCCCTGTGCGTGGCGATCCAACCCTAAAGTACCTGAAAAGGTGCCAATAAACAATCCCACACAAAACGACCTAACCGCCTTATAAGCCTCCTCTATTCTCAACTCTCTTGTAAATAACTAAGGTCGAGTCTAGAGTAGGGATGTAGGGGAGGTAAGTGGGGCGACTTTGGAAATATTGAAGTTCTCTAAGAAACAACGGGTTTTCCTCCTTGGGATCTTCAGGTTACATACTGTCTGACAGACTAACGAAAGATTAGATTATTTTAAAATCACAACAGTAGTTTGCTAAATTGTAATTTAGAATCCTACGAGGCATTTATTATGGGATGTCTTTGGTGGAAAAGGGCGTGATTTTATACGGCTTTAGGTTTACCATCCACTTCAGGCTGCTTGATTATGATGTGGTTTTTGAAGTTCATTTACTTTACAAACCCTGGTGTCAGATTTATCGTGCCTCCTATAAATGCCGATCTCGACATTAAATCAATAAATTAATATTATTTATATTCCGTTTTTTATAAAGAGAGCCTGTCTTGGTTTGAGCAAAGCTTTTTAGCTTCTTATAATAGGTATGACACCATTAAGTGTTTTAAGGAAGCATATAAGGAATAAATAAATTTTGAATTTCAAATTTTGAGATATATTGTATTGCACGGTATTAAAAAAATTATTTTATTTTTTTCTTTCTCTACAATCTTGTTTTTGGAAAAATATGAAGACGTTTTGTGTTCCTAAATGGATACAATATCCGATTTTTTTCGTTACCTATAGTAAAAAATACGAAATCATTTGATATAATATAGTAACAATATAAGACATGAAGTCCCCTTTTAAGCGTTCAAGCCTGTGTCAGGAGAAACTATTATTTGTGTTCTGTGGTTATATACAGGGCGTCCCACGGCTATGCCACATGGAGGGAAAGTACCTTAAATATTGTAGGTAGAACATTTTACTGAAAGAAGACATTATTTTATTTCTAAAAACTATTAAAACTGCATTCATACATTTTTTAATAATTACATGGTTGAACCGGGAATCGAACCCGCTGCATGAGGAAAAAAAAACACCCTGTAGTTTTATCATACCAATCGAAAGATTCCTTCATAAGGATTATTTTTTGCTAAATAACATAGTGTCAGAAATAAAAGAAAGATCATGAATTTTAACATTTGATGTGGGCGCCGAGATTTTTTTTATGCATGGGGATGGGGTTACTAGCGACCCGCCCCGGCTCCGCACGGGAAAATGGTTATTGTGGGTTATCCTTTAGTATATTATGCATGTATTATACATATAAACCTTCCTCTGGAATCAGTCTATCTATTACAATCAAAATCCGTCGCGTAGTTTTAAAGACAGGGAGTGAAATAATCAAAAGAGTGCGACTTTGTATTCAACAGCGTATTAATAAAATTGATAAATTTTGTATTAAAAATGTTAAAATACATAGTCTTCCTTTTATTTCTGACACTATGTTATTTAGCAAAAAATAACCCTTATGATGAAGCCTTTCGATCGGTATGATAAAACTACAGGATATTTTTATTTCTCGTATAGCGGGTTCGATTCCCGGTTCAACCATGTAATTATTAAAAAATGTATGAACGCAGTTTTAATAGTTTTTAGAAATAAAATAAAGTCTTCTTTCAGTAAAATGTTCTATCTACAATATTTAAGGTACTTTCCCTCCATGTGGCATCGCCGTGGGACGCCCTGTATAATAGTCTGACTAATACATAAATCCGTTGACAAGATCAGGCGGTGTGCACCACCTATGGGTCACCCAGGGGAGAGGGCGGGGTTCCATCTAAATCCCCCGAACGAGGGATTCTGGGTCGAATTACCGAAAAGATGTTCCGGACTAAACCTCCAAATTTTCCGGAGTATTATGTCTGCAGGAACTGTACGGAGGGCCTTGTGTTGTGAGTTAAGTATTTATGTATTGCCATTTCATTTAATGTTGTCATTATTTGATACACTCTACTTACTCCTTTTATTCCGTTTACATACGTTACAATGCCCCTTTGTATATGAATCAAAATGTCGGTATGTCGCGTTCAAAAGTCGAACTACTAAAATGCCTTAAAGTTGGTTAAACCAGAAGCACAAAAGTAAATTATTATAGTTCTGTAAATATCCCCCCCCCACCGAACCGCACCCCTCAGGCTGGACTCCACCGTGCCATACAGCGCGGCAACGCTGCTAGGTGCTGCTAGTGTGATGGGTCTTTTAGGCCAGAGTTGATCCGGGGTGGATTGTTTAATTAAGGTCTGTGACCAATAATATTTTATATTATTGTAATTTAAGTATGTGTTTGACTTTTATTAATATTAAAATAGTTTTTAGTATTATATAAATACATAATTATTGAAGGTAAGACATACATGGATTGTCGAATTTTTTATCTAACCAATCAACCAACCAACCAACCAACCGCGGAACCAAAAGCGGAACCAACGCTGCGCAAGAGTTTTTCCAATATAAATATGTACGTATAATAGACAAGCGCATAGATAAAATTGTAGTACAACTGCTTAGGTTTAGTAGGTCGTGGAGAGAAGGATATTGAAGTTATATTATGTAGTTTACGAGTTTTCAAGTTAACATTGTTGTCCGAGAGGTGCCAACATTGTACACGTTACAATTTTGTTATATATATGTATAGAAATTGTGTGACATAGTTAAATTCAATATAAAGCCTGCCCAGAGAAATAAAAACCTCGCCATATTGCGGAATTTCAAGGGAACTAATTTTAAAAGGGAAATTTTTGCCATAAACACAAAAATATACACGTGGCGCCCCTAAAGCAGGTTTTTTATTAATGTAGTAGGGCTTTAGTGTAACAGAAGGCTGTCGGTTTCCTTAGAAAGAAGGGCAAATGAAATAGTCCTTACAGCCAATACGAAAGAATTCTTTTATGTTTTAAAAAAAATTCGTTTTACACTTACTTAGTTCAGAGCTCATTATATAAATGTTAATATCTAGCAAATAAATTGTGCTTAGTTGAATAAAAACAGGAGAAGCCATTCTTACATTCCTAAGGCTAAGATACAATAATATTTGAAATGTGCGGGCGTTACAGTGTTGCTGTTTATTAACATATTTAAAAGAATCAGTGTTGCTTCTATTTAATCAATAATTTCTTCCACTCTTTTGTTTAAATTAAATGAAATAAAAATGCAGTTCTCGATAGTTTATTTACCGTTTAAATAGGTTCAGAAAATTCATGCCAAAACTTCACAAAAAAAAATTCTCTTCTTAAAATTTTCTCGAATTTATACTGAGGTCTATACAAAAATATACGTCATGTTCTTTACTTTGCATAAGCTCTACTAAATTAATAATAAAAATTGCAGTGAAGGAATTCATGAATACACATTAGTATATAGGTACCAGTACCAAACGATCGACCAAAGGTTTTGTTACGACCGAAAACCTAAATTTTGCAACAGTAGGTATCAATGTGAGCATCGAGAAGAAAATAAATAGTGTTGGACAAAATAATTAAACAATATTCCAGTTTTCCATACCGTAAATCAAGGTACTGGAATATTATAAAATCAGTTATACCTAGACAATTGATATTTGTCTTACTAAGTAAATACAATCTTCTTAAACTTTAGGTACATAAAAGGGTTACTCCCCAAAGGTACCAATCCTCGAGGTTACCCTCCCGGAGGTTCACGATTTTCTAATTGTTTCATAATTATTTGTATGAACAAAATAATTAACCTCCGAGACGGTAACCTCGTGGATCGGTACCCTCGGGGAGTAACCCAAAAATTACATACCTATGCAATCATGCAGCCCAGCCAAATATTAGAAAAGTAGCGGCGTAGTAAGCGTAGCTTCTGGGTAAAAACTAGCGTAGAAACTAGTTGAAAGTGGAATATAATTTTGGGCTAGTCGATAAAACAAAGTTATGCGTATTGAAATACATAAAACAAAAACAAAAAAAAATTCACGTTATATTGGGCACACGGCAGTGCATAGGTCAAGTCCTTCGACATACTAAATTGTCTATACCATTTTATTCAAATTTAAATGCATAAAAGTCACAAAGCACAAACAGTAGTCAGTTTTACCGTCAATTAAAAACGGAACGACATAATTCCCGCCAGTACTTTACTGCCCGTTTTTCGCGCCAAAGTTTTCCAATATGGCCGCTTGGCGCCACGCGCTTCCATTAACCACCGACACTTCACCGTGTCGTCGGTATAAACTCACAAATCATGAAACGCGCCATCGCTCACCTCTGCCACCAATCTAGACTTAAATTCAGAAACCACAAGGTCGGTTATTCAAGCAGTTTAGCAACTAGATTGCCGGAAATAAACCGTTTTATCGAACAAGTCATTTTGAGCCTTGAATCTGTGAGCGAAAAGTGTTTTTCGATTAGAGATAAAGGGAAATTGTACAACGAACAAAGAGAGCACAAACGAGGCCAACATTCGTTAATAATGTAATGTATATTTAATTTATTCCTCTACATTATTTTGTCATCTGTCGGTACGCGATTTATTAGGCAGGTTCCATATAATAATATTGAAATAAAATAAACTAAAATAAAAGTTCATAAAAGTACAACAATTTCTCTGAAAATAAGTAAACATAAATAAAACAGTTGCTGTAAATATACCGATGTATTATTACATAAGTATATGCAGTACTTACTTCATTAAAATGGTTGAATATAAATTGTTTGGAAACACCCAAACTTTTAAAATATGTAGTTAGTAAGTGTATGAGCGCGTTTTAGTGAAGAGCGCGACAGCACTGCAGCACGTCCTTGTAAAACGAGGCTCTGGCGATTTATGATATAAATAATAAAAAAATAAACGGGTATAATTCGTATTTTTCCATGTTTTAAAAAAGAAAGAAGTGTTTATAAGTTACATAAAATCTGTTTTTCTGTGCGGCCTAATTTATAAGGCATCGGGCGTTCCGCATCTAATCAATACGGGCTTGGTGCGGCGGGCGCGACGCTCGGCTAACATCGGCCGGAATCGGCAACTCTCGGCTTGCAAAAGCACTCGACACGATGCCTCTCTCCCTCCAATAGTAATTCCATTTTCCGCCCGCCTTGGCAAATTGAAATGTCGTAACTCTTGGGGGAATATCGGCTTTCTGCCCAAGAAAAATATTCTGCTAAGGCATTGTAACGACGCTCCTGATATTATGGAATATTTCCAGTCCATCATTCTTGGGGTGCGTCCCCTAAAACGGCTGTAATCGGGAATCTGCCGCCACTTGCCCGCTCGTTCGATGTAGGTGTCTCCCCTTCACTTCCGACATCTACTCCAATGCTTATGATCTGGAAATCTCTTACTATTATAATATTTAATCGCAAATCTGTCAGAATTTGCATACCGTTGTGAATATTTTTAAAGCAATAGCGTTCATGAAAAATGTGTTGGGGTAGGTCAGGACAGGATAAAGTTTCACATATTAGCTCTATGTTTTTCGGAATACTTTTTAAAAAGATGAGACATATTTTCAAGCTTTTTTCAAGTATTTTTTATACTGTACTATGATTTACATTTACATAAATTTGGATTTTCTTATTTCTTCGACTTTACTAAATTGTATTTTTTTAAATGTTTATAATGATTTATGGCAAGATTTTCAAACATAACGCTCGGTAGTGCACATTTAGTTTTCTCTTTAGTGTCACTAAATGAATTACTTCCATTGTCTTTGTCATCATGTTACACCAAAATCAAATATACGTAGGAACGAAAAAAAATGGCCCATCAAAGCGGAGGTACTTACCTACAAGCAATTTCAGCGTTATATTAGCGGGTGGCCCAGTAGGTCAGATAAATTGAACCCTCGCGGCGCTGTGTTCACACGTAAATAACATGTAGAGCTTGGGGGTGGAGGCAGACATTTACCAAACGACAATATACTCCATTACACAAACAAAAACCTAAAAGACAACTCTATGCCGAAGCGCGAAAGAATATCGAATCGAAACTCAGCAGCAAAATTATTGTTGGAAAGCAACGCAATGACAAATTTGAATTTGCGGATGCGGAATAAGGTTTTCTTCTGAAACTGAGACTTAAAGTTAACCGTGGAAGGGAAATGATAAAATTGTAAGTTGTTAGCGGGGTAGACGTTGAAACGAGAATGGATTTTGTCGAACACGCAACAGGAGTAGAGCAAACTTTTGTCACGGTTTGTTAATCTTAATGCCTAATAGTTTTACTTAGATTGTTTCTAAAAATGTGTCACTTTTGATTTACTTTGACATGAAAGCATTGGCAGCTTACAAAATATGTCAAAAGAAAAAAAAACATAATTCTGAAGCCATTATTTAAAGCAAAAGGTCAACAGTAAATCTCAGAAACGCGTAACCTTGTTTTTTTGGATTGTCCTCTTTTCTAAGAAGATGTGGCGGGTTTCAGTGGGTTGAGGCAAAGTGGAGTGGGGGGAAGTGGGATGAGTTGGGGTTAAAGGGTGCACGAGTTTTGCATTAATAAT
The DNA here is from genome assembly GCA_948473455.1 of Teleiodes luculella. Lineage (NCBI taxonomy): Eukaryota > Metazoa > Arthropoda > Insecta > Lepidoptera > Gelechiidae > Teleiodes > Teleiodes luculella. The sequence goes on from OX419589.1 coordinate 14,711,969, forward strand.
GTTGATATCGGGCCTTACGATTAATTTGATTAGTTGACTTATGTTTGGGATAACCGAATGGCTATTAACACGCTCCTTTTGGCAGGATCGGAATCTCGTTGTCCATTTTGGTTACACTCATGTGATGCATGATGTAGGAATTTCATCACATAAAACTTATAATTTTCTCATAAAAAACTGCCTTACAAATCATGACTATAAAAAAAAGTAAAGATATTTTTTTTTACCAAAACCAAATGTTATAAAAAACCATAATAATATATTAGCATAAGTAAAAAGTTAGTAAATGGGTTTGTGACGTATGTAGTAACCAAGTAAAAAGCTGACATGAATTAAAAATACGAATATATCACAAATTGTAAGAAAAACTATATGAGAAGAGAGAGAGAGGAAAAGTAAAAGAGTATAGTCCCATAGATTAATATCACCAAATTTTTACAGGGAGAAAGAATCCCTAGGGAAAACCGAAGAGCACTACACTAAGTAAATAATAATATGTTTACCACTCTTTACAATCCAGTAACCCAGTTCACGTGATAAAGAGCTATCTTATGGCGTTCGAAATAATTCAATTACGAAGACGTCTCGTACACAAACAAAAGGATATTGTTGATGCTGTATATAAATAACACGGATAGTGTACAGTTGTTATACTCACGAGTACAGGCGAGCCTTACTTGTATTGCAGTGCGTATGACACGCGCTCTTGTGGGCGTACACTAAACTGAGCGCCACGCACACAAAGACAATGTGTATACACAAGACACACACAAGTATGGCTCGCCCGCACTCTTGAGATAAAACATCTGTAGCTATAATAGATTCAAAGTTAAACACTTTGGTAAACATTTGAATTTACGACTTATACATTCATTTTAGAGCGTCGTCGGTGGCCAAATGGCTAGGGCCGTTGACTTCTGTTCGGTAGTTCGCAAAATTCAAGCCTCGGCACATACCAATGTGTTTCTGAATTTCGAATTCTTATTTATTCGACGCTCTTACTGTGAAGGAAAATATCGTGAGGAAACTGCACACTGAAGTATTTCAAAGGTTGTGAACTTCACACTGGGCCAGCGTGGTCGAAGGCCTATTCATTCACCCTGATTTCAGGGTAGGCTTAGGATTTAAGGAAGGATTAGTTCTATTCTGTCTGAGGACTAAATCATGATATTATTTATAAAATAAAAAGAGCTTATTATACGTATAATGTCAAGAGAGTAATGTTAAGTTGGTCAGAAATTGGGCAGATTTTATCAAATGGATTGGCTGTGAAGATGGCCAGAAATTGGGTAGATTTCAGAGTGCGATAGGTTAGGATGACGTTTAATAATTTTAGGATTAACATCTGTTATTAATAGAGGTCTACCATTCTGATGGTTTATGTGACGAAATGTTCTATTTTTATGTCTCATAATACAAACGGATAATTATTTGTCTATTTATTTAAATCGACTGAACGGCTATTGATATATTAGATAGAAAGTAAATAAAGCAGACACAGACACACACATGATGGTTTCACGTTGGTAACTACTTTATTATCCGTGGCTTTTTTCAAAACAATGTGTTAAGTAAATAAAACTATTGGTATTTTTTTTGCTATGAAGAACTTGGCTCTATTTTTACAATGTAAAAGAAAACTGATAATTAAAAAAGCGACTATAATTTGTTATTTTGTTTCGAATAGTTTACTTTGTACTTATAATATAATCTTAATACGTAAATAAAATGAGAGACCTAAAGATGCTCTTAATTAACATCAAATTTGGCGCTTCTGCCTAGTTATCAAACTAGCGCAAAATTATTAAGAAATTAGATCTTTTACTATTATGCTATAATCAACCTTGAAAACCTTCAAAATATATTGAAATTATATTTTCATTATCATCTTTACTATTTTTGTTGTACGAGCTTTTAGAAAGCTCATTCACTCTTCGCTTATCGCTTACACCACCGGTTTCCCATAAAGGTCACAAATACGACACATTTCCCAAAATAACTGTATTTCATTAATACCTACAACGTTAGTGACATTACGTCATACTGTTATGTCACGTTATGTCTAGTTGGTTGGCAGTATAATTTTTATGAACATGATGTTTAAGTATATAAGTAGGTATATTTATTCAAGTAACCTTGTAATGCTGGACTAGGTCCGAAATGGAATTCCGAACCAACTTAAATAAATAAATAGTTTATACTCAAGTCCGGTGAAGCTTGATTCGTTGTATTTTTTCCACACAAGCATAGGTCAATAAAAAAAATAAAAAAAATGTTATACTCGACTGAATGTATGTTTGACCGTTTGTTCATTCCTACTAATAGATGGCTGACCCGTTTTTATATATGACGTTAGATCTGTCTTTTCAATTTTAAATAAAAAAATAAATAAAAAAATCTGCGTATAAGTAACTTATATATTATACACACACACACACAGGGCTGCTGTTTGAACTTAGCTCGACGCGCTGCTGTCAGTGTCACGCGTCTAGAATTGTTTAAATGACTATGAACAGCAAAAGTGAAAAGTTTTCCAGAACCAACATTATGTTAAAGTGTCAAGATAATGTTGTTCAGTTTAAATGTTTTTGGTACAGTAGCCAGCACATGCGGCTGGACATGTTGACCTTAAGAGCGCCCGTATTCCGTAGCGGTAGGCGTGAATTTCGTAGTGTGAATGTCCAACAATACGTATTTATATTAAAAGAAATAGTTACTTTAATAAAGATATTGACAAAACAAAAAAAACAAACCATTCTAAGTCCAAAAATCTAAAAACAAAGAAAATGACTAATTAACGCAGCGTAAGATAATAAACTTGCATTAGGTGATACTTTGGGAAAATTCGTGGGTGTTGGGATAAGGAAGCGGGGTGGGGGGTGTCTTAACCTTACCCGAACTTCACCGACAGAGAACGGGAGGGTTAGGGCTGTACTGCGAGGTGATTCGTTACAACTTCGTAATCGTAACAGATGGCCGAATCTAGACCACTTTAGACAGAGTTTTTGTAGGCGCTCTTATGTTTTTGTGCAAAACCCTGAATTCGGCGAGACCATAATCAAAATCTAAACTAGGTAGGTAGTAATTAGAGACGGAGCTTCTCAGGCGTCGTCTCCTTTGCGATGTTTTTCCGTATCAACGCGCAACGGCCGTGGTTCGAGGCTCCCTTGAGCCGCCCCTAGACGCGTTGGTACATGACTACTCTGGGGTAGAGTCTTCCGCTCCCTCACAAGTCCGGTGAAGCTTGATTGGTCGTACCTTTTCGAAGGCGTTAGGTCAATTAAAAAAAATGCTCAAAGTAGGTCACAATGCATTAACATTATTTTTGACGCTTTTTTATGTTGGGAATGACGGCAATAAGTCTATGTTTAATGTTTCAACCCAATGTACCTTATTATTTGAATCTACATTTATGTTTCTTCCTTGAAAGGGCGATGATTTTGCTACATTCATTTCACAGATGAATTTGTCCGTTCTCATGGTTATGTAATTTTAGACGTCTCGACATCTATATTATGTAGAGTTGAGTCTAACCTGAAACAGGCAGATGTTTTGAACAGACAGATGTTTGTAAACAACGCCTTAGTCGACCACGCTAGCCCAGTGCGGGTTGGTAAACTTCATACCAAACCTTTGGATTTCTTTGCAAGTGTGTGCAAGGTTCCTCACGACGTTTTCGTTCACCGCAAGAGCGTCGAATAAACGTAAAAATAAACGTGAAAATCGAATAAACATTGATTACGTGCCGAGGCTTTACCCGTTCTTCCCGAAAGATAGCCCAGTAGAGTTGGCTGCAGAGATTGCTGCACAGCTGCACCAAAATAAGTGTATTTTTTACCGTTTTTAACTTAAGACTAATAAAATGTGACAATAAAATTGTATCGGCTGTATTCCGCACCACGTATATGACATGTAGGCAATTTATAATTAAGGACTGACTGTGATTATTATTATTTGAGATATAAATTACTGATGTAATTTATTCTATTATTTATTCTATTTATATGAATTTTATTTTAATTTTAATGAATTTTAATTTTAATGAATTTTGTATTTTATGAAAACTAAATTCTAAATTTAATTAAAAAATTGGGGTTTGAATTTGAATTTAAAATTTGTAGAATTTGTAGCAAATAATGTTTACTGTTGTAACCTGTAATTGTAAATTGTAATTGTAATTTCGTTAAAACAAAACTGTACTATGGGTGTAAATTACCTGAAATAAAAGAACTTTATTTTATTTTATTTTATTTTATTTATTTTAACGACGTAGGTACATAATTTTACGACACACGTACATTATGTACGTCTGACGTACACTTTGTAATTAATTCATTGCGAAGTTAGGAGGTGGCGCAGTTACACAGTTTTATATAGATTTTTGCCGGCATGGATACCTAATTCTAAACCACGCTGTAGGTACTAGATTTTAATTTGCTCCTAACTAAGACACCAGCTCGACGTGGCTCGACTTAGTTTAGTTAGAAGATAGTCGCTCTATTGTATTTAAGACGTTATACAAATTTTCTTCAGCTTTGTCTTTGCCTCAAACAAAATTTGTACTTTAACGCGAATAAAATATTTATTATATTATTAATTTATTATTTATTGCTATGATTTAAGATAGTTGAGATAGCAATGCAACAAAACTGCCAACTTTCAATACTCAAGATCTTCTGCGTCAGTGGCAACCCTAAGGAGGTAACTATATAGAGCAACTTTAATTAACACGCCTAGCTGTTTTGTAACCCTGCATTGTTTATGAGAACGGAATAATTAGGGTTTGCCAAGGGAACTGGATTATGGACTACTCTACCTTTTTACTGAGCTTCATCTTGGAACCAAAGATTACTCGGTCAAAAGAAATGTCTGTCAGAAGAAACCAAATGTTTTTTTATTTTTTTATTTTTACTTCAAAAAAGGAGGAGGAATCGTTTAAAAAGACCACAATTTTTATCAGTTGATGTCGTTTGGATTATTTTAATTGTTAGTAGAGCTTTTTATTACACAAGAATAAATATGAAGACTAAATCTTATATTATATAAAATTTTCGTGTCACAGTTTTCGTTCCCATACTCCTCCGAAACGGCTAGACCGATTCTCATGAAATTTTGTGAGCGTATTGAGTAGGTCTGAGAATCGGCTACTATCTATTTTTCATACCCTTGAGAGCGGGCGGAGCCGCGGGGTGAACAGCTAGTATTGTTATAAAAAATATAAAAATACCAAATATTATTATGAACCTTGTACTATAGAATGTCACATTAAAACAACCGAGGCCCACCACTAGCAGCTCTAGCTAGATATATCTAGATTTCCAGCTTGATCTTAGTTTGACTGCAGACTGGAAAGTTCTGGTCTTCGGCGATGTAGCGTAGACTCTGATTCTATCCACTTGAACCTACAATTAACAAAATAATACTATTTACTTGGTTTTAACTATTCCTGTACCTAATATGCCTAAAACGGGATTAGAGCAACGTATCTCGACTCTTATAAGACTTACAATAATTTATTATTTATTCATTCATTTAGTCGTAGGCTATTTCTCGACAATACAACTTTTTATCAGTAGAAAAATCTAGGAAGCATGCACCAGAAAGCGGACTCTTTTTTAATTGACTTACGCTTGTTTCCATCTTGTTTCGAAAGGGTAAGCTTTACCGGACTTGCAAGGAAGCGGAAGGCTCTATCCCAGAGTAGTCATATACCAACGCGTCTAGGGGCGGCTCGAGGGAGCCTCGAACCTACGAAAGCGCGTTGATACGGAAAAACATCGTGAAGGAGACGACGCCTACTAGCTAAAGGGCTCTAATTACTAGTTTTATTTAGATTTTGGCCGCGCCCAATGTTACCTGAAGGGTAGTATTTGCTACCAGAAAGGCATTCTGTAAGGTGTAACCTGTTTCCTTTGGCTGCTTCAACTGCATCCATGATTTCGTCATCTGGTTCGGAAAGGAACTAGAAGGTGGCGTGGTAACTAATCTAGCATCAGAAGGAAGTACAACACAAATTGGATAACAATAAGAACAGTAAAATTTAACTTAAAAATCTGTTGTTTTAAAAATGATTGCCTGTGTAAAGTTCGTTAAAAAAGCGAGTCAAGCTGAACCGCGCAGCGCAAATACTCTATTAACGGAAATAAGAAGGTCCAAAGTGTTTAGCTTGACGTGCTTTAGATTGTACGCTATTTATTAGAAGAATCATAAATGTGCTTGAATTTATAGTAACTGTCTTAACGCCTACCCTACTCTAGGATGTTAGACAGCAGTATTTCAAGTAAATACGTTTCCAGGAAACAATTTACTTAAGAAGATGTTCTTGCTTTGAATAATTTACAAGAACAGGGCCTTGAGACTCAGGGCCTCGGGCCTCCGAATGCCTCCGATACAACAAAAAAATTCTTCTGTATATAAAATTTACTTATATATAACAGCAGCTTTATATTTCACTGCTACACTCTCTTTTTAAAGGGAGATTCTTATTTTAATAATATACTTAAATGCGTAAATAAAATAGTTAATCTATCTTATAAAATACTGGTATTAGAATTTTTGAGCCATCTTACTAAGGCTGGTATAGCTCGTGTACCTAAGGCTACATCCGTAGATTGTAGCCGGGACTAGCCTTTCGAATCACGTAATATTTTTTCTTATCGGACAATCAGGTGATTTAGCATGCGATATCGAAAACTGAATTCCAAACTGGGGAAAATCTCACAAAGTGACATTTGTTCTATCTAACGAGTGCCCCAACGGGATTCGAACCTGGAACCTTCGCGATGAGATGCGAGCGTTCTTTGACCACTCGGCCACGGACGCTGTGAATGAACGCGGTCAAAAAAGTAACTATATTTGGCTGACTTGCGAATTGTAGTTTTTTTATATTATTGGAGTTCAATCACGTTGTAGCGTGGGTGTAGTAGTTATTTATAGAAATACCTTGAACCCTTGGGACTGAAGGGCGATGTGAAGCTTAGGTCTAAGGCCTTTTAGGCCAGTAGCTAAGGGAAAGTGATGAACAAAATGGACAAAATGATACATGAATGACGAATGAATTCCCAAAATTGAATATTCGAATTTAGAAGAGAAAGAATTGAAAAATGTGATGAGAATGAGGTGGCATGCAATGCACCTCAATACAAGGTATTACGTACAAGTACCAGAAGAGACCTCGTATGTACATTCTATGCGCCAACATGGCGACCATCGGGAGGCGGGCGGAATGCATAGCGAGAAGAAAAACGCCACAGAAGTTGGAGATCGCGACCTTCATATTACTAGAAGTGTGGTTCGCGGGTGAAATATCTATGTACGTACGTAACGTATAATACCTAGTAGTACAATGACTGGTGATAACTATAACAAGGGATTGCTGAAGGTCACGGCTGGTAATGTATTCCCACTCTGTTTTGAATGTTTTGTTTATTTTTCTAGTTTATCAACCGATTCTCGTAAAATGTTGGTATCGTTTCAGTTTTATTTTTGACAAAAAAAAATACGGAGTTGCGGGGAGCTTACAAGGTTTTTATAAAGTACCTACTTATTTGTTTATTTTACAACACACTAAATCTTGTGAAAATTCTTCATGTATTTTTTTTTTAATTGATCATTTCCTTTTTAATGTATCTCATCGAAGCGCACTTTTACTTTTTTTAAATTAACAAATAAAGTACCAGTACAACTTCTCAGAGCAATCAGCGACATCATAGTCCAATGTTTTTGTTTACACCCTTCTCTTTATTACATTGCAGTTTGATAAATGAACAAGATTGTCTGTTAGCTAATAGCAATCCAATAGATTGACAGGGCGTCACTGCGTTGTAACTGTGTGCCGATTTGCAGGTGCTGTTTGTATGTGTGCGTCGAATAGACGAGGCGATGTGGTGATGTGTCACAGAGAAATTATAAAACTCTTCTAGTACAGAAGACCTCTCCGCACCAAAACCGGGGCCTCCCCCGATAGCTCCCCACGCCCCGCACCCCGCAGTGTCGTGGGACTCCGCTGGCTGGTGTAGGTGTACTCGATGAAGCATCAAGACTATTTATTTTTATTTTATTATTCTATTTTTCTGTTCCTCTATTTCTCTTTCTTCTTCTTCTTTTCAAGTCGTCATCATCATCATCATCTCAGCCGAAAGACGTCCAATGCTGGACAAAGGCCTCCCCCAAGGATCTCCACAATGATCGGTCCTGCGCTGCCCGCATCCAGCGGCTTCCCGCGACCCTCACCAGATCGTCGGTCCACCTCGTGGGGGGCCTGCCCACACTACGTCTTCCGGCGCGCGGTCGCCATTCAAGAACCTTTCTGCCCCAACGGCCGTCGGTTCTACGTGCAATGTGCCCAGCCCATTGCCACTTAAGTTTAGCGATTCTTCGGGCTATGTCGGTGACTCTGGTTTGGTTGGTGGTTTCAAGTCGTCAGCAACGACAAATAATCTCCCAAACCAGCTACTCGAACAGCGTCGTCAATAACCTTCATCAAGTCTTCTCGCGAGCAGGAGACAGGACAAGAAGGGCAGCAAATTAGATGGTCCATTCATTTTCAAGGGAACCATACTACACCTTTATTCCAAGTTCCCTTTCATTATCATTGAAGTCTGGAAGTTGTCCAGGCTATGCCTAGTTTCGGGTCAGGAGACGTGTGCGAAATGCCCCCATAGTTATCTATTTGAACCTGTCTTCAGACGAAATCCTCTCGTCTGCGTCTATAGACAGACTGCGCATATGAGGGGGGTGGAAGGGGGCTAACTGCTCCGGCTCGTAGCTCGCTCGGTACATTTTGTACCGTCTCTGGCTGGATACCGGCATATAGAGCTGAGAGTTAGCACATATCGATGTTGTGCTGTGCTTATTCCTATGATTCAGTCATACTAATATTATAAAGAGGAAAGATTTGTAAAACGTTACGTTTTTGTGTGTGTATATTTGTAATGAATAAACTCAAAAACTACTGTACCGATTTAAAAAAAACTTTCACCATTCGAAAGTTACTTTAACCTTGAGTAACATAAGCTACCTTTTTATTCCCACGGGGAAAACCGTTAACGCGTGTGGAGCCGCGGTGGAAACTAGTATTATATAAAGTAGATGCCAGGTACACGCAGTTTTTCGGTCCTGCGCTGCCCGCATCTAGCGGCTTCCCGCGACCCTCACCAGATCGTCAACCTCTACAGTTTCATTTTTTTTTATCGATATAGATTAACGTAATTTTTCCACTCTAGTCAGTAGCTCGTCGGGCGGCGACTGTGTGCGGCCAATAATTTTATTACGAGTTCATTAAGACACCCGTTGCGGACGTCAACTACACATACGATATTTTATACAATTTCTCTGTTATCCAGAGGAAATTGGTTCGTAATAACAGCACATCGTCGGCCAGTTAAATGCAAGCTCCGTTTGAAAAATAAGTTTGTTGATGAGATCCTAGGATACACAGGACTTTCCATCATCATCATCATCATTAACAGCTCATACATGTCCCCATCTTCCCATCATACTTCATATTATTTCATTTCATACTAATATTATAAAGAGGAAATATTTGTATTTTTGTGTGTATGTTTGTAATGAATAAACTCAGAAACTATTTTGCCAATTTCAATAATTCTTAACAAAGGCTACCTTTTACCGCGGGAAAATGCCTCATTCTCTCGGGAAAACCTGTTAACTTCTAAAATTCTAACGTATGATTATTATTATTTTGTATCCTGACCTGAGTAATTAAATTGAATAATTAATTGAATGATTTTATTGAACTTTTTGCTCTACGAGTTTTCTGAAAACGCATTTTTGTTTACTTTTCAAACAAATTGATCAGCTTTTGATTTCAAAAGTTCCTTCCAGTTCCTCACATCTTGTGCTGTGGCTTTTACCATTAAAAATTCTTCAGTTTCAATCCACGTGATTCCGACCTTTAGACCTAGTACTATTATTTTGTGCTTTAGCTCGCTCTCAACGGATCTGCGCCACGCTTTTTCTGACCTGTGTTTGTGTCGAAAGAGTACGACGAAACAAGCTTCACCGGACTTGTGGGGGAGCGAAACGCTCTACCCTAGAGTAGTCTCATAGTAAAGTTACAATGAACTTCATGGGCGAGTCCGACTCGCACTTGGCCGCTATTTTATTGTTTAGACTTGTATTCGTTTGAGACGAGAGCCGGTCTTGGTTTGAGCAAAGCTTCTTAACTCCTGATATGACGTCGTTAAGTGTTTAAAAAAAACCTATGATGAATAAAGAAAGACTTCGACTTAGTATTTCGATTAGTTTTAAAATGCGTTTTATTATTTTCAAAGGGGCTTCTAATATTGTTAAGACACCTTCACCTAATATGCTGGAGCGTCATCTGAAGTCAGCTCCTCATCAAATTACAGTTGATGGCTGTTTTCTGGTATACTGAAGTATGTTTTTTGAATGTTATTTTCCATTTTTGTTTAGTCACGTTTTGTATGATAATTTATCTCCCAAAAACACCGTGACTCGTAACAACAAAGTCGCTCTTACGACTCTTTCAATTAAGTTCCTTTTTATTAGGGTTCCGTAGCCAAAGGGCAAAACACGGAACCCCTATGGATTCGTCATGTCTGTCTGTCTGTCCGTCCGTATGTCACAGCAACTTTTTTCCGAAACTATAAGAACTATACTGTTGAACCTTGGTAAGTAGATGTATTCTATGAACCGTATTAAGATTTTCACACAAAAATAGAAAGAACCATAAAATTTTGGGGGTTCCCCATATATAGAACTAAAACTCATACGTGTGGTGTATCTATGGATAGGTCTTCAAAAATGATACTGAGTTTTCTAATATATATATTTTTTAAACTGAATAGTTTGCGCGAGATACACTTCCAAATTGGTAAAATGTGTGTCCCCCCATTTAACTTCTAAGAATGAGAAAACTAAAAAAATATATATGATGTACATTACCATGCAAACTTACACCGAAAATTGGTTTGAACGAGATCTAGTAAGTAGTTTATTTTTTAACTAGCGACCCGCCCCGGCTCCGCACGGGAAAATGGTTATTGTGGGTTATCCTTCAGTATATTATGCATGTATTATACATATAAACCTTCCTCTTGAATCACTCTATCTATTAAAAAAAACCGCATCAAAATCCGTTGCGTAGTTTTAAAGATTTAAGCGTACAAAGGGACATAGGGACATAGGGACATAGGGACATAGGGACATAGGGACGGAGAAAGCGACTTTATTTTATACTATGTAGTGATACGTCATAAATCGTAAACAGCATTTACCTTTCACTATTATTAAAACATCGATCAAAGTTACAACGAATTACAATAACTTATATAATATGTTATTAATTGCTGCTACGGAACCCTTCATGGAAGAGTCCAGACTCGCACTTTGCCACTTTTTTTAGTTCAAAAGTTACCTACAGCTGAAGTTTTTGTCTTGACTCAATCCTTTTAGTGGTTTCTTTGCTGAATTTTCAATGTTTTTGCCACGTGACCGTTTATATAAGCCAGATTTTGGGTAATGCGTATTTTCTTGAAAAAGAACATTTTCCATTCTTGAAGATTTGTAAGGCGCTTCTTTTATTTCACACTGCGACTTTTTGTATCGATGTGCGCTACTCTTGCGCTACTGCATCATCGCCCCATATTACGGAGATTCCGGGTTCGAATCGCACACACCACATTGCATACTTGGGCTCTCCGAGAGTCCCTACTTGGACATGTTTTTCTTGCTCCGGCTAACCTGAGTCTGGAATCTTCCACTTCCGAGTTCCAGATTGGCTATGGTTGTCTATGTCCAGCCGGGAGGCTTTCAGAAAGCGGAACATAATATGTATGGATCTGGCAGTGGGTTTCTTTTTTTCTTTTTCTTTTTTGAATTGACCTATGCTTGTGTCGAAAAGGTACGACCAATCAAGCTTCACCGGACTTGCGGGGGAGCGGAAGACTCTACCCCAAAAAAAGTCATGTACCAACGCGTCTAGGGGCGGCTCGAGGGAGCCTCGGACGGACCTGGACCTAGCGCGTTGATACTGAAAAACATCGCCTGAGGGGCTCCGTCTCTTATTATCAATTTTGATTTTGGTTCTGGCCGCGCCCCCGTCGTCGGCGCGGCGGCTACGTTTAGAAGGGTCTGGGAGTGGTGTTCGAGCACGCCACAATTTGCGTCTCGCTTGAGAGGACTAGGCTGTCAGTGGGGAGGTTGACGCTGTTTAGAAAGCTTTTTCGACTTTTCAGTCTTTGCCCATCTAGTGGGTCCATATGTCGTCTTCCGACTTTGGTCTAACTAACGCATCAGAAGTTAAAAAGCTTTGCTAGTTAATAATTTAAAGAATTGATGCGATATTAATTTGAATAGAACTGGCAGGTTTGAGCAATGTTTTCACTGCTGTGGAGAAGAATCTGCTGAAGGTTATGGCGCAAGATGGAAAAATATGCTGCGTTTAAAATATTATAAAGATTTTAATATACTTTAACTAGCGACCCGCCCCGGCTTCGCATGGGAAAATGGTTATTGTGGGTTATCCTTAAGTATATTATGTATGTATTATACATATAAACCTTCCTCTTGAATCCCTCTTTCTACTAAAAAAAAACGCATCAAAATCCGTTGCGTAGTTTTAAAGATTTAAGCATACAAAGGGACATAGATGGGGACATAGGGACAGAGAAAGCGACTTTGTTTTATAATAAGTAGTGAGTAGTGATGTAAAATAATACACTTCATTTGAAATGTTCCACCATAAAATTCGAGTTACGTAATAACTAACCCCACTCAAAAATACGAAACAAGCAAAAAATATGACTGGAGCTAAAGTGTTGGAACCAGCAATTAAAATACGTAATAACTGGAAGCAAGTCGACGCAAGTTAAACAAAGCGATGAAAATAATTAATCGTTGACACGCTAAATGTCTGGCGGTCTGGGAATATGCGTCACGCGAAATTATTTATTGTAGTTTGGTACTATCATGCCGACCTTTCACTAAATGAAAAAAGAGATTATCACTTTAGAACTACATGAAATGTGAACCATGTACAAGCAAACTTGCCTTGCCAAAATCCATCTTTCTAGGACACATCTTGACAGATCATCATCCAGCAATACTAAAGTCTGACAAGGATTTAAATGAACGTGACCAAAAAAGGAACTAACGCTTCCATCTTGAGTAAAGCCATTTCTGAACATCTCTTGTATTTCGTGCAGCACCCTCTTCTACATTATTTAGATTATTGACGAACGGTATCTAGATAGATCAACGCAGCTTATCCATCTCCCTGATATAGATAGATAGAGATAGAGTGTCCACTGCTGGATTGACTGCTCCTCCATAACGAGCTTCTGCTCCTCCATAAAGAGCATCTGCTCCTTTTGCTTCCACGTCCTGACATTTGAGTTACCAATATTAAGTATCTTTAAAACCCGACCAGAGAAATGAAAAACCTCGCCATATTGCGGAATTTCAATGGAACTAATTTTATAAGGAAAATTGTTGCCATAGTCGTAAAAATATACACGTGGTGCCCCCTGAGTAGTTTTTTATTTCTTTGGTCAGGCTTTAGTCGCCTCGTATACTCGTATATCATCTATAGCAGTAGTTGGATTGGTTCCTTCATAATTTGTGGTTGGTTCTATTCTATCAGGTTTCACCTCGGGGAAAAGTATTTTCGTCTGCCTATTTATTGTTTGTCTGTTCTCTTCTATCTACAGTTCATAGAGTTTCTAGTATTTTTCGTGACTTTCTGTCTATATAGTACTATACTAGCTTTCCGCCCCGCGGTTCCGCCCGCGTTTACCGTTCTTCCCGTGGGAGTGAGGTATTTTCCCGTGGTAAAAAGTAGCCTATGTTACTCTCCAACCTTTCAACTAACTCTATGCCGAAAATCAAATCAATTGGTTGCTTAGTTCGGGCGTGAAGGAAGGACAAACAAACAAACAACCCTTTCGCATTTATAATATTAGTATGGATGCCCTTTTCTAGCAGCCGCGCCTTTCATCAGATCGTCGGCCCACACTGTAGAGAGCTGCCCACGCTGAGTCTTCCACTGCGTGGTCGTCATTGAAGAACCTTGCCCCTGCCGTCATTTCTACAAGCGATTATTTGTCGCCCACGATACTTCAGTACGTTTTGTTTTTATTTAGGGTTGTCGGTAAATCTTCAGGAACTTTGATTTACCGTTGCGTTTCAGGAAGGGATGGCTAGTAGTATAATATTTTATGTAAAAAAATAACTTTTCGTTATAAAATAAAGTATAAGTTAATTTTAATAAAAATAAATAGTAATAATAATCATCACCAATCCGCCAATGTGCTGCCATCTGGTGAGTTGTAGTAGAATTACCTTAAGATTTTAATGTTTCTTATTTAGTGCGAATAAAGATTAAAGATTTTAGTTGTATGTAAGGTCAACAAACGTCTTTTTTTGTCATATCCATAAACACTTTTCTTCATGTGTATAAGAAAATATACGTACTTTCATATTTTATTAATTTAGCTACATTGTATATAACTTAACAAATAGGATTTTTTCTTTTTTAAATCGGATGTCTATCTAAAAAGCTCCTAATGCCATTTAACTACACACAAAAGATACAAAAATTTCTTAAAATTATATGCATCAATAACTTACTAATTAAATTCCCATACATAAACACCGAACAGTTACTTAACTACCTGAATAAGCGATAGCATCGCGGCGAATTTGATGTCAATATGTGTTAACACTAAGCTATTTAGTTCACGACTCCGACCCCTTTTCACCCCCACCCACACATCCACACATCGCGTCTGTGTTGCGAAAACACATAGACAGAAGCAATTTTTCACTAGGGAGCTTTACGCACACGTGTAAGTGAGGGGGTGTGGGTGGGCGTCTGTCTGTGTGGGTGTAAAGTGTGTTGCCCCCCGAAAAGTTTGGTTGAGCAGAATTTGTTCGCATCGTCTAGACGCGGTGAAGTTGCAGAGGTGATTCGTAGTGTTATGAACTCTAGACTATTTTTGTTTCGCAATTTATTATCTATTTATATTCCTTTAGACTAAGCAATTTATTTTATAACAGATTATTTTTTATTACATTGATTTATTATTCACTTTATGCTTTAATTGAGTGAGACTGCTTCTGATTTATTTTTTAAACATAAGTTTAAATTACCTGCCATGCAAAATAAAAAAAAATAGAGTGGGGCGAGGTTAGCGAGATCAATTTTTGGCCTGTGTTTAGGAAAAATTGAGTCTCTACATTAAATTTTATGAAGAAAATACTTTACTTCTATTATGCAATTTTTTTGTGTACAGTACTCATCATAAATGTAAAGTTAGTAATTAATTAACTAATATTTTTTACCGAATACTTAAGTTCTTTGGTCACATCTCCAGAAATGAGAACTCGATCGAAAGACTCGTGGTCCAGGGTCAGGTTGAAGGCAAGAGAGCGCGTGGCCGATCACCTACTCGGTGGACTGATCTCATAAAGAAGGCAACGGAGTCTACCATGGTCCAATGTACTCGCAACGTCTCTAACCGGCAGAAGTGGAGGCAAATCGCTGAGAAAGCAATCACCCGGAAAGTTTGCGACCCAACGAACATCTCTCCGTGTACCTCATCTGCGCAACCACGACCACTCTGACAAGAGTGCACGACTAAAATTTTTTACAGCTGAGAATATAATAAAAATTAAAATAGTATAAAGTTAAAAATTTACAACTGCTAAAACTTGAAATAAAAAACCAGCTGAAGAAAACCGAATGAACGAGTCTTGTAGACCGATCAGAATTGAACTCTATATCTGAAAAGGTGCCTGTAGATAGATACTGCAAGAAAATCATGACAAGGGAATGCATCGAAAATGATTATGGAATGTGTCAGAAAGGGACAACAACACTGCAGTTGGTTAAACTCGGTTGGTTAGACACAGATCAAAGATTGAATACCGAGAAAATCGAGCTTGGGAAAACGCTGTACTTTGGTGAAGTTACAAGTTGAAAATGTACCATTCGCAGTTCAGTTAAGGTTGTAAGTTGATTGAAGCATCCAGTGCTTGGGTTGTTCGTAACTGAGGGATTCTTGGCTCTCAACTGTGGCAGATAATCAATATCCGCTTGGCTTGTGGACACTATAATAATATACGCTACCCGCTAGCCGTCTCTGTCTGTCTTCGGCATCAGCCGTTAGCTGTGTCTCACTCACACCATTATCTAAAATGAACAGCAGCGTAGATTTAGTAAATGATAAGTGTGAGAAAGTATTTATCAGTATTGTGTAGCGTGATGTGCGTAATTATGGAACCTATTTGGTGAATTAGGGGTTAGAGGGGGTGAACAATGTAGTTGGGGGAAGGAGATGAAAATAAAAATAAAAGGGTTTGTTAGGATAGGAACTTATAAAAGTAAACTTTCAATCTTAGCGTTTAGACAAAGGATAACAATAAAAATAAAACAAAGTAAAATATATAACTCCTCCACTAGTTTATAACTATTTATAAATTACATACGTATGTGTGTAGTGACTGTGTTTGTGTATTGATTTTTGTTTGCGTTAAATAATAGATTAATAAGACTGCTGTTGCTGAATTAATTAGCATCAGCGTACTCTACGAAACAAGAAAAACATTTCATTTTATAAAGTTATTTTTATTGCCGGGTGGAGCCATATATAATAATAAATAAATATACCTACAACTTTGAATATATTTCGCGATACGTAGAAGATTATTCCTCAATTTTTAAAATTCATTCTAATCGGTGATAAAGTTTTTTTTTTACTTTAGGATATTTACATCACTTAGGTAGTTAAGTCGAGGCGAATTCACAATTTGGCTGTCTTCTGTGGAGAACTCGCCGAAAGAAACTCCACAGGCGTTGCATCTTTACAAAATATTTTACAAAATTATAAATTATTATTTTATACAATATTATTATATAACAAAGAGTGCAAACGAAATATACAATTAGAGGAAGGCGACCAGTCAAAGTAGAAAAACTAAACTATAAAACGAATCAATCTAACACAAGCACAACCGGCAATCGACTATAGAGCAGATCAGCTACCTCGAAGCAGCCTATTCATTTGAATATTATAAACGCGAAAGTTTATGAAGAGAGTGCATGAAAGTTTGTAAGTCACGTTCACGTAGATAAAACTGTCGATACTTTGTTTTTGGAAAAATTGATTTTGTCCATGGTCAAAGAAAACAAGGTCTAACCGTTAGACCACGTGACTGACACGAGCCTACGTCATCTTGCGCTGTTCGTCCTTGTCGAATGCGTGTTAATAGACAAGGATGAACAGCGCAAAATGACGTAGGCTCGTAGTCACGTGGTCTAACGGTTAGACCTTGTTTTCTTGGACCATGATTTTGTCTTATGCCATAGTTACTTATTTTTTTACTATCGTAATAATGACACTCATGACATAAAAAAAAATGTTTTGAAATGTTGTGTGTAGTAATTTAGTAAAGAATTCAGTTTTAAAAAGATAACGAGACCTCGAAATGCCTCAAAGAAAAAAACCATAAACATTACTGTAAGCAATAAAAATCTTTATTCTATAGGATAGGTACGTGTTCATTGATTGCAGTACGACAAGAAAGAGTAGATAAAATAATTATATGACTACACAAATAAAAATAATAAATGAACAACAGTACACATAACTTGTCTGTTCACAAAAAATGTTTTAAATATCTACCCTATTTAGAGAATCCTTATTCATAATATTTGTAGATTCTTAAAATAACTAACAATACCAGATAAGTAACTTTCACTGTAGTATTAGGACGCTTGCCTACGTACAATTTATCATACTCTTTTAATCGCAAATTTTTTTAGCGGTTTCGCTTTACTATCAGAAAGATCACAGAAATTGTCGCTCGTTGTCGAATGCCCATCGGTCGTTGCCGTTATTTTCAGGAGTAGTACCCTATGTTCCTGCTAGATGTCAATGTACTGAAAATCGCCAATCAACAAAGAAAAGAATCAATGCTTATTTGATAGTGAAACCACACCATAGATATGAGCGCCACGCCGGCGCGCCACCGCCGCCGACGAAAAGCTCGCGCCGCCGCCGCCGAGAAAAAACGTCGGCGCGCCGATATCCAAATTTTATCACAATTTTTACTATAAATAATTGATTGAATGTATTTTTTACATTATTTTATAACATATCTATCAATTGATTTGTCTACTGTTGCTACAAACTAAGATTTTCTTCGCTTATTTTGCTTTCAAAGCAGCCGACATCTACTTGTTAAGTAACATTACCTCGGCTGCAATGCGAAATTTCTCAAAATATTTTATTGTTATTGTTCATAATGTTGGATCGACAACAAACTGTGAGAAAAGAACAAAATTGACATTATTTTTTACTTTATTTTCGAAATTTTTCTTTGATCAAGAAAGGACAAGGTCACGCCGCCGACGCCGCCGCCGCCGACCCTAAAAACTCGGCGCGCCGCCGCCGATCCAAATCCTATCGGCGCTCATATCTACCACACCATGGTTTGGTGGTAAAATAATTGCAACTTTTGTATCTACTCTTCCTTGTGGCACTGCATAAAACTATTACTAAATCTTTTCTGAGAGTTTCAAAGGTTCGATTTCAGGTATATCTGAGTCAGAAGTGCTACTACACCGGCTTCTGCAAGTCGAAAAGCAAGTGTCGCCTTCTCCGAATCGTTCTCCATCAGCTAAAGTCTGAGGAAGCTTCCTTCCCCGAGTCTCGGGCAGTAACAAACAACATAATCCAAATATAAGTGCTGATACTCCAAAAACTACAGTAGGAATTTCTGGTCTAAATGTATCTAGTAATGTTATCAGTGGGGTCAGAGCCGCTGACAAACTGGCACACATTGACCCAAGGCCTACACCTGAACTTCTTACAACTGTTGGAAATAATTCTGCAGAATATTTGTAAATGATTGCAAACGAAGCCGATCCTATAAATTTTCCTATCATAGCAGCTACAGTAACTGATGTTGAAGCCAAAGGAAGGAATACTATAACTAAGCATGCCATACCACTCAATGATAAAGACGTACTGAGAACCGCTCGATGGCCAACTTTATTTGCAAAATACATGCCCATTATGTAACCAGGTAGTTCTACAAATCCACTCAAAAACAACATCAGGTAAGGATTTCCACTCAGTTTTCCAGTGTTTAATGTCAATCCATAATACACAACTGAAACTGCCAACCAACATCCACATAGTATCAATGTCCTTTTAGCCATATTTGGAGTTCTAAACAAATCAATAACACCTGTGGAACGTTTCTCTAATGGATCACATAAAGCTTTGTAATGCGAAGTGATCAAAGGAACGTCTAGTTCTTCTTTAGACTTATTAATCTTTAAGCCTTTTTCTACTATAGCAATAGCTTCGCGCACACGACCTTTAGCCCAAAGCCATCTAGGAGATTCGTCCATTAAAAACCAGTGCGGTAGCATCAGAGCCGCATGTGAAGCGTACACTATCTGTAACCAAAATCTACTTTCAATCAGGTATCCCCATACGCCTAAAAGCATTATGCCAATTCCGAACAAAATCTGGAAAAGGGCTCCACAGCATGCTCGCTTTGAAGGCCCTACCAGTTCTATCATCAATACATAACCAGCTTTAAAAGGACTAACACCGAATATTCCAAAAAGGAACCGAACTACCACAAATGTATAGTATTCTGTAGTAAATGCCACTATGATCCCACATATGAATTGAAGAGTTGCTGTCCACAGGTAAACTGTTCTTCTCCCAAAGGTGTCACAGAGTGGTCCAAGCACAATGGAGCCGATAACTACTCCAGTCATGAAGATCGCTTGGGCTGTTGCGCCCATCCATCTTCGATTGCAGACAAAGTCCCATTCTATTCCTCTGGATGATTTAGTGTATCTGTTATCGTAGACCCATGAATCACATTCTTCAACGGTTTTGTTGATACCGTACAGATGGCAGGAATCTACCTTGCCATAGTGGTCTGTTGGTATATTGTCTGTGATTTCTGAGGAATTCCAGTGTTCAGTGTGATTCGGGCTGTCTACTCCATTTATGGCGCACCTGGAATAAGAAAAATACAAAGTTTTATTTCTTGATTCAATACTTAATTTACGAAAAGACTTTGGAAACTACAGCTTGATTGTTGATTGTTGAATTGAATTTGATTGATTGTCGTGTGGTAAAACGCTCGCCTCGCATTACAGAGGTTTCGGGTTCGAGTCCTGGTGGGTGGTCGAACAGATATCATTTTGTGATTCTTTCGCCAGTTAAGTTAGATAGAACATTGCGGGTAGATTCACCTGATTATTCTAAAAGTAAGATCGTGCTTCGGAAGGCACGTAAAACCGTTAGTCCCGGCTACTATCTGTACGGATGTAGTAGTTTTTTTCATGAGAGATCCTTAAGTGGCTCAATAATTCTGACACCATGGTTTATTTATGAGGTAGGTCAATCCACACGATAAGCAAGCGAGCAAGCATTACTGATTAAAAAATTCCCATTTTTTGAAATTATATAATACGTTTGGGAACCATTTGAGCATTGACTTCAATTTAGATTACATAGGTGCTTGTAAGACCTAATTTATAAATGGCGGTGAAGTAAGTATTGTGATTATAATATATTATATTAGTTTTTTGGTGATAAAATGAATAGTATTTATTGTAACGATCCTTGTACAATATGTCAACAGTAATTTTATCGCGTAACTAATATACTCCTATAATTTGATAGAAGGAAAATTATACTAGCTGGCCGACATAAAACATTTTCCACAAAAAATAGGCAAAAATATTATTCAAAGTATATTAAGTTATCCAGAGCCGCAAAAACTGATAATAAAATATTTTTTACTAGCTGCCCGCCCGCGGCTACGCCCGCGTTAGTTTTCGACTTTTCCCGTGAGAATGAGATGTATTTCAGCCTGAATTTTGAAGCCTTTATCCATACCCAAAAGTTAGCCCCATGGACTTGCAGCACAAACTGGTAGCATTGGTACTGGACGAAGTCACCTGCAATAGGTATGTGTAACGAGAGACTACCTGTGGTCAGGAACCGCAGCGATGGTCACCAGAGCGATCATGGCCATGCCAGTGGGTATAGCCCCAAGGACTTGCAGCACAAACTGGTAGCATTGGTACTGGCCGAAGTCACCTGCAATAGGTATGTGTAAGGAGAGACTACCTGTGGTCAGGAACCGCAGCGATGGTCACCAGAGCGATCATGGCCATGCCAGTGGGTATAGCCCCAAGGACTTGCAGCACGAACTGGTAGCATTGGTACTGGCCGAAGTCACCTGCAATAGGTATGTGTAAGGAGAGACTACCTGTGGTCAGGAACCGCAGCGATGGTCACCAGAGCGATCATGGCCATGCCAGTGGGTATAGCCCCAAGGACTTGCAGCACGAACTGGTAGCATTGGTACTGGCCGAAGTCACCTGCAATTGATGGAGAAAAACTTCAGATGGTGTTAAATATTTATGCATTTCTATTCACATTATTGAATAGCCTCAACCCGCTCAATCTTTTCAGTGCGCTATTTTCCAACTAAAGGTTGCTTGGCAGAGATTTCTACCTTAGCAATAAGGCCACCTTTTGAATCTTTTATTTGTTTTAAGTTGTTTTCTTGTGTACTGTTTATTTTGGTGTGAATAAATTATATTGTAACTAGCTTTCCGCTTCAGGGCTCCGCCCGTGTTAGGTGCTAACTTTTTTTGTACCTACTTAAATATAAATATTATTGTTTGAAATCCGCTTAAATGGTCAGCAACTTGTAACTTGTAAATTTGTGGTGAAATAAATGGTTTAAATGCTTTACCAGGTTTTCCCGTGGGAAACAAGTATTTTCTCGCGGTAAAAAGTAGCCTATGTGTTATTCTGATGTAGGTATAAGCTATATTATTGCAAATTTTCATTAAAATCCTCCTCCTTACTACGCATGTTTCTCTTTCGCACCTATGAATTTTCATTTTATTCAATGAAAGACAATATATTTTAGGTATGTACGAGTATAACGGTGCACGCATGCACCTAAAATGTCCCTGTATGGAATATTACCATGTAACAAGGAAAAATTACAATAACTTATAATATATCCTCATAGCAAACGAGCGGAAATTTTTGTTACAAGATATCAATCAAAATAAATTATAACTGTAATCTATAATAATAAGCCAGTACGTATAGTATAGTATTATGGAAAATATTTTATTGCAATTTTATTGATTATTTTCATGTTATCAACTATATTTCATCAAGTTTAAATTATATTGTTTGTTTCCGTATACCGTAAACATATTTTTTGTTTCCATGGTAATCCATTAATAAAACATGAATAAAGAAATGTGTCCGTCTGTCTGTCGGTTGTACACGATAATCTCTGGAAATACTGGACGGATTTTAATGAAACTTTACAATAATATAGTTTATATATTAAAATAACACATAGGCTACTTTTTAGTTAGTAAGTTAGTTAGGTAAACAAAATTAATGATTGGATAGTATTTAACCGTACCTCAAATTATTCTCTTGTTCCACCTAAATATCTTCACCAAATTATACTCTTGTTCCACCTAAAATACTAATTGTGCACAAAAACATGCAAACTTGAGACTTCTTGAGTTATCAACTTTGAAAAATTCAAAACTACGGCGGTCGCCGGCCGCTGCCGCGGCACGCTCGCTCCGCTCGCTCGGCTCCCTCCGCTCGCTCGGCTCCCTCCGCTCTGTTATTGACATCAGTCTAACCTAACCTAACCAACCGTTTTGATTCTGGGTAGATTTGTTTTTTTTTAGAGGGGGGCTGCGCCCCCCCGTCCCTCTGCTTCGGTTCACGCCCTTGGGTATTTGGTGCAAGATTAGTATTTTTAGTGCACGAATAATATATTTGTTGTAAGATTCGATTTTTTGGCCAACAGAAAATTATATTCCTTAATGATTTAATTATTTGCAAGGTGGCAACACTGACCAAAAATTTGGTTAGCTACCGGTAGTCTACGGAATTTTTACATCTATAGTCACGCCTCTTTCCCGGATGGGTAGGCAGAGACCACTTCCAAAAATACTGAATTACCTATCTAATACTGTGCGCACGTAATAATGTGTGTAAAAATAGAAATACGCATATTCTAGTGCTCTAGTATCTAAAAACTTCGCACATTTCGCCCACGTATTACGGCCTTATTTTTCGTCGACAGTTCGCTATTTTCTCATTACATTGCGTAATTTTGTCACCATACGTCTTTGAATAGCCATACCTAAACGTCATTGTATATTGAACTTAGCGGAATATCATGTGTACCTATAGATAAAGATGTTTGTATCTAATCGTCCGTCTGTTAGCATTTATATTTATTTATAGTTCCTTCCTTCTACATAAATGTCAACATACTGCTTCTGCTAATCGTACTTATTCTATGTAAATAAATACTAAATTCCAAGGTCATCAATCATTGTGGTCACAGGTAGGTATATGTAGTAGATAGGTACTTAGGTGTGGTATGAAATAAGAACTAGGTTAGTATCTAGTTCTAAGTTAATATCAGCAGGAATTTGTTACACTAGCGAGCAATCAGGACTCTGTTTATCAAAACTTAAATTTTCAGGTGATAGATAAGAGACCACCAAAACCTTTTTCGTTTTCACTTGTACCTAGTACCTACAGATGCAACGTTAAGTTTATTACGTAGATATTATGCATGTATTATCATTTTAGGTATTTTAGCCTTATTTTCTGTACTAATAATAATAATTATTTATATTAGGTACAATATGACTCAAAATTCCTGTACATTAAGAAACAGTATCCCATGCATCGATGGTGGTGGTCTAAATTTATACACGTCATCTGTCTTTTGACTTTTCTCGTGGGAATGAGATATTCTCTTTCAGCTAAAAGTATCCGATGTCACTCGCCGGCCTTCAATCTACATAATATGTATTGTCCGTCCATATTATGGGCAATAAATCTGGTCAATCCGTTGCTATGGAGTTTCTTCCGGCGAGTTCTTCTCTACAGAAGACAGCCAAATTGAGAACTCGCCTCGACGACGTCGAAAAATGATTTGTAAAGTCTTACTTTGAATAAAAACTTTTTGAACTTTGAACTTTTAAACTATGTTTCTGTATAAAAGAAGGACAACAACAAAAAAACAAACTTTTAAGTAAGTACCTGTTTCAAAATAACCTGAGTTCAGCTCATATAATTTTGCCCTCGAACTTGCACATAATGAAGGATTTTACTATGCTGTTATCGGTAATGTGCAATAAGGTTTGTTTTCGTCTGAGCTGTCCACCATCCTGTTTATACATACATCTCTGTTTTCCATACCGGCGTTGTGTTCTATGTCGCCGGGTTTTTAACTTAGTTTACATACTTAACAATGTGGAGTAAAAATGCGTATTCGGCACGCAAAAAACCGAGCAAGGTAATACTAACGGCTGTTTAAGGGCTTGAAAACACCTTCCTAAATTTAGTCATCTGAATAAAGGTACTAAATTAAGTCAAGGGTATGAGAATTTAGTCCCCGAAGCAAAACATTCAAGAGAGTGTCACTGAATTTTGAAGTTTATAATAAATTTAATATCTTGCCACTGCTGGACATTTGCCTCTCCCATCACTTTTCCTATTTCTTCTTATAAAAACACTTCTTCCGATATCTGATGCGTGTTATTTAGTATTATAAAGTCTATGTATTTACCCTTCTTGTTGATATGCATACCTACGACTATATAATATACGCTAGCTACTGAATAAGTGGCATACCTAGTAAGAATTTTTAACGTAGGTATATTTAAAAAGTAGTGGACATAGTGGTTTGCGACATGCATAATCTGAAATTACTTTTAATTTAGACTCGTCTAATAGCAATTTTCGAATGATTATTCGCTTTTGCCGATGTAAATGAATGCTGAGTTCATCCATAGTTTTATTTTTTTACTAAAGCCTATTTGTTTATTAAGGATTAAGTTATAATATGAATTATTACAAATAAATTAGGTAGTTACTCACCAAGTTTCCCCATAATTTTCTCTAGTCCATCGTCTTTAATTGTCGCCATTCCGAGTTATCATAAAATCTCCTTCCTTGACTCAAAACTTCTCCAAACACTCAACACTAAACACAAGAACAGTTTCACAGAAATTCAGTTATAAAAATTTCCATTCACTGCTTGCTCACGCGCATCTTATACACCACGTCTGCGTCGTCGGAGGCTTCGAAATTCGAATTTTATTTCAAGTCTGGTCCGACTTCGCTTTTGAGTGACCACAGGTATTGTGGCCAGAACCCATGCTGTTGAAAGACAGAGACAGCAATATCGCCCGTTTTTTACGCACGTCTCCCTCTTTCAGCGAACAGTACAAAAATTCCTATATCAAATTGACGCTATATCTAAGTTTACGGGTTTATATCTAAGTGATCGTAATAACTGCTAATTGTAAAAAAAAATGTTTGATTTATTTTGATTCAATGTTTCACCGATGCCTAACGAATTGTAGAATGAGTAAGATAAACATTCAACACTTAGCCGATAACTGCAAACAAATCAACTAAAAAAAACATTTCCAGTGGCTACTGTATAATAACGTAAATCGTCAGAAACGTGCGCTTGCGACTATAATCGCGGAGTCAGTAGCTGCTATTTATTCTGTGGTGGAGATTTAAGTTTTATAAATACATATATTTTTTCCCGTCCAAACGCGCGGTGCGCTGTCCGTACGTATCGTTTTTAGGGTTCTGCGGTTTAAATTAGAACCTGCCTGCTAATCCTTTTGACACCTAAAAAAGAGCTAATACTTCAAATGGCTGAAGCGCATCCGTTTAGGAACTACGATTCCACAGACGGACAGACAGACAGACTTATAACACCTTTCGTTTTCGTCGGGGGTTAAAAATATATGTACCAACAAAATTTGTTTTTTTTTTTTATTATTATTTACGGAAGAGAAAACTACCCATTTGTATAGTAGGTTTATCTCTAGACGAAGTCTGAACCAAGAAATCACCAAAATAATAAAAAGAGATACAGAACCCACGCTCAAAATGACTGATACATATCTATCTTGATGGTTTTTCACTCTAATGATGACTACTGGGCGATTAAATTTAGCCAACAACGTCTTGTGCGGGCGATCCCAGTAACACTTAACTTTTATAGACTCTGAGATTTGCCGATAAGACTTATTATTGCATAAACGTCAAATTGCACACGTGCATATATTGTGGTATTTTATAGGCATAGAAAACAAGCCATTAAAAATAGTCTATGTCTACGTCTACAGTCTGGGCTAATTTTTCAATGTAGACGGAAGTTATAAATGAAGTTATATTATAACAAAAAAAGTTCAAAGAATTGAGGAAAAATAACAAAATATAATAAAATTATACTTTAGGTTTCCGCCCAACGGCTCTTCTCTCGTTAACAGTGTTTCCTGTGGGAATGAAGTATTTTCCCTTGGTAAAAGGTAGCTTATATAGATAGCTTCTAGGTCTATTCTATCATACCCCAAGGTCCGATTGGTATAGATACCAAGTTTCATCAGAATCGGTTCAGTGGTTTTGGCGTGAAAGCGTAACAGACAGACAGACAGACAGAGTTACTTTCGCATTTATAATATTAAAAATAATAAATAATATACCTAGTAGGGATGAGCATATTAGTAGGGAATCTAGGGAAGTAGGGGATAAGTGATTTGTATTTGATTGCACACTAGAAGATACATTACAGTAAAGCCTGACCAAAGAAATAAGAAACCTGCTCTGGGGGCGCCACGTGTATATTTTTACGAATATGGCAACAATTTCCCTTATAAAATTAGTTACATTGAAATTCCGCAATATGGCGAGGTTTCTTATTTCTTTGGTCGGGCTTTACACTAGTTAAAAAAATCTAAAAAATTCTAAATTCTAATTTATTTTAGTCATTATAGGCTTCCTTGAACACTGAATGACGTAATTTCAAATGTTAAAAAGCTTTGCTTGAAATTAGCTATCCTATTTTTTTCTTGCAGGTGAGGCATCCTGTAATGTTGTGGTGTAACTCATTGGATTTTTTACCTCCGTACTTTGTCTAGCAATGGACCATTTATAAATAAGCTACGGTAAAGTTCCTGCAAGATAAGATAAGATCTGCACCTTTTCTTATACCCAAAATAAAAGGAGGTACATAACCCAGGTAGTAAGATTAGAAATTTATCTCGTCTCACTTAAACGTGCCTAAACTTAGTATGATATAATGCGAAAGCAACTGCAGTTTTTTTTATCAACATAAAAAGTTTGCCTGTTTTCACGCTTAACTACAGAATAAATAATAGTACTAGCTTAAACTAATAAAAGGATTTAAATGAAATTTGAAAAGAGGATAGTTTTTATTTAGTATTTACACATAGTTTACTAATCACACCGGGAAAAACTTTTATTACTAGAAAAGAAAATATATTATAGAGAACGGAAAACAAATTTTCCACTTTAAAAAAGCACCATAATATTCGATATTAATTTAAACGTACCTATGCTATAAGTTATACTCATATCACAGAATACCAAATAGTAGTCCCTACAGAAGCTCCACTAGGCGACATAATTCAAATAAATTGCAACCCTATCTCCGTTATCATAAAGTGCAATTCAGATCGCACGGCGCTAGGCGAAAAAACGAAGTTGCTGCATCTCTTTCTCTCGCGTTGCGCTATCTCTTTTGCCACTCTACTAACACCTTTAGGGCTGTCGTCTTTGAGAAAATAAAACATCTTATTTATTAACCTATAAGGTACCTACCTTTTACTCAAACAAATGATGGTTCAAATAAACCAATGCTACTACTATTTACTAAGTAATAGTATTACTAGTATTATAATGTTTGCAAACTATATTTACTCGTCAGTAGGTAGGTAAGTACTTTAGTTTATGAAAATACGTCATAATGTTACTGTATAGGTTTGTCAGAGAAAATTATGAGGACAAGAAAAGAGATCTAAAAAAGACATCCGATCCAGTCCTTTTCCTTTTATTTTTGCATCCATAAACACATCAGCATTTGTCGTATTGTTGTGAAGTCATTTTCGTAATTTGAGCGAGCGGAGCGGCGCGTAATAACGACGCGTCACGCGCGCCCGGCGACTGTTCGCGTACTGATGTAGCTAGCCCTGCCTTTCATCGGCCGGGGCGATATTTCGCCCGTCATACCTATTCTCACGAGTGGAACCCCCCTGCTCATATGTACGCAGGTGATGTAACAATCTAAGTCAAGGCCAAAGAGCAACGTATTTTTAAATACCTACTCCATAGAATTTGATATGGCTGATATCAAATTGTAGAACGTATTAAGATGGTATTAGAGTCCTTGTTAGTATGAAATATTTTCCACAAACGACCGGATGACAAGTACCATGTTGAGACTTGATTCCATAATGTGTTGTCTTCATTCAAATCAGGAACTTACCTACCATCTACCAACATATTATTATTGAATTGAAAGAACACTTTTGTATTATTTAAATTGGAGTCCTAAAACACTTCTCTAGGTTTTCTATGATTCTCCTAGTTTAGCTGCCTTTACAAATATAATATATAATATATTTTAAACTAGACGTATAAGATTAAATTACAAATATAAACGATCTAACTTTTATATTTGTAAATGAAAATGTTTAATTTAATGTACTTTTTCTCGAAGTAATAACTTAATTATGTGTAAGGGTGACAGACAGACAGCAGACAGATTTTTTGTAATTATTCCAAAACTCCTTTGTCAGTCACAATTTATTGTCTGTGATAATGATTAAATCGAAGATAAAATGAAAAATTTAAACACATTTAATTAATTTTCAAAATATATACCTATTTGTTAATTTCACCTCTGTGTTATTGGTATGTTATTATCATGAAAGTATGTAATGGAGAATAAAAAAAAATGTATAGGTCAGAATCTCAAACTTATGAGAGCATGTGATCCTATATAACGGCTACACCACCTGGATACCAGTTTATACAGTAGTCATTACATGCAGCTGGAAATTATAACTTTGAAGGCTCCCGTATTCCGTAGCGCTAGGGTTGAATTTCGTAGTGCGAATGTCCAACCGCTTGTGCTGGCTTCTGTACCATCTTTTGCATTATTCATCAAAGTCAGATCACTTTATTTTGGATGTTTTGATAATAAAACTTGTATGACTCGTTTTATTTTAAGCCGATGACGTAATAAATTAACAATTAATGATAAATATTAGATTAATAGAAAACAACCTTTTAATGATAAATTTGCAATTTAAAAATACTGAGTTGAAATACTTAGTTTTAGACTCTGCAGATGTCGCTAGTGATATTTTTAAAAGTTTTGTTATTTTGAACATGCTCGTTTTTTATTTCATTAAATAATGTGTCAGAGATAAAGTTACAAATGAACTAGAAATACCTAATCTTCATCCATTGTAAACGTCTTTTGCGAGGGACAATTAATTACTGCTGTAATAACTTACAGCAGTAATTAAAAAAAGAGATCACTCTTCATCACTCTTTAGAGATCTGTCAGATTCACTCTTTTTTAAAATTAAAGAGTGAATCTGACAATTAGTTTAATTAAAAAAAAGAGTGAATCTGACAGATTTTCTCAAAATACGGGAAAACACAAATACAAACCACCATACCATACCGTTACGAGTATACAGACAAAACAATTCTAAGTAAAACGGTGTATTTAACTAATTTTAAAAAACAAAATTTGTCAGATGCGCCGTTTCGCGTTATGGCAGCAGAGTTTAGTACCTGCCTAACCTTTTTTTTTATTTATTTTTTATGGTTACCTTTGTTGTCTATTGTCTTGGTTACTTTTATTATATGTGCAATAAAATATTTTTACTTACTTCTTTTTTCGAAGAACATGGTCGCGAGTTCTAATCCCACCAGTAGGCTTACTACGTAAGAAGCGACAAGCTCGAGAGGCTGTCAAACGTGACATAGTGACATTAGAGCCATAGTAGTTCTGTCAATATGTCGTGTTTGATAGCTTCTCGAGCTTGTCGCTTCTTACGTATTAATTAAGCCTACAGAAAAAATATGTAGGTACAGTAAAATATAACATAAAATTTAAAGAGTAGCGAAATTTTAATTTCGAAAAGGTAATGCAAAGAAAAGTAAGGCTGTAATAATATTTAAATTTATTTATGCAACAAGGAACAAAGTTCAACAAAGTGTAATTATGACAAGAGTGGTAAAAACTAATAAGTATGTAGAACATGCGATCAAATAATTTTCGGGTGTGTCATATTTATAGAGTGATCTGAGTTATCAGTTCTCTTTCGACCATTACAACTACAATTAGCAAAACAAGTATCCCCTATACCAAACTTCTCTCCATCTTCCAAAGTTTGTGGTAACTTTCTGCCAAATGTTTCAGGCAGTAAAAGAACTGTTGAACCTGACATAATAGCTATAAATCCAAAAACAATTGATGGTATGTTAGGATCAAATTTATCTAGTAAAATAATCATTGGGGTCAATGCTCCTGATAAACTTGAACACATTGTAGCAAGTCCTACACCAGAACTACGAGCCACAGTAGGAAACAATTCCGCAGAATATTTTATAACAATTGAAAATGTTCCAGATACTATTAATTTACCTAACATAGTTACAGCAATTACCGTGTAAGAATCTATAGATAAACCAACTGCTATTAAACAGCAGCTACCACTCATAAACATCATCGTACTAACTAAAGATCTGTGTCCAGTCCTGTGTACGAAACACATAGCCACTACATACCCTGGCACTTCCACAAATCCTATAAGAAATAACATGAAGTAAGGATTCCCATTCAGTTTTCCAGCGTTTAAAGTAAGTCCAAAATACACCACAGAATTAGCAAACCAACAACCGCAAATTATCAAAGTTCTTTTCAAAAGATTTGGTGTTTTGAACAGATCTAGAGTACCGGCTCTTTCTTCTGTGTACTTCTTTGAATCACTTCTGGGTACCAACGGGGTAGTTACTGTTTCTGAAGACTTGTTCATTTTTAAGGCTTTTTCTATTATAGCTACAGCTTCTTTCACTCGCCCTTGTGACCAAAGCCATCTTGGTGACTCATCCATCAGGAACCAATGTGGGAGTAGTAATGCAGCATGCAAGGCGTACACTATTTGCAAGTAAAATCTGTTTTGTATAAGATATCCCCACATCCCTAAACACATTATACCAACAGCATATCCTACTTCGAATAAGGAACCACAAACAGTCCGTTTTCTAGGTCCAATAAGTTCTATAGTTAAAACAAAACCAGCTTTAAATGGGCTGATACCAACAACTCCGCATAGAAATCTTATAGCGATAAAAGAGTAAAATTCTACAGTGAATGCCACAATAGTTCCGAAGAAAAGTTGAAGAACTGCAGACCAAAGGAATATGGCTCTTCTTCCATACTTGTCAGAGAGTCTTCCAAGTATCAGAGAACCAAATACAGCTCCTGTTTTAGTGGAGGTTTGGGCTACAGCGAACATCCATCGGCGGCTGCAGACGAAATTCCATTCGATGCCACGAGATGACTTGTAATATTGGTAATCATATACCCAGGAGTCACATTCTATTAAAGTTTTGTTTGGTCCATACATTTGACAAGAATCTAGTTTTCCATTTAGTTTCATTGGTATAGCATTGAGGACTAATGATGAGTTCCATGGCTCCGTGTAATTTTCAGTGTCTACTTTTGGTATGGCACACCTGGAAATTATAAATTGTATATAAGTAAACTAATTAATTTTGAACAAGTGCAATTAAGCTTTCTTATATGATATGTCTACAGTCTAATATATAACGTCCATTGCTGGACTAGGTTATGTTTTATTTCACATTTGACATGTGAAACTTCATTGGAGTTACTGGGGAGCGTAAGTTTTACCCGAAAACTGGACTAAGACTTCTGGGTATTGCCTTAAATGATAATCATGACTGGAAGGCGAGTAGGCTGCAGCTCAATTACCAAGTAGGTATGTATATTCCCTTAGAAGCCTAGCATAACACCCACAGGAAGACGACTACGATTATTATTATGACTAAGTACTATTACTATTAGGTATGTTGTTCAGGCAGAATACCTGCCAACTGTGCGAAACCAACTGATGCTGAGCGAGCGCAACGTTGACTCACATGATGCAGGAACCATGTAATAGTATTTGTTATTTTTATATTATGTGGTTGTTTCTCTTGAGTGTGTGTGTGTGTTATTTACATTTTTCTTTTGTCTTGTATTCAGTGCTGTTTGTTTGTGAGTCACTTAAGTTTTCATCAACTTATCCAATAACGTCATTATGATTAGGAGATATTAATAATTTTTACCTGTGTTCTGGCACAGCTGCGACAGTGACGAGCGATAAGAGTAGAATACCAGCAGTCACCGCCGAGGTGATGTGAAGAAGGAATTGGAAGCGCTGGTATGGACCAAAGTCGCCTGAAAAATATAGACATTGGAATATTAAAGCCTGACTAGAGAAATGAAAAACCTCGCAATATTTTGTTGCTATAGTCGTAAAAATATACACGTTTTTATTTCTTTGGTCAGGCTTTACATTGATTTTTTTTACGTTTACCATGTTAAGCAAGTACGGCTTACGTTTAAAAAAAAAGAAGTCACTTTCACTTTTTTCATTGATTAATAAGGAAGACCAACAGTGTCCAGAAGATTAGGTGCTCATTAAGAAATCTTACAGTGTTACCACAAGAAAAATCTTCTATGAGATTTTTAATACAATACATTACAAATACTTACTACTTACTATTATTACTTTCGGTACTTGTATTTTTAGACACGTATTTTACTTTTTTGTGGTAAGACTATTTAATCACATCCTTGATTAAATACTATCAACTATCTATGCGATATAATCAAGTTTCATTTTCTTACCAATTTTTCGCATCATTTCTTCCAAGCCATCTTCATCTTGGTTCTCCATTATAAATTTTGTTGAAGCTCTGATGAAAGTTTTGGAAGGGCCTCTTTAATTAGTTAACTGAAACAACCACAAATATGTAATTAAACAAACTAAACGATAATCCGCTGAATATGAATTAATCAAGACATTGCTTCAAAAGATAATAATTATTATTGAAATAGAAAATGCCTCTTCAAATTGTTCAGCGCTGATAAAAAATGCTGAAAACATGTTTCGTTATTATTCAGTAAGTTTTATAATGCTTTGTTGGTTTATTTAGTAATTTAACGCCCTTTACATATTATTAATATTATAAGAAATTACTAACTGACTAACTACAACTATTATGAATATTTTCTCAAAAAGCTTCCTAGGTGCCGTGTAGGAATTTACAGAGTAAATAAATAATTTTAAACGCTTTTAGTCCAAAATATTTCTATAACCTAAACTATACAGTTCTGTTGTGTAAAAAAAAATTATAATATTATTTACTATAATTATTATCCTACAATTCTTACCTCAATTTGTGGTGACATATTCCCATGCAGATGCTTCGTGTCATGTGTACCTATGGAAATAAATAGATAACGATAGGTAACAACCGCAATAATCTAAGAATGTTCATAACGAGGTACTTTCTTATTAAACATTAACTGGATTTGTCACTCGTCATTTAAAGAAATGGCAGTGATTTGATTGAAGATCAAAACAACTTGAATCACTGAAGAATGCTGCGCATGGAATTGTAATGTTATTGGATTGCGACATTT
The DNA here is from genome assembly GCA_948473455.1 of Teleiodes luculella. Classification (NCBI taxonomy): domain Eukaryota; kingdom Metazoa; phylum Arthropoda; class Insecta; order Lepidoptera; family Gelechiidae; genus Teleiodes; species Teleiodes luculella. The sequence continues at coordinate 14,745,626 of OX419589.1, forward strand.
GCGACGTGTCATTTCTTTGCTAGATCGCCGACCACTACTGGTATAAAAAATATATTTACCTACTATACTTACATTTTAAAACAGCTGTCACTATAAACTATTGTTTTACAAAGCACTTACGTTGTTCTAGTTTCAATGACACACAGCAAATGCTATTCATTCTCAATATTTATTGATTTATGAATGTAATCAATTTGTCTCCATTGAAAACACAGTACGTTCTTGTTCTTCGTCAAGAAACAAGGGTAATAAATTTTTTTTATACTGTCTAGAGAGCTTTAATTAAAACACATAATTTTGGAATCATTTAAAGTCTTATCAAGTCAAAGACTATTTGGTGCTCTCTTGGTGATTAGGTACATTCTAAGTAAAATTAAAGTCTACACGTCCTTTTCACGCTTTTAACCAGTTTTAACCCACTTTTTATAGAATTTTTAAAATTTCTTTCGTTTAGATTTTAAAATTAGATTGAATTTTTTCCGTCCAACAGTGATCTTTATAAACATCGGTCGTATAAAGTGGGTGAACGGGAGATTGTCAATTTAAGAGAGATGTCAAACATAGATTTAACAAAAACTTCCAACTTAAATTATGCCTAATTTGACTGCGCTCACTTAGTGTATCATTCATTTAAAATTAGTCATTCATCTACCGCCCTTCTCGATTACTTTGTGAACGAAAAAGAGCGTGATTTTTCAATTTCAGAGTGTCTCTTTGGAGAATTACTATCATTAGCACTAAATTTCCGTTGGTTTATAATTTTCATTTTAATAAATAAATACATTGGGCGTCAGTGATTTTACTCCAGAAAGGAAAATTCCTTTAATTAGTTTGCCACATTTCGTATCGTCAATCTTCCTAGTTAATCTCTTTTCACACTTTTTAGTCATTTTTCACTCACTCTTGGCTTTCTATTTGCATAAGCCTAAATACCTACATTTTTCTTTAGTCACATTCTACTTACTGTTGTTAATTAATTAGTCATTTCATTATCTTCTCCAAGTTTTAGTCACTTTCAGATTTCTTTTATTGACCAAAACACTGTAAGTATTTTTAAAGTTAACATTTCCACACACTCCAGATTATCGTAATATTACCAACAATAAGTATATTTTTCACGAATTATGCATTATTTACCAATAACGTGATTGGTATCATATTTGTCAAACCCCTCCTATATTATAAAAAAATCGTGACATTTCATGTCGTACTTTTCTAATTGTGAAGATACGAAAAGTTACGTCGATAATGTTATTATAGAGTTGCGTAACGGTCGTTATCGATTGTAATAATAGAAGGTTATAAAAAATAAATTGTAAAGAATAAAAGTGTTGTGCGTCGTTGGGCTAGGAATGTCAGTGGTAGTACTTACTTCTACTGTTTAAAACCTTTCTTTAGTATATTAGATTGTAATTTACTATTTACTTCAGAATATTATTGCTACCTATAGAAATTTGGGATATGGGCTTATTTTCTACTTAATTTTTACTTTTGCGTCATTAGTATCAGCAATGTAGCATCCTAGCTACTTCAATAATATTTACCGAGAGCAGTAACGAGAATTCCCGGGACATAGGTAAGATTTCCCGGTACTCAAAAATTTTAAATTTCCCGGGAATTCTCGGTATTTTCAGTACCGAGAATTTCGGGGGGCAAACCCTAGCTACGAGGTATTTATTTTATGTAGTCAATATACTATTTTATTATTACCTATGCATAATAATAGGAGATATTTATATCGACTCTTTCTTTATTAATTATCACTAGCTTACTACTTAATACCTATACAACTAGAAAGATAAGATATAAGGTAACATAATTTTCATTTGACACCCTGAACTTGGAGACAGTTCACAAATATTATGTTATATGTGCCGTATAGCAACGTAGGCTTGAGCCTAAAGTATCATTTTTAAATTTATCGATGTCGAACGTCTGTGACACATCTCTAACGTACGGATTGTTTTCATGGAACATTATGAATAACAGCTGTGGTGTTAGGGACAATGAAACCGAATGATCGCATCGTTAGCCACTTGTACAGACACAACATGCGCTATAAATTACTGTTAAAGAAAAAAATGGTTCTCGGTATCAATAGATTCATACCACAGATACCAAATCAGCTCTTACTGCGGTTGTCATGCAAGGAGAAGGAAAGTACTCGTACTTAGACCAGAGTCTAAGTGGAAGCATTCTCCTGTCTAACCAACACAGCTATCCCCAATCCGCTTGCACAGCGTCAGATTAATGAGGTCGGTCGATAACCTTGGAATCCACATGAAACATAGAAGACTCGAGGAGGATGGTGTGATATTCCCACCTTTTTGGGCACGCAGGTATAGGTGGTTACTAATTGACGCTGCTGTTTCCCACTACATGGTTTTTAAGACTCACCGATAGAAAGCATAGTGTGGGCAGACTCCCCATAAAGTGGACTGACGGTCTAGTTTGGGTCGCAGGAAGTCGCTGGGCCGATGATCGGCGTGGAAATCTTTGCGGGAGGCTTTTGACAAGTAGTAAATGATGACAATGATCATTCACCAAGTATGTCGCTCTCCTAACAGTCGACCCTGCAAAGGTGAGAGTAAGTTATGGGGGAATAATTTCCCTACCTCTAAGTATAAATCCCGATTGGGTGGCTTTCGGAAATCGGGATATACTAAGAAGTAGGGAAACTTTTCCCCATAACTTACTTCTGATCCGAAATTGCCATTGTCAACCCAGAAATTTCTTAACAGACTCCAGGCTCGGGTTGACTGGAGTAACCACTTGATGTGATGTGAAGAATCTGGGGGAATCCAACCTGGAGTGCGGGTGTAGCATGGTTCCTCAAATGGTGGATCATTCATTCACTGTCCTTTATGTCCTGTCATGTATACGCGGAGAACTTGATGCAGACTACTAACCATGCTATTGGTGTCTTTTTGGGCCAAATTAAAAAAAGAAAACCAAAGAAGCAAAAGGAAAATCATGTCCCACCGTACAACATCCACAGAAAGAGTAAGGTTAAGCCGTGATCCTAAGGGTTCGTAGCTACTGGAATCTAATATTGAAACACATTCTAATTTGGCGCAGATCATCCCGGCGACAAGCAAATGATAATCACGACAAAATCCAACGAAATTGAATTTTCTAACGTAATTAAACACCATTTATATTTCAATGACTACACTTTATTTACCAATTGCAATTTGTGCTCTCAATGTATGCAAATCTGTCGCTTACGTCACATTCTCACTACAGGGCGTTGTGGGGTGAGCAGGGTGTTCCCTACAATTAAAATATGTAAATGAAGATATCGCTCAGTGTACTGCCTATTCCGTCTGATGGGGCGACACCCTAGCATTGACGCAATAGTACTTACAACGAAAATATGGACTTGTTACAAGATTGTTACAATGATGTTCTGTTTGACAGAGGACAAATATTATAATAATCGACGATACTTCTGTCGTGTGGGTTGTAAAGTTATCAACCATAATATCAACGCTCTCAAAACCTGGTGTCAGAAATTATTAAGCCGGCGTCGAGCAAACTCGTGAAGGTACATAAGTGTTATAGTTTATTCATTTATTTACGCCACCTATAGAATAGGTACACATTAATACCAGTCCAAACCCGTGGTTCACCCCATTAGTTCACCTGGGTGTACCAAGGACGTTTTTCACCACAAACTAACTGGGTGGACCAGGACATTTATAAGACATATGAAAACAAAAGTTGCTTTCTAAATGGTAATCTAATCTCAGCTCAGAAGAAAAAGTTATAGAGACTTAGAAGATTAGATTACATTTATTTACATAAAGATTATTCTGGAACCCAAATTAAAAACAAATAAAATGGGGTTAATGAACCCCACGTGTGAATCCAGGAACACAATGATGACGACATCACGGTCTAAATCCGGCGGCTCTCAGATAATTCTATTTCCGACTTTGGGCGGTCACCCATCCAATAAACCGTTAATGAAAGTGATGTCATCACACCCTTTGTTTTGGTATCGTTCTGATGTATTCAAGGAAGGGAAAGTTTGTCAAGTTGTTAGGTTTGCGCTACACTGTACTACTAACAACACAGTGCTACCTATAACTATACGTACGAGTAGGTACTTAATCTATACCTAATTAGTGATGAAAGCAGACAATCACATAGAAATAGCCTTGCAATAGTGGCAGGAAGAAGTATTATTAGCACAATAGTTATTAGTTTGAAGAATTTAACAGTCACCGGAGTAGAAATATAAAAGAAATCAATCTTATTATTAATCCAAAAGTAAGTGTCTGATCTGTGGAGGGTCGTGGCAGCATGTTAGATATAGTTCTAATTAAATCCATGCGTTAAACATAAACATATTATAGAGAAAACAATTCTTTAGCATTAATTGGGTAAATAGTTGGAAGGCTTATGGAATGTCAAATCAAAACAATATTTTAAATGGAAAAAGGGGTACGTACGGTAGTAATACGTTACGTAACATTAATTTTACGTTAACTGTTTTGTTGTGTACGAGTGATGAAAAAATGTTTATTTCCAGGTAAATTATTGGAGTTTTCCATACGATTTCTGTGTTTGATCTTTGTATATTAAGTATTACACGAAAATCAGTTGAGTTGTATTATAGCAGGTTTGCGAAAGTAACAGATATGAAAATTTTAAATTAATGCTATAATGTTACTTGGATGGTTTAGTTAAATTGAAATCCACATTCCACAAAAAAAAATGGTGAGCCGTCACGGAACGCCTGGTTGATGTGAAACATCAAAAGTAAAGTTAGTTTGTGATTGCTTCAAGTAGTTTTACAGGTATCTGCTAGATGTATCATTCATACGAATATACACTTTATTAGTGGTACTAAGAGAATAGTTAACTTAGTAAATATAGCGTGGCGACCGACGCCCGCTCGCCACGGCCGGGCGGCCCACTCGCCACGGTCGCAACGCCAATAATCAGTTATACCCCTCGACTATATAGATGTTTCACATCAAAACTGCAATGAAGCATTTAGATAGGTAGTAATAAAACCTACCTAATATTGTATACCTAATATAAAATGTGCTCCATCCACCTACAGTAACAAAAAGACAAATCTTAATACTTTTATAAAAAGATAGAAAGTAACACTTACAACGGTGGCTAATCTTCTAACAATTTCACGTCCGAATGGCTTAAAGGATCACGATGTAAATTAGCACGATGATAAATAGTAAGTACTTATCATCATGAGTAAGACATAGATACTCTTTACCGTGGGAAAGACACACAACTACGAGAAAACATGATACTGGCGCAAGCGCAGAGAGGAAAGCTAGAGCAGTAAATGTCATAGACAGCGCCAATATTTTTCGCACGATTATTTTCGAATAAACTATTTTAATCTCTTACCTTCTGGACGGAAGAAACGCGCGAAAGTGAACCGGGAACGAAGAGGACTGAATACTGATATATCCGTATCGGTCGAGTCGGTCCAATACAAAATTAGACCATACTGTTGTTTTGTAAGTTTATCATCCGGCTCCTGAAGTATACTGAATGCGGATGGCGAAAAAAAGAACAGTTTATTCGACTTCAGTTAAGCAATATTATATAAGTAAATATGTTAATCTAAATAATTATAAAGCCGAAAGGGTTCCACCTTACCTTAGCAATAGGACCTTTTGACTCTTCTGTTTTATTCTGTTTTTCTGTAATGTGTTGTATTTCTGTGTTTGGTGTCTATAAAGTACTTGTATTTGTATTGTATGTATTGTATTGGTTCCAGCTCAGCATAGTGTCACAACAACCTTATCAATAGACCCCGATATAAAAGTACGAGATGGGGAGGGTTTCAGTTTCTTCCCTCCTTCATATTAATTCTGAAAAAATATTCCTTGTTAGTGTGCTTGTTTTCCAATTACTTAGAATAGAAATACTTTGCATGTTATGGGAAATATCTATCCAGCTTACCACTATTTTTACTTACTTAGGTAGTTACCTACGTATCTGTTTGTGAGGATGTGATTGCCTTTTCAGCTTTTATTGAGTAAAGTTTACTGACGGTTTTCCGAAATATAAATAAAATTTTCACAATTTTCCTATTTTTCCGGATGGTCCGACAATGTTGTCAAGTCAGTTGGATCTTATTTGATACGAATAGCACAGGACCGTAATGAGTGGCGCAAGAGAGGAGAGACCTATACCACAAATTACGTATAGCGGCGGCGGCGTTTATATTTTGTGCCTATACCCATAGGCCGGGAGATGATGACAGAAATTTTTAGGTCATTTGTTACAGTATGGCGGTTTTACAGGGGTCTTAGTACGCAATGACAAAAAGAAAAATGATAGTTATAGCGCTGGTACTGGCGGCCCAATCGCGTGGGCGTTAGTGAACTAGTCGGATAAATTACGAAAGTCAAACGATTTGTACCTACCACAAAAAATTTTGTATTTTCCGATAGCCCGTAAAAAATAACTAGACTACAGTGTCATGCCATACTTCTCCGGTGTGACTTACAGCCCGCCATACCGACGCGAAAAATAAAAATTCAACCATTTGTACCAGGGTAATTTTTGCACAGTTTGATCATCTTCGTGCAGCCATTTACGAAAATCACCATGCCATACTTTTCGGACGGCTCCAAATGGTCGCCATACTGCCGAAAATCTGCAATTTTTTTTTTCGCGATTGGGCCGCCAGTACCAGCGCTATGACCATCATTTTTCTTTTTGTCATTGCGTACTAAGACCCCTGTAAAACCGCCATACTGTAACAAATGACCTAAAAATTTCTGTCATCATCTCCCGGCCTACCAGCAGTGGGTTGAAACGGGCTGAGAAAGAAGAAGAAGTATTTGTATTGTATAGTAAAAAGTTCGACTGGCAGTCTTTATTGCATAAGATTTTGAACGTGATAGAAGGATGCCAAGCATTAACTCTGAATCATTCATCATCATCTATTATCAGGACCGATCATTGTAGTCTTATTATAAATCTTTGGAGGAGGCCCACGAGAAACCTTTATCCAATGGCTGAAATCATAGTAATGATAATCTTTACCACTGAATTTTATCCTAATAAAATGTTTAGTCTTTTCAGTGCAAAGAACAGAAACAACTTGCTTTTTAGGGTTCCGTAGCCAAATGGCAAAAAACGGAACCCTTATAGATTCGTCATGTCTGTCTGTCCGTCCGTCCGTATGTCACTTTATTCCGAAACTATAATACCTATACTGTTGAAACTTGGTAAATAGATGTATTCTATGAACCGCATTAAGATTTTTTTACAAAAATAGAAAAAATGCAATAAATTTAGGGGGCCCCCATATATAGAACTGAAACAAAAAAAAAATGTTTTCATCAAACCCATACGTGTGGGATATCTATGAATAGGTCTTTAAAAATGATATTTAGGTTTCTAAGAACATTTTTTTTTAAACTGAATAGTTTGCGCGAGAGACGCTTCCAAAGTGGAAAAATGTGTGTCCCCCCCCCTCTAACTTCTAAAATAAGAAAATGATAAAACTAAAAAAAATATATGATGTGCATTACTATGAAAACTTCCAACAAAAATTGGTTTGAACTAGATCTAGTGAGTAGTTTTTTTTTAATACGTCATAAATCGTAAACCGCAATTTACCTTTCACTATTATTAAAACATCGATCAAAGTCACAAGTCACAACGAACTACAGAAACTTTTATATTATGTAACTGGCTGCTATGGAACCCTTCATGGGCGATTCCGACTCGCACTTGGCCGCTTTTTTATTCATTAACTCTTCTGATACCACGTGTGTTAGGGCCGAATAGGACCGACTAGGACGAGTCAGTGAGAGGAAATCATTAACCTGATGATCTAATCTAGCCAGCTTGAACAGCAATTTTCGTTCGGAATATTCCTGGGAACCGAAATTTCCCGGGAATGGTGGGAATATTCTCGGGAATGGCACATCACCAGGTGGGTAAAATACCTAGTCACTAGACTACTTTTCTGTATTTTAGTAATTTAAGATTTTTTATCATTATTAAACAAGTCGATGGCTGTGTTCAAAATTGAATTATGCAGATATTATAAGTGATGAAAACGACTATTAAAAGAGAAAACATTTTTATGATCTTTAAAATTTTTCACTGAAAATTTTTAAAATACATTAATTTTAACTAATAAATAAATCATAATTATAATTCGTGACCCACGGAATCGTCTTACAGATAATTGCCAATCATAAACGTTATTCAATTCAAAATTTTGATGTTCATTTAATTAAAATAACAAAGCGACGCGCGCCTATTGTTTCGGACTATCTATCCTTCTCTTCAAATTTATTATTTTACTCGGATTGCTACAAAACATTAGTAAGGCACTTTCATAGGCTTCCTTTTACAAGACAACTTGCGCCATCTATTGCCGAGTAGCAGTACTAAGACTGAAACAATTGGTTTATTCATAACATCTTGTGTGTGACTTCCCGGTGGTAGAGACGAAATACCGATGTCGCGTTTCCGGCGCAATTTGAGGCAATGCAGTTTGCTTGGTGATTAATTTACTAAGTGGTGTTAGGTTTACACATTCAGGAAAATTAGATTAGTTTGGCCGCCTTATACGAGAACTATTTTTAAGCTTAGCGATGTACAAATGTCTACAATTTGAAACTGTGCAACCATGGACAACTGCATTCCCCAATCCGCCTACCAAGAAAAGGTACCATGGCAACAGCGATGCCTAGTCTCAACATATTTTTTTTATAAATAACATTAAACTACTTAGGTACGTAATAAATATCTAGTGAATTACAAAAAAGTCCTTCACGCACATCAAGGCATGTTTACGCATTTAGGGACCCGGCCCTTACCGGGACAATATAACATACCCGGACACTGCTCCCGGAGGTGGTATTACCCGGTTACCCGGGCCGGTCAGATGCGAGGGCCTTTGCCGGGGTCCGCTGAAACAACCGGCTATGATATTTATGAATTGCTGCTAAGCTTTTAACCTCTTCGCAAAATAGGTTGGTTCGCCTAATCATCCGTTCCTATAAAACTTGAAGATTGGGAGATTATTTTCAACTCAGATGTCGTTTGACTGATATCAAATCAGAATATTATGGAATTTTTGGACATTCAAGTCCAATTCATTTTAAATTTATTTTATTTCTAACTTGGTTTCCACCGCGGTTCCGCCCATGTTAACAGTTTTTCCCGTAGGAATGAGGACTTTTACCGCGGTAAAAGGTAGCCTTATGTTCTTTCTCAAGGTCTTTTCTATCTTTCATAAAATCGCTTCAGTAGTTTCAGAGCCTATTCAAATTTTTTCGAATTTATATCATGTAAGTTAAGTACGTTTTATTCGGTCACGAGGTGGACCGACGACGATCAGGTGAGGGTCTTGGTTTGCCGCTGGATGCGGGCAGCGCAGGACCGATCATTGTGGAGATCCTTGGGGGAGGCCTTTGTCCAGCAGAAGGACGTCTTTCGGCTGAGATGATGATGATGATTCGGCGGCGTTATAACAGTGAAGTTCCTACTTAATTTAGCTTTGCGTCTACATTTTATTCAGTATTCCGTCACAACAGGATGAATAATTGTTTTCTTTCTACAAAGTCAAAATATTTTATTCTAAAACACTTAATAAATTTATATTAAAGAGTTAATATTTTTTTCCCTGCCAACGTACAATAAATATAGGTCTACCAGAATCTGATGCCAAAAAAAGTTTAAAACAGCTATTTTCATATGAAAATTCATTTTTTTTATTTTTTACGATTTTTTGCCATCAGATTCTGGTAGACCTATAATAAAAATTAAGTTATTTTTATTTGAGACTCTAATTTGGAGCACATAAATGACTAATACGTCTACGGCCCTGTAGCCTAGTTGGTAGTACGTCTGCCTACTGAGCACAGGGTCGCGGGTTCGAATCCCGCCCAGGGCAAACATTCGTGTGATGAGCACTTGTGTTTGCCTTGTGTCTGGATGTTGTATATTTCTATATGTATTATATCAGCTGTCTGACACCCATTGTACAGGCTCTGCCTAGTTCGGGGTCAGATGGCCGTGTGTGAGATGTCCACATATTATTATTATTATTATTATTATATTAATACACTCAACAATACAAATGTTCTAGAAACTGTAATCCTTTGCACACGAAATCACTCAACAGAAAAACAACATTATCTGGCTGAAGAAAGCTGGGCGAAAGGAGATCACGCCCCGAGCGTCGATCGTGGAAATTATTGGAGTGATAAAACACGGACACATAAAGGTTATTTACACCGATAGCCACTTCGACATTAAATCTATCGGAGTCCTATTAGAGCAAGTCATCTATACACCGTGAAATTTAACTGTAAAAGTATTAATAGAACTGAACAACTTTCCCTAAGGAACATAGGTTGAAATCTCAAAAAAAGAAAAAGAGTGGTGTTGTGTAAATATATTAAGCCTATAATTTTAAAAAACTACAAAGTGTGTCTAGACAAAAAATATCTATATAACTTTATCAAAATTCAAACGGTTCCAGAGATTGGCGTGTACAAACAGACGGGCAGACGGAGATTTTTTCATAACTTGTATTTTTGTATCTACAATCCGTTTTTTGAAAAACAAATCAATGTACAGACACGCCGATTCTTCAGTTTTATTAGAGTTATAGATTCCAGCACAGTACCTATATAAAAAATATAAATTTTGTTCATCAAAGAATGTGCATAGAAATACCTCTACGCTGTTCATTAACTTCCATACATCCATTAAGCCAAGTTAATAATCACAGAAGTGGAGTTCCGTTAACCTACAAAGTACTACGGATCTGGTACAACAATATCGAGACCACATGTAAGTAGGTCGCCCAACGACCAAACAAAGCTGACCTCCCGTGTTTACTCCACCCTCCCTTATTTCGCCCTATCCTCAGTAGGACACGAGGGGTGGAAGAGGTCAAACGTGGGTGGTATATATAACCTCGTATGGTACCGGTACTTATAATTTATTTAAGCTACAATGTTCAAAGTGTTTTTTTTTTTCTATTCAACTAAAAGAGGGTTGGTCGATCATTCATTTACAGTGTAAGCTAACAAAAACAATAACATGTAACGCAACCTAAATAAATTAATACTTTGAAAACACTAAAAAAACACCCGGTTAAGTGGTCACCTCACCTCGCCAATATAAAGGTCTTATTTAGACAAATCGAATGAGCCCAAATTCGGGGGTTTACTAGTAGCCGTTGAAGAGTTCCACTAACCTTCCAGCTCCAGCATCAGACCAGCTTCTTTGAGTCAAATTATTGTGTTGTCATCAGAATTACATACACATTCCAATTTTCATTACGCTACGACCCTTGGAAGATGGTTAAAATAGTTACCTTGGATTCCATTACATAGTTAGTTACATACAGGTGGACCTAATAAAAGCGTGTTAAAAACGAAGTATTTCCACTGCTGGCTGAACTAAAGCTTGCCCCAAAAATATCCATGTCGACAATCCTTGGACAATCCTATCCGTGCATGACCAGTGGTTTTCCATGACCTTCATTATCTGAAGACTAGTGATCTCACTAGTTTTCCTGCTAGGGTGACCACGCTATATCATACTACGTTACAGCCTTACAGCACACACACACAATACTACGTTACAGCACAATACCGTACAATACAGTACAATAGGTACCTGCGTCTCCACCTAGGGACTCAAGACCATCCTAAATACAAAGTGAACATGTTAGTCAACTTGAAAAATAATCGTTTTATCATAGAGTCAATGTAATTTATTTTTATTAGCGTTCCGCCGCGGCTCCGCCCGCTATAACAGCTTTTCCCGTGAGAATGAGGCATTTTCCCGCGGTAAAATAGCCTATGTTACTCAGGATGAATGTAGCTTTGTAATGGTGAAATAATTTTTGAAATCGGTTCAGTAGTTTTCGAGTTTAATCATTACAAACACACACACACACACACACACACACACACACACACACACACAAAATACAAATCTTTCCTCTTTATATTACGAGTATTAGTATGATATAGTAAGTATATAGTAATAGTAGGTACGAGTATAAGTATAATATAGAATATAGTATGAGTATGATAAAGAATTTTCTTTCTGAGTCTTGACTATTTTGTGGGTGGTCTGCTTAATCAATCTAATAAGATCATCCAAAAACACTTTATCTTTAAAATATTCAATGCATGCATCCCTGACTTACTTCTTTTTCAATACAGAACTTTGTACCGGAATAGTTTCATCTAAATCGGGACAGTTGTAAATTAAAGTGTGCGCTTGGTCGTAAATCAGGGTAAGATTTACAAGCGCGTCAGAAGAATATGTAGGTAACTAATATTGTGGTGCCCCAAACATTGATGGTCTAAATCCGTCGATTTAACTCGTGTTTATTGTGTAGCTTCTGTTAGTAGAACGAGATTTTTGGAGAGGTTAGGAAAGTATGTTGTTCGAATTATGTATGTACTGCCACCACAGTTCATTAGAAACATTTTTTATTATGTTTTCAGTTAGGAATAGAGATTGGGAATGTTGAAAAACCCATACCTATCCATACTTAATATAAATGCGAAAGTGTGTTTGTTTGTCCTTCCTTCACGCCCTAAACTAAACCAATCGACCTATCGACTTGATTTTCGGCATAGAGTTAGTTGAAAGGATGGAGATGGAGAGTGGCATAGGTTACTTTTTACCGCGGGAAAATACCTCGTTCCCACGGGAAAAAATGTTACCAAGAAGGCAGAAAGCTAGTAATGTATAGAAATAACGGTTTTTTCCTTTACTTTTTTATCTACTACAAAAGTACTCTGCGGGACTAAAATCTCTAACCTAGAGTACAATATAAAGGTAAGCAGATACCAGGAGGAAATTATACAAATCACCACACATGGCAGGCGCGTAGGGGACCGCAGTTGTATTTGGTTATACAAGTGAATGTAAACTTTGCTATCTGAGTAACATGTTAGGCATGGTTAGGCTGGGTAGGTTAGAGTCTGTGCTTAGGTTAGTCTGATTGTAAGCCGAAAACCGGACGTTGAAATCCAATGTCATAATATGTAGTTACTTACAGAATAAATTTAACAAATTCAAAACACTTATTGCTTTAAAAAGGAAAGTTCTTTAAAATTGTAATCACACATAAAGCTAACGAAATTAATTATAGTGGGCTGTAAAACTATTTAGGAATTAGTATTACGCGCCCTTAGTTTGGTGTGTTGGTTTTATTACCAGCGTGACGCGGTTCCAAATACGGTTCCTGGCTACTAAATTGACTTCCTGGTAAAATCGTTGTTATGTTATTGCTAAGGGAACAAACATAGTATTTCTACTTATAATTTTGTTGGTACGTGTCTGCTTTACTCGCAACAAAATGTAGGTACTCAATCTCCTTCGTGTTTGTTTTAGGATCTTACTCAGAAAACTGCTTTTTTCTTTTTTTTTACTGATTTGGTGGCCATAACTTTTGGAGAAAAGAAGACCTTTTGTATGACAATGGGTACGCTTGCATTATTTTATTACCTAGCTTACTTAACTCAATCAATATTCAATTCATGAAAATGAAGGACAAACAAATTAAGTAGGTATTTCAATTTATTTTAAAATATTTTTACATATCCATTAGACAAGAATATAAAGATTTATTGAAAATTATTTTATTTTTTAATGTGTAAAAAATACCCATTTAAAAAAGAATATAAAATGTGGATATTTCCTCACGTTATTTTGATTCATACCATAAGTTTTATTAGTAGAGCAAAAAAATAAACTTTAAAACATATCTGTGGCGGCTCTGCAACCTTCTAGCTAGAGTTAACAAAGTTGAAAATTTAGATTTAAAACTTTTAAAACAGCCACAAGTAACACTCAAAACATTCATTTTGTCGCTTACGTCAATTTACCTGATTGACATTACGACTACACAAGCCCACACAGGGTGACCTCACCGCAGTTATTTTAATTAGAATCGATTAAAATCCCACTAACATATAAAATTACTAAATTAAAGAAAGCAAATCCGATACTGAAGTAACACATGGCTCCAGTAGTTAATGTAAACAGCAGGTACTGGAAATAGCGAAGGAAGAATTTTCGATTTACGCATGCCGTAATAGTCAAACCAATAGACTGTTTATGTTGTTTTAAAATGTTGTCTTACGTAATAGGGAATTGCGTAATAAGAATTTATTATGTTCTGATTGAAATGTACTGTACCTAGTTAAAGTGCTTACCCAGTAACTGACAGGCTTGCACTAGCGATTTTTTTACCATTGTCATATTTTTCTGAAAATAAAAGAACATTTCAGCTTTTTGTTATTTTTTTATACAAATAAATCTCATCAATAGTAAGTTATCTACCTACAACCTACGTAGTATATTCCCTTTATATATAAGTCTTACACAACATTCTTTAATCGCTTATCGTTGTAAAACCGAGAGATGTCAATCAAAACTGTACTATCAATAGCAAAAGTCGTTAAAACCACTCAGATAATAGTAATAATAAGTGCTGAATGCCATAATCGCCTTTGTTCTCGTCTCACATAGTTTTACTATTCGTCACAAGATGGCACTACTAGGAGCAATCTACTGAAAAGTATCCTTTTGAAATTAATTTCAATTGATAAGTTTGCGTCTCAAAAAATAATATCGAAACTTAAATCGTTACTTAAAAACGGCTTTAAAAACTAAATTTATTATTGTTCTTTTACAGTTAATATATATTTAATTGCTATAATTACTTTACTATCTATTTTAGAAAATTAAACACTCGACTAATAACTTTCTGTTTCAGTCATACACAACACAAAACTTTGGAATGTTCCGCTGTTTCTAGTAACTTTTAAAAGATGGCGCTAGTAGTATCAACTCGCCTTGAACTGTCAGCTCTACTTTACATACATTACTTGTATATTTACAGTAACTTGTTACTACTGAGTTTGAATTTCCCCGCATTTGGTTGGCAACCTGCCTCTGCAGAGTTAGAACTGGATTTTCCACGAAAGAGCTTTAGGTTTCACATTTTAAGTGCTTATAATGTTTATTCATTCGAAGTAGTACTTTTATGGATTAAATAAATGCTTTATGATAGATATTAAATAAATTTCTTCATTGAAATTTAAGTTATAATATCTCTTATTTACTTCGTAGGGTGAACGACGTGTAGTAAAAAGAAAGTCAAGCCATAGCGAATATAATATTTGATTGATTACATTGGTGATTGGCTTAATTAGTTTTATATTATACAGTTGTTTCTAATATTTAATAAAGCATATCTGCTTACTAAAAGGATAAAGAGATCTAGCTAGATAGAATACAATATTGTATGTAGGTACGAAATAAAATAGATATATTGGTTCTTCGTTGACATGTGCAGCCATCAGCTGTTTTATTAGTAACTGACAGACAGAAGAGGAGACATAAAATTACACTGTATTAATAAAAAAACTTGCGTGCCAGTTCGCAAGCGTCACCTGGCGGCCGCGTGTGTCATATTTCAAACTCGTTATTATTCCGTCTCTCCATCGCCACTACAAAAAGCCAATATAAACCTAAACGTCGCCGAGATCGCCCGCATTATCTCGTGATTATCGCGTGTCAAAACATCGCCACGCTCGCAGTGCCTCGCATGTAATCTGATAAACGATGTACGCTGCACGCTTCGCGCTTTCCCCATCCCACTCTAGCGTAAGACATCCATCACGCGCCTTCTCGCTCTTACGGTCATCCCTTTCATTCATGCGCGGTACACCTCGGCGGCGGCGCTGTTTACAGACACAAACAAACAGTACAGCAAACCGCTTAGCTTTAAGTACGGGACCGTGAAAGTGATATTGTCAAGTGTTTCCGTCCCGCTCTAATAGTCGAGGCTAAGCCTGCGCATATCACAGCTAGATGGCGCTAGGTGTGGCGTTTTGTTGGAAATGTCACAATAATTCGAGCGCGACGTTGCCGGACTTCGCCACCCGGTGGGCGCGAGTCTATAAACCTGCACCGTTACTCTTGCAACTTCGGGGGCACTTGTCGTGAGGAGATAGGGGTGATATTGGGCTTTACGCACGGTGGGCTAGCGTTGTGGTGTGAGAGGTAAA
Organism: Teleiodes luculella; assembly: GCA_948473455.1. Classification (NCBI taxonomy): domain Eukaryota; kingdom Metazoa; phylum Arthropoda; class Insecta; order Lepidoptera; family Gelechiidae; genus Teleiodes; species Teleiodes luculella. The sequence continues at coordinate 14,761,696 of OX419589.1, forward strand.
TGTAACAACCGTGGCGCACACACGCTCGGAGCTGTCAGTAGCTAATGCGATGCGCCGTGATCGCTTATTGTGGCGCGCGCTTCAGCAGCGGTTCATACCGTTTAATTCAATTTAGTAATTGATACGTTTGTCGGTTGACTTTGCGCTTTTATGGGTTATGTATGAATATTGATATAATAGCAATTAATAAATTAATTTATGGCATACTCTCTCAAAATGTAAAACAAAGACTTTGTTACTGAATATAAGATTATAAAATAAAATAACTCAACATTTTCATAATCAATCATTTAAGTTTTGTTTTGACACAATAACCTAAAACTTTTAATATAGCAACAGAGGTGTATGTAAATGTAACGCATAAATACATTAAATTATCATAATTAGCTTATGTTTACCTAGCTAATTAAATAAACAAACACCTGATTAAAACAAACAATAATCCTGTCACCAAAATCTCGTATCATAATCAAGTCCTAATCTTGAGCGAGCGAACAAGAGCAAATTATTGTCAAACTGACAGCTCCCTAATCTAAACATGGTAATTCACGCTCCGCATTCTTTGATACTCAAAGCCAATACACACATATAGAAAGCATATTCACGTTTACCTCAATACTCTTACACAATTTCAATCTTTATGACATGCACATAAGACAGCATTTCCCATTAAATGGCCAAATGTCTTATACGACGTTTCAGCTTGAGAGTGCCGCACACATAGAGCATTTATGAGCAGTAGTAGAGTGTTGTGTACAATATGATGTTCCGTATTGTAGATACTATTATAAATGAAATGTGTAGCTTTCACGAGGCACACAAGCATAGCGAACCGTTGGAAATATGCCAGACGATTCTCAGCTCTAACGCAGAAACACTTAAGTGCATTTTGTAATTTTTGTGGAAAATTGGGCTTGTAATCTTTTTGTTTTAGTTGAAGATTCGGGTGTTGGTAAACGCGTGACCTGTTGTGTGTGTATTGGGTTGCCTTAATCACAATTTGGAGTGGGTCGCGATACGGCTTTCGAACTGTCGACCTACCAGCGCCATTGAATCTTTATGCTTTAAACGTTATTGTCTAATTTAATGGCGTCTTTACTTTTTTCGGTCATTCTTTGACTTTTTAATTTATACCGTCAGTGAATGAAATGTTATAACTTAATGTTTTACGTAGCTTATTAGGTTGTTAAAGGCATAACTCTTAGACATTATTCTGTCAAATGAACAATTAAATAACATAATTATTAATATTTAAAATGTAAAAAATATGTAATTAGTTTTTTTCTTTGTGCCGCTGCTGGCATGCAAGAACACTTTGAATTTAATTCGCTACAGAATTTATCGCTTTACTATTAAAAATAAATATTTGGTATCTCATAAATGGAATTTTAAATTTCTGTATATCTTCTAAACAACTTAATCTACCGCTGCAAATTTTAACTACATTGCCTTTATAAAACCTCTGTAGCAAGACTGTAGCACATAAACAGCAATGTACTTTGTCATTATGTGTAATGCGATATTGCAGCAGGTTCAGATAATAAATAACCTTTTGCACTGAAAAGATATCTAGGGTCAAAAGTACATGCTAAGTTATTTGTAAAGGGCAAACGTTCGGCGAGTGTAGTCCTTGGTGAAGAACATTCTACTACGCAGATGTCATCATATAAATAATATTCGAATGCGTTAAAGTTTTTCCTTTGGGAATGAGGTCTTTTTCACAGTAAAATGTAGTTGAAGTAATAGTAGACAAATAACGTTTAACTTGGTGCAGTAGGTTTTGCGTGATGCATGAAGTTTAGTCAGACAGACAGACAAATAAACACCTAGACAGACAGTCAGTGGCGCCAGTTCTTATCAAATAGAAAATGAATTTAAATATTTTTGTAATTTGATCTTTAAAATCTTGTCTTTGGTGACTAACGTTTTTACCTTAAATTATTTAGTTGGGAGATAGACATGTGGAAAATAACCTCGATAAAAGTAGGTGATCGATGATCTTTACCATCATTGCTTTGCTCGTAAATAGTAGATTGTATCATAAGGGAGCAAAATAATATTTTTACGGCGAGGGCGCTTTTTTGAATCCAGAGCGAAGTGAGGGATTCTTTATTAGAATCCTGAACGTAGCGAGGGATTCAAAGTACGTCGCCAGAGCCAAAAATATATTTTGCGCCCGAGTGATACACTCTACTTTTCATCACCTATTATGAGAAAATAAAAGCGCCTCATATTTTATTTTAATATTATTATTTAATAAAACATAGAGTAACAACTAAATTGAAATTAAATAGTATCCTTTATTAAAACAACTAAAAACTTATATTTACATTTGAGACATTTTCGCAATTATGAAAATTTATTGTTACAGTTTTATTAGGAATAGAGATTGTTGTAGATTTTATATTCTGCGTGTTTGAAATGTCCGAATTTGGATCATTTTGAGGAAAATGTGACGGTGAAAATTTACGAAAACGCGGGCTGTAGTTCGCGCTTTTTTAATTTGTTTTTTTTTTCATTCATCCGGCGGCGTGACTATGGGCCGTCGTACAAGCCAGTCTTTATTCAAACAATATTTGCGTTCGATTTCTTTGGTGCTGCACACTAAGATGTTCCAAATTCAAAAAGTGCGCGGCAAAGATAATTGCGGCGCACTTATAAAGAGGATTAAAAACTCATTACTGCCCGCTAAAAGTTTCTTATAGAAAACACCACCTTTGGGTGCACATAAAGGCGAACCAAGTCGTCCTTTTCGAATAGATGGGATGAAAAAATGTTTATATGTATATCTGAATCACCATACGACACACTACCATTTATTAAATAAACTAGCTTTCCGCCCCGCGGCTCCGCTCGGGTTAGCAGGTTTTCCCGTGGGAATGAGGTATTTTCCCGCGGTAAAAAGTAGCCTATGTGTTAATCCAGGCTGTCAGCTAACTCCAAACCAAATTATATTAAAATCGCTCCAGCCGTTTAGCCGTGAAGAAGTAACAAACATACACACACACTCACAAACTTTCGACTTTATAAATGTTTGCGTGATGCATAAAAAAAGATAACATAAAAACTATTTCATAATTTTTGCCCACTGTTGGGACTGGTAAAAGTTAGAGCGAGTGAGCTGATGGTGGAGTGCAGAGCAATGTATTGTGGTATCAGGCGGGCAGCGAGTAAATTAGACACTGGACGCAGGAGCAGCTTCGAAGAGGAAAGGAATACGATGGATGAGACGCCATATATAAAAAAAAACATTTTTTGATGAGTAAAAAATAATTATTTACAAAAACTATAAGAACATTGTTTAAAATATATTACCTATACATTGGGCCCGATTCTATGTATTACGTTCCAACTTAATTAGATAGCCTCTTATATCATTATTATTAAAATAAAATAATATGTATTTAGCAATGCCTTTAGTTAGTATAATAGGAGTATTGAAAAATTTTCAAAACGTTAATATAATATATTGACATTATCTCTATCAAAAATAAATATTTTATAATTGTGTATTTGTGATAAATTGACTCGTCACAAATCAAAATATTTATCACCAAAAGGTCGTTCACCGTAACAGTTTTCTTGAATAAAAGTAAAAAATAAAAAGTGTTGAAAACTAGGGCGATAAAACTTCTGACGAACACATTGGGCTAATAATAATTTGTTCAGCCACAAAACACTGAAGTGATTTGTGATCCATTATTCATAGACTATTTAACTAGAAAAGACTTTTCATAGATGCAGAAACTGGAGCTACATACTACACAGAGAGAGTTGTCATACTTCCACATTTTCCAGACATTTAAAGAGCGAACCCACAGACTCGGGAGAGCGCGGGTTGCGGGACGGAATCTGAGTTTATATGCAGCCCGTAACATAGGATTGTGCCCGCTTTCTATAAGACAGACAGCATATAAACTCGGATACCGTCCAGCAGTTTGCTCTTTCCCGCGTCTGTATGTTATGTACGCGGCTTTATAATGTCTGGCATACGGGAGAGCCATAAATTCTTATACTTGAATACATTTTTTTAGTCAATATAACTTTTTAATGTAATATTGACTAAAAAGTAACATTAAAATTGGTACTTCGGCCCTATACATGTCATATTAAAAAAAACCTCTTAAATGTTTGTTATATTTTATTATCTTAACTCGAATGTTGAAGCAGAATCCAGCTTTGTTCTTTAGTCTGTGCGAGCTACAAATACAAGCCGGTGACCCCATATCTGATAAAATTTGTTAGATTTACACAAATCCTATAAGTTTCAAACCAATTTCTAATATTTAATGTTGAATAATAACAAAATATAAAGTTCGGCAATTAAGTTAATCGTAATTAATATTATTTACTTATTCAACTCCTTCATTTATGTATGAAAAGTTTTTAATACTTAGTAAGATTCTGAGATATATATATAATTAACTTAATGAAGGCTTAATAAAGCTTTTCATAAAATCACGCCAACACATTTTTTCCATACTTATCAAAAAACTGCTTCTAGAATTTCAGTTCACGCTCCGTTTTTATTGCTGACCTTATGGCCTGAAAATAAAATATTTATCCCAGCGTATCCACAGTGATATTTCCACTAAAGTACCAGGAATGCAGAATGCAGCGGCGATGCATATCGTCGTGTATGGTGCATACCCCCCCCCCCACCTCCCATCGCGCTACCTGCCGCTTCTTTGTCTTCTCTTTGTGATTAGCGAATAGTGACCCTTGGGTGGACTGCAGACATGTTTATTACAATATTGTGGGCAACAAACATGGCTCTTGGTGGATCATGGTAGTTTTCTAAATATTTGACTACGGATGAAGTACATGGTAGCACGCCTGCCTTTGAAGCGCAGGGTAGTGGGTTCGAATCGCTAACAGGGCAAACATTTATGTGATGAGCAGTTGTGTTTGCCTGTTGTATATTTAAGTATACAAGTATGTATTAAATTTTTCTATAACAGTATGCATGGTCCAAGAAAACAAGGTCTTGCAAATAGACCACGTGACTGACACAAGCCTACGTCATTTTGCGCTGTACATCCTTGTCTATTACACGCATTCGACAAGGATGAATAGGCAAAATGACGTAGAAATGACATAGGCTTGTGTCAGTCAAGTGGTCTATTTGCAAGACCTTGTTTTCTTGGACCATGAACAGTATGTATAATATCAGCTGGCTGACACCTGAGGCTTTGCCTAGTTTGGTGTTAGATGGCCGTGTGTAAGATGTCTCCAAATATTTATTATCCTTTGATTTGAGCACAGTAGATTTTAAAACTTGAACTTTATAATAAATTCTTAGCGTCACGCTTTATTCCTTGATAGCACAATTGGCGTAGTTGTATCACACATGGTAAATATTAATAAACTAAACTGGCAAACTTTACACCGATTGTGCTACCAAGAAATGTTGCTAAGCAAACCGGGTATTCCCCATACAGCTGTTTCATTAGTTATTTAGCCCAATTTCAGTATTACAACCGAGGTGTATGATAAACACAGCGATGTGATCTTGGATATGGAAGATAGGTCTTTGTTTAGTTTGGAGAAGAGTGATTTTTGCTTATCTGCTTATTATGTAGGTACTTATTTATTTGTCTGATTTTATATTTGTCTTTTATTGTGTTCGTTTTTTAATGAAAATTGTCAACAGGTCAATTATTATTCTTCATTGCATAAAGAATATAAAAATTATATGCAATAACTTTACAACGTTATATAGTTTTTATTTTTTTTCCTTAGAAGTCCTTACTCCCTTTTTCATTTTAAAAATAAGAATTATCGAAATTTCACGCAATGTGTAAGGATATAACAAATTTTGATTCAAATAAGTGATTTCACCATACTTTTCAAATTATTTTATAAATTATGGCTTCTAATATTCATACTATGAGGTGATTTGAAATATAATATCATGTGAAAAGTTACAGAGAATATATAATTAGACTCTACGATCTATTTAAATAGAGTTTAATATTATATTATAATATTATAACATCCTGAAACCAAAGCCAAGTCCCGCAAAGCCTTCTCGGAATCGCCTGAGTTCTAAACTCGTGTCGAATGTAAATTAAAATCAGATTCGCGCTTAAGGGGCTACCCTAGGCTAAGTGGCGCCGCCCTCTGTTAAAAAATAATTACTCGCGAAGTATATTTTTTTTCTAAAATCCGGACGGTCATTTTGAAGTTGGCGTGCTATAGGATATATAGGGGCCATAAACTGTATTAATTATAGTCCGCTGTAGTTACAGATAGAAAAGTTGCTAAAAACGGCCACTTTTGTCAAATTTTCTATCTGTAACTACAGCGGACTATAATAAATACAGTTTATGGCCCCTATATATCCTATAGCACGCCAACTTCAAAATGACCGTCCGGATTTTAGAAAAAATATATACTTCGCGAGTAATTAATTTTTAACAGAGGGCGGCGCCACTTAGCCTAGGGTAGCCCCTTAAATGTGAAATATAATATTCCGCTGTTTTAGAACTTTGGGAAGGAAATAAAAAATACTTGGAAAACAAACGACGATGTGAGAATTTTAACAGATTTCAAAGATAAGATGAGGTTCCCAATTTGGCCTTTCGTCTGTTCAAGTAACTTAACTTTACGCTTCTGTGCTGAACGATTCTCATTTTCAGGGCGATAGATGGCACCACTTAGCCAAGGTATCAAAAGCTTGAGAACATAAAAGGTAACTATATGAATGAAGCCAATACATCCTACGCAAATAATGACAACCATATTGTGATTCTAGTGTACGCGCCTACGTTCTTTACGAAGTGCGAAGGCGGACCCTGTAGTGTGAATATTTCTTTCAAAAAGGTCATCGAAAGGTGGTATCCATTCACGATTTTAGCTATAGTTACAAGTACCTACTAAAAAGAAGAAGAGATGGTGACCTTGTTGCTAACGATGATGGTTTCTAGGCAATTGAACTCAGCTTAAGCACAACAAAACGTTGGAAAAGTCGTCATGTTTTACTTATTAATACTATCTGTATGTGGTAAAGAACACTAGAAACATGTAAAGTAAACCCTTTTTTAAAAAGTGTAGAATATAAACATTACTTTGTACGTACATACAACCTGCACTTTTGTAAAAAAGCATTCATAATTTTACTAATGAGCAGAGTTCAATCAAAGGCTTCGTCCGAGGGACCCTTCAACGCTTTAAATTCTTCATTGTAAAAATGATATTTCCACAGATGTGTCATATGATGTGCATTAGAATAATTAATCATATATCGTGTGACTTGAGAAATTAACCCATAAATCTTTTCAAAAAACTTTGCTACTGGAAAAAAAATAGAGTCTCAGTGATATTATAGTGTTTTTTTAAAGTTTGTTTGTTTTGGTTTACAACGATTTTGGCGGCTTTTATGATGATAATTTAAAGTCAATTTGTTGTAATAATATTTGTGTTTCTTATACCTAATTAAAATTTGCATGCCAAAATGTGGCGGACCATATGAAACCAATTAAAAATGTAATAATTAAACAACCTGTGTAACTATAATATTCATGAAAATAAAGCTAATATTAAATTATTACTATCACTATGTCTCGGAAATAAAAAGGATTACAAGACACTAATTGTACATACTTTAAACCTACTCACTTTTCTTTCAAAAAATGATCCAAAATTTTAACAATATAAATGTCTTTAAGCATTTTTCGTGGCATTACGCTACCAAATCATTACCAAACAGAGTCAAAGAGGCAAACCGAAACACTCGGGAACTTCCGAAGGCTTACGCTCCGCCTCGCGGGATGGAGGACCTGCCTACTACCGTTGGACCTCGACACAAACTCGAAATATTTGCCAGTACCAGTTTAAAAAGCGAGACATTGCGAGACGATAGGCTTAGTAAAGGAATAACAATAAACATAGACATCTTTGTTTTTCTTCAAAAAAAATTATGGGATTTCGAAGGGAAATTTTTCTGAAAAGTCCTGCAAAAGTATATAAAAAAAAATTCGGTAGAAATTTTTTACGCATTATAAGGAAACATGATCTCAAAATCTGCGAAAAAAACAAATTTACCCAGAATCAAATCGGTTGGTTAGGTTAGGTTAGACTTATGTCAATAACAGAGCGGAGGGAGCCGAGCGAGCGGAGCGAGCGTGCCGCGGCGGCGGTCGTGAATTTTTCAAAGTTGAAGTCTTAAGTTTGCATGTTTTGGTGCACAATTAGTATTTTAGGTGGAACAAGAGTATAATTTGGTGAAGATATTTAGGTGGAACAAGAGAATAATTTGAGGTACGGTTAAATACTATCCTTTCTATTTTGGGTCGGCTCTCATAATGATCTAATCTAGCCAAAGCACAACGCAGGACTTTGGCGAGGGTAGGCCAAGGGGCCAGGATCAGGTACATCAAGATCTAGCTGTGTAGCTGTTATAAAATGGGTAATTGTCCGATCTCCTGATCAGATGGTTCTTAAATCAAACTCAAACAATTACTACAAAGAAAGTTATAAAGTGCCAACAGGGTAGTTGGCATAAAATGGCACTGGAACATACAATTTAGGTCACGTTCCTTTGAGTCTTCCTATAGTAGAGGATTCTTCGCAAGCGGGATGGGGACAATGGGGTGAGTCGTCCCGTCGAGGGGAGGTGGGGTGAGAAAGTTATTAATTCTGGAGCGAGAGGCGCCGCAGCCTACGTCCCGACTGCAGCCAGCTTACCTTAGCCCGGTTAATGGTGTCCTGATGTTGTTATGGCGATACTCGGAGCTTTTGGACCTTTCTCGAAGGTTCTGCGTTGATCTGTTGGTATTAAGCGTTACTTTGTTTTTAGCCTAATATGACGTTTTTTTTACAAAGTTCCCATCTAAGATTTTTTCTCTTCGTGATTCTTCCTTTATGGTTGGGTTTGTGGCTTCTTACCTTTTTGTTCTCCTTCCCGACAGAGAGGAAAGTACAGTTGTTCTTCTGGATGCTCTTATATCTCAATGCGTAAAAAAAAACCATTAAGTTAATATATTTTAGACACTACTACTCTACACTTTGACTGGATTGCCAATAAAATGCAATGCGTCTTTGGTTACGAAGGTATAGGAGTCATTATTGGGTTATAATAATTATAACCTTGGTGGTTTTACATTTTGAGCCGAGTCATCGACCTTTAATCCTACACGACAAGATTGACTTCCTGTCCTGACCTTTAGCAACCCCTTGTGCTAACAAGTTTGGGTGTATGCGCACGCCACGTATAAGTACTATGTTTTATTTGAATGATGACCTTGATAGTACCTACCTATAACCAAAATAATATCGCATCGCCTCTTTAAATTTTAAGAGTTATTTCTACATATTGCGATTTGGGACTCCCAACTCCCAACTTGGGAGCCAGCCTTGGTTTTAAGCAAAACTTTGTTAAAATTTGACGTTGAAAAGTAATTTGTAAAATCTTACTTCGAATTAAAACCTTTTTTAATTTTGATTTGATTTGCCTATGACATAATATATTTATTTATTTAGATACATTAAATTAATTAATATTTTTTTGTTATTATGTAATATTCTCTCACTAGCGTATAGGTAAGCTGTAGCTGATCTCTTTGTAGAGATAAACTCGCCTGATAAGTGTAGACCGCTTGGATAAACAAGATCGGGCCAAGTGGCGCAGAGAAAAAGAGGACTATGGAGAGAGAATTTCCACAGGCTGCTATAATATAATGATGATGTTTGCTTATAATGTGAGGTTCGAGATGAATCTTCTTTACAAACCCTGGTGGCAGAGTTATTGAGCCGTCTATGGCTTCAGACATGACTCCTGTAACGCCTACAACCGTAGACAGTAGCCGGGCTTTACGTGCCTAAAATATTCACGTGGCAGACTGTAAATTCACGTATGCAAACACGATTCTGAAGCACGAATCCTTCTTTAATCTCAGTTTTAGACAATCAGGCGATTCAGCCTGCAATGACTTAATCAAGCTGGGGAAAGTCTCACAAAGTGATAGAGTTTGGCTAATACAATACAATACAAATATTCTTTATCGACACCAGTAATAAATAGGACAGTTACAATTTTAATAAGTGTGAGACAATGAGCCAATAGTCGGCCTTATTGCTAAAGTAGCAATAAGCTACGCTAAGTAGCTAATGAAAGTAGACAATGAAAAAACGCGACTTTGAAAAAAATCATCATGACAACCCCGATTCTATGGATTTACCTAATTTGATACTTTTTTTTCTATGTAACTTTGTTGCCAGTGCTATGTTGTCCAATTTCTTCGATTGTCTACTTTCAGTAGCCAAACTCTATTTTGCTCGTGCTCCGCCGGGATTCGAACAATACAATACAATACAAATATGCTTTATTGACACCCAAGGAAAATACAGAAATTTAAATACATTAAATTCATGATAAAGAAGTCAACAGGCGGCCTGAACCTGGAACGTTCGTGGCGAGCGTTTTACAACTCGGCCATGGAGGCTGTTATGATGTAACTTACTACTGCTGCGATCTCCAGCAGTTACCTCGTTAAGCATTATCGGGTTGTCGGTAATTTTCCGACCGAGGCAGCGGCGGAGAATACGATATTAGCTCAGAATTATGTTTTGATTAGTGTACTACGACCTCGGCGGGCCCGAGCGAAGTACCGTCAGCAAACAACGAGGGATTCATTGCAGTATTGCTTGTAAATAAACTGTTAATAAATGGTTAGTAATATTACAATCCTATCCTATCCGATCCTTGGATCCTTGTCCAGCACTGGACGTCTTTCGGCTGAGATGATGATGATGAATATTACAATAAAAGCGTCGGTGGCCAAGTAGTTAGGGCCGTTGACTTCCATTTAGTAGTTCGCGGGTTCAAGTCTCGGCACGTAACAATGTGTTTTCGATTTTCGAATTCATAATATTATAAACATTTTACAAAATAAATAAAATTCTTTATTAAGGTTAAAAGCTTAACACTTTAACATCAAAATATTAAACATTCTGACACAAGACTCATCAAGTCATCACATGAATGTTAGCCCTGGGCGGGATTCGAACCCGCGACCGTTTGCTTCGAAGTTAGGCTTACTAATTCCCTTCTCCACTGCGCAACTACTGCTGCTTTTCTCGCTATTTTTTCTATGTAATAAAGTATATTATATTCTAGATTCAGAAATTCAAATAATAATTTTAGTCGTTATTTCAGCCAATAGAAGTCCCCTAAATCAATCATCATCATCATCAAAGTTACCCAAAACACTATACACCTCAAACTATGTATTTTTCGTCTGCTGACCGTACTCATATCGATCTCTATGTATGAATATTTGAAGGGGACCGTCCTTGTGTGCTGCCACAGAGCTTTCTAAAGATATATTCACTACAGTGCTAGGAAAACACGAAGGTAAACAAAACCAACATTATATAAGACCATTATGTAAAACCCATTATGTACAGCCCAAATAACAATCAATTATCAAAAAAACCGACCTCTTGTTTTTTATTTCTTATTTCAAATTACGTTTAAATATATGTATAAGTAATTAAGTAGAATACATTTTCGTAAGCTTCACATATAGCCCTTTATTTTGAGAACCCAATTACAGCGATGAGTTTGAATAAAAAAATAATCAGTTATTTACAACAAAATGTGCCTATATATAGTATGTATGTATGTACCCTATTATGGTGTAATACTATTTTCACGTTCTCAAAATAAAAAAAAACTCATCACACGATTCGTAGGCGAGCTACAGCGACGTAGCGGGGCTGAAAATCTGTGCTACGATTTTGCTACGATGATGTGGAGTATTGTGGAGATACTGGTACTTTTTCGACATCAATCAATTAAAAGGTCAATTAAAAAAACAAAAAAAAGGAGATACTGGTCGTATGCGCAATAAATTATAATAAGACACAATAAATTATTTTATAACTAACTTTTCGCCCTGCGTCTCCGCCCGCGCTAACAGTTTTTCCGTGGATGAGGGATTTTCCCGCGGTAAAAGGCAACACATAGGCCTTTATAGTAAAGTTTCATTAAAATCCATTTAGTAGTTTTTGCGTGGAAGAGTAACAAACATCAATCCATACATCCTCACAAACTTTTGTATAAATTACAATAGGATTAATATATCCAAAAGCGGAGTGTACAAAAGCTAAAAATTTTCAGGAACACACGAAATTACGGTAATCTTTTGTCCACGGGCATAAGAAGGTGCAAATTCCTTAATATACAGCTTTGCATGCTTTTAACTGTACTTACCCATGTACGTGTCGCAGCCCGATGGTTGCAATCGTCAGATAATTATTTGTCTAAGCAAATTGTATGCCGACCTTATTGTAAACAAGCTGTTTATTAGTATGAGCTGAACGCTCTGAGGCGGCCGCAGTTAGGTCATATAATTATATGACTAAATTCGCAATCTAGTCAGTTGTCAAAGCGACGTGAGAGGTAAATAGGTATTAAAAGCGTGCTTATATTATATGATTCGACATACAATTGTTTACTTAGACAAATAATTAATTGACAGCTGTCTATCAAATACCTATCTCTAGGTCTCTGAAACTATAATCGGAATGCGTTAAATTATATTATGCACTATACCTATTAATATTCAGAGTATACACGAGAGGTCAAATGTCAATGGTGGTGACCTGAATAGGGCTGCTACGATTCAATTTCATTCAATTACCACTGTATCGACTTGTGTCAGTATGTATCACCCACAGACACCGACTATGTTGAGTATTATTATCGACTAGCTTTCCGAAAGAAGTATTTTCCCGCGGTAAAAAGTAGGTTTATGTGTTATTCTGATGTATAAGCTATATTATTGAAAAGTTTCATTAAAATCCTTCCAGCAGTAACAGAGATTAGCGTTTATAAACAGACAGACAGACAGACATATTTTCAAAACTTGTATTTTTGTGCTCAGTTACACTCCCTTAATCACCTACAATCAGTTTTTTGAAAAACAAATCAATGTACAGACACGCCGATTCTTTATTTTTATTATAGTATAGAAAATAGATAGAAGATGGTACGGGAAACTTGCTGTTCCTCGTGGGTTGCCCCGTATGGTCCAAGGGATGCAACATGTTTGATTTTTTCCATGGGAATGAGATGTTTTCCCAAGTTTAAAAATTAGGTTATGACATTCTCCAGACAATTAACTATGTCCGTGCTAAAGTTCATACCATGCTGTAGGCTCCTAGTATACATATTATTCATTAAGATCAGAAAGTTTGTAAGTAAATATACTTTTTTAGGAAAATTACCATAATAGTATACCATAGCATATTTCAGCCCATTATACATCGTAAATTTTTCTTGTTGATTATCCACAACCTAGTGGTAGTATTCATATAACTGAACAACTTTCCTTAAGGAACATAGGTATAAATCTTAAAATTTAAATTCAACTTGTCATACAAAGAAGCGAACGTGACATTACACCTAAGTTCCTAAGGGAAAGTTGTTCAGTTTCATTCATGAGTACTATCACTATATTGCTGATGGTTTTCACGGTGTAAGTCAATAGAGCGTCGGTGGCCAAGTGGCTAGGGCTGTCGACTTCAATTCGGAAGTTCGCAGGTTCAAGCCTCATGCGCATTCATATGTACAGTAGCCCGCACGTGTTGACCTTGAGAGCGCCCGTATTCCGTAGCGGTAGAGGTGAATTTCGTAGTGCGAATGTCCAGCCGCATGTGCTGTCTTATGTACGTTTATTCGACGCTCTTGCGGTAAAGGTAAACATCGCGAGGAAACCTGCACAAACCTGCGAAAAAATTTCAAAAAAAAATTGTGTGTGAAGTTGACCAATCCGCACTGGGCCAGCGTGGTCGACTAAGGCCGGTGGGGACATAATATGAGCTGTTGACATAGTCAAATAAGCGCGAAGATGTCGATGATGCTAGTAAATTGATTACGAATTAGGTGATCCAAACCGTGGTAGTTTTTGAACTACACCGACCCGATAACACCAGCGCATTCGTGCGTATAATTGCCCGGAACGCGTTATCAGCGCGCCTTATCGTGTCTTTTGACCAATCATATCGCTGGGTCGATTATTTTTCCTGTATTTGAAATGTGAAAAATATTGGAAGCGCTAATACGACAGCGGAACTCCATTTCATATTAATTTTTGTGTAGCATTCTTTTTTCTCTGTATGTTCCTGTAGGCCTACTATGTAAGTAGCGACAGGCTCAATAAAGAAGCTGTCAAACGCGACATTAGAGCCATAACAGTTCTGTCAATATGTCGCGTTTGACAGCTTCTCGAGCCTGTCGCTACTTACATAGTAAGCCTACTGGGGGCCTAAGCCTTCCCAAAATTTCGAGTCAATAGGCCTTAGTCATAAATTATAATATTTTCAGATTGTTTATTCTAATGTATTTTTTTTATTACTTTTGATCAAAGTTATTAATTCCAAATAGATTTTTATGTTTTTATTATTTTATTTATTCAGGTATAGTAATGTGCCGTTCCCGGGACTATTCCCACACTAAGAATCTTTCCGTTTGAGGCCAACTAGAACGAGTCAATGAGATCTGTTGAGTTGGACGGGTCGTTAGGTACCTAACCAGAAAACACCAACCCGGTCTACCACACCACATAGCTAGCCAGCTTGAACAGCTTTCGTTGGAAATATTCCTGGGAACGCAAATTTCCCGGGAATGGTGGGAATATTCCCGGGAACGGCACAACACTATTCAGGTATCATTTTACTGACAGACAAATCACATTATCCACGTGACGTTTTCACCAAGCAAGAAAAATCGTGCTTCGCTTTTAGACATCTATGTCTATGTCTGTCTATGTCTATAGACATAGACAGACATAGACATTATATTTGACAGAACACAATACAACGCAACAAATAATAAGAAACATAACAGAAAAACAAACATGACATTCACACATCAACATCATCTGTGCGCGGCGCTCGTGTACCTATACTCTCTCTCTCTCTCACTCGCAATAGCACACACTACTACATAGAACTTCACGCTCCTCACGCGACAAAACACACCAGCGCGCCGCGGCGCGGCGCCTTTGAATCCGGTCGCGTTCCAAGTGAATAAGACCACAGAATATTAGTATAATAGGACGAATAAAGTTTGAAACGATGCCTCGAAACTATAGACGATGTTGCAGTGTATTCGGTTGCAGTAATACAGTGACTGCGTATCCAAATCTTGCGTTTTTTTCGCTCCCTGCTGACGACCAAAGGTAAGTTAAATAAAATATGTACATAAATATCTTGCTTTGAAGACGTGCTAACGTAGTATGTTGAAGAGAACAATGGATAGGTGGCGCTACTGGTTGTTAGTTTGCTTTGTTGCTTGATATCATAATCATAGAAAAAGCGGCCAAGTGCGAGTCGGACTCGCCCATGAAAGTTTTTGTAGTTCGTTGTAACTTTGATCGATGTTTTAATAATAGTGAAAGGTAAATTGCAGTTTACGATTTAAGACGTATTAAAAAAACTACTTACTAGATCTCGTTCAAACCAATTTATAGTTTTATCATTCTCTTATTTTAGAAGTTACAGGGGGGGGCACATCTTTCCATTTTGGAAGTGTCTCTAGCGCAAACTATTCAATTCAGAAATAAAATATGTTAGAAACCTCAATATAATTTTTGACATGTATGGGTTTGATGAAAAAAATTTTTTGAGTTTCAGTTCTAATTGTTTTTTTTTTTCTATTTTTATGTGAAAATCTTAATGCGATTCACAGCACAGAGTACATCTATTTACCAAGTTTCAACAGTATAGCTTTTATAGTTTCGGAGAAAAGTAGCTGTGACATACAGACGGACAGACAGACATGCCGAATCTATAAGGGTTCAGTTTTTTGCCATTGTCTACGGAACCCTAAAAACCGTTATTGTAAAATGTGACGTCACGTTATCCTATCTCCTTTAAATTGCATTTCGTAAAAAGAAGCTAAATCTGTGATATAACAAAGTCGTATCCTGTTTTTGTGTGCTTATTTTTAACTAGCTTCCCGCCGCGGCTCCGCCCGCGTCAATAGATTTTCCCGTAAGATTGAAGAATTTTTCTGCGGTCAATTGAAGCTTAAAATAATACAAATACATTTTTTTACACCTTATTACACCTTAAGTTGTATTGTATTGAAGTTTTAGTAAGGAGCCCTGATTTCTTTGAAAATAAAATAATGCTTAAGTTACCTACTCAGGGATCATGTAGGTAGCTTCTCATCTCAACAGTGAAATAATTTTTGAAATCGGTTTAGTAGTTTCGGTTCGGAGTCTATTCGATGCAAACAAACAAACAATCAAACCTTTCAAATATTAGTATAGATAGATTATAGATATAGATAGTTAAGTTACCTAGGTAGTTGGAACGGGTTCTAGAAGAAAAAGGTAGGTGTTTAAGTACGGGTTTTGGGTGCTAAAAATCGATATAGCTCTCGCTCCTCGCTCTGGGGAAATTATTTTTATCGTATTTTTCTACGAACTTACTTAAGAAGTAATGGCTGCGAAATATTATAGCTAATTTCATCGTTTGATAGCGTTGTGTTGTGATTATCATACCAATATTATAAAGAGGAAATACATATTTGTATTTTTGTGTATGTTTGTAATAAATAAAATCAAAAACTGCTGAACCGATTTAAAAAATTCTTTCACCATTTGAAAGCCACATTCACCCTAAGCAACATAGGGTACCTTTTACCGCGGGAAAATGTTTTATTCCCACGGGAAAAACTGTTAACGCGGGCGGAGCTGCGGCGGAAAGCTAGTGTATTATAATTACCTAGTTACTTTATTTATTGGTTTCTTTTCATACAGTAGTCTTGTGTATAAAAAAGAAAAAGAAAATAATTCTATCACTCAATTAATTTCTTATTGTATGGCGCATAAAAAATATTTTATTTTTATCATAACATTTTATTTTGAATTTGTTTTTCAGGCGTATGGAGTGGTTGCATTTAATCAAGCGTATGGATTTAAGAAACAGACCGATATATTCTTACTTTGTGTGCGAATCACATTTTAAAACTACAGACATACTACCATCATCCAATCGAAAAATGCTAAGCAAAACAGCTCTGCCGTCTCTCAACTTACCGCTGTCAAATACGACAGTGTTATCGACTGGTGTATTAAAAAAAGATAAAGAAGTACAAGTTGGAACTATTAAAGCAGAAAATAGTGAACATGAATTTATGGATATCCTTAGCCCTGATGAAGATTCAACGTCACTAACTCTCCAAACGCAGCTGTTATCAGGAAATAAAAAGATGTTCTAAAAGCACGAGCTAAGCTGAAAAAACGTGACACAGTGAAGAGGTAGGTATGAGTTATCATCAGAATCCAAGTCCGGTGAAGCTTCACTCGTCGTACCTGTTCGACACAAGCATAGACCAATTAAAAAAAAACTTCATCAGAATAGGGATGTTGACTGGCTAATCAGAGGAGCTTCTTTTTATGAAATTTCAAAACAACATTCTGGAAATTTAAAGAGAATACAAACTTGTTACGTCATAGCTTGTACGATTTTTACTCTGATTTGCAATAATACATCATCAAATTGATAAAAATTACACCGAAATAACGTATACAACAGTAATTTAAGATATTTCTTTCCTGCATAGTGAGAGAGACTTTATTTTAAATACAGTCAACATTCCAATTTTCCAAAATTCGCCTATCTATGCGCGCGCACATACCTAATATTATTTTATCATCGGTTGTGGTTTATTAGCGCGTTGTTCTCGTGTTGCAGTCTTCCACAGTAAAACCAGTAATTTATCTCTATACAAACGTACCGCTGTCGGTATGAATGTGTGCGTCCACGCCGCGCGCCTTGTAAACACGTGATTTCACGCACACACTAGCAAAGTATTAAGGGGGAATACGGGGGGCGGCAGTAAAGGCTGTGTCGTGACTGAGAGCGCGCGCGTTCTAGTACGCTCATAATCGCTCACATTCGCCAGCACTCAACGGCCATCTTTATCACATAAATTATATTGCATGTTATTATTATGACTTCGACCAGGGGCAAAAAATATTGTAGTGTTTTTGGGTGTGTCAATAACAATTTCTCAAATCCGGACTTGTCATTCTTCACAATACCCACTGAACAAGAAATGTAAGTACTTACCGAAATATTTGTGTAAATTATAAACCTTTGTTACTTTATAGTTAAATTAAATTTGGTACTGAGATATACTTTATTCCTCAGATATATTTACAATTCTAATAATTACGCATTTATTTTATTGATTTGTCATCATAACCTATATTTTATTTCATTTGACCAATTTTTTTGTTTCAGCCGCTTACAATGGCTTCGATTAATCGATCGCGAGGACTTATCTAACAAGTCAAAACTTAACGAACGAGTATGTGAAGTACATTTCAAAGCAGAAGACATTTGTGTGAACTCTCAACGAAAACGACTAAAGAAGAATTGCTTACCGTGTTTACGTTTGCCTAAGGATAAAGAAGATACTTACTTACTTACTTACTACGCTGGCTCAGCGACCCGAAGTGGATCTTGGCTTCCGACAGAAGATAAAGGAACTCAAATTGAAATAACGCCAGTCACCACTTTAACTGAAATTGATTTGTCATCAACTGACCAAAATCAGCAGTTATCAGGAAATAATAAATGGTTAAAAACGGAAGAAAGTTTACGAAAATTTTACAAGCTGTGTGATATATTTTTGAGTGAAGATCTATCAAGAGCTGTTAAAGCACGAGCTAAGCTAAAACAACGTGACACAGTAAAGAGGTATGAGTTATCTATCAATCATAATCCAAGTCCGGTGAAGCTTGCTTCGTTGTACCCTTTCGACACAAGCATAGGCCAATTAAAAAAAATCATCAGAATAGGGATGTTGACTGTTGATTTCATAACAATATTCTATATGCAAAATTGAAGGGAACACAAACTTGTTACGTCATAGCTTTTTATAGATCGTTTTTGTACGATTTTTGCTCTGATTTGTAAATCATCAAATTGGTAAAAATAGCCCCGAAATATGGTTGTAGACTTATTATTTCTGCGTAGTAATCATAAATTATATTATAAATTATAGCTACGAGTGTGTGCTGTATTTTACAATATACGAATGTATTATGTACAGTCGAGGAAAATGATTGTTTATCAGGTTGACATAAGTACCCCTAAGATTGGCCAGGTTACTATTTTTCTTTTGGTAGGCGACTGATGACGAACTACGACATATTAAAAAACTTATAATATCTAGAAAAAAACAACATTTTTCAATCTTTGTATTATTGGCATTGAAGTCTTTGCCATAGAGGTACAACATTGTTATGGTCTTTACTATTTATAGATAACTAGCGACCCGCCCCGGCTCCGCACGGGAAAATGGTTATTGTGGGTTATCCTTAAGCATATTATGCATGTTTTATACATATAAACCTTCCTCTTGAATCACTCTATCTATTAAAAAAAACCGCATCAAAATCCGTTGCGTAGTTTTAAAGATTTAAGCGTACAAAGGGAGAGACATAGGGACATAGGGACAGAAAAAGCGACTTTGTTTTATACTATGTAGTGACTAGCTTTTCGCTCCTTCCGCGTTAAAAGTTATTCCCGTGGGAATGAGGAATTATCCCGCGGTAATAGGTAGCTTTTGTTCTTTTCCAAAATCTATTCTCTCTTCGTACCCAGTTTAATCAAAATTCAGTAGTTTCGGAGCCTATTCAATGCAAACAAACAAACAAACAATAAAATCTTTTCTCTTTTTATTTTTTTCTTCATAATAGCACAAAAAAAATATTAAAAAGAGAAAAGATTTGATTGTAGTATAGATAAAATTAAAAAAACATTAGAGGAGAAATTTTGCTTCAGCGAACTGTCAATAGATGGCGTACTTTCTATTCTATACAAAATCGCGTTTACGCTTTCGATACCGAGCGCGTTTATTTTTGTTACAAAACTCGCACTCGGCAGTCTGGGGGGGATAGAGTACGCATATCCAAATATGAACGGTAAGCACACATGTGAACAATACCCCGATTTGTCATCACGCGCATTCAGTGTCAAAACGTTACTCGTCACGTCAAGTCGGAGAGCGATATTTTTATTGTTTTTATGATAAAATGGTGAAATGTGCAGTGCAAACATGCAAAAGTGATTCTCGGAAGCAAAATAAAAAAAATAATAACATTTCTTATCATCGGTAAGTAATATTTAAATAGGAATTTAATTGTTTCTACAAAATTTTGATGGGCCCGAAAGGGGGAAGCGGGAGACACGGGGCGGGTGACCGCCGCGCCGCGCCGCGCCGCGCTGCGCTCTTTTTCGGCCATATTTTCTTCATAGTATCGTAGTGTTGTAACGTAGGCATTATCGCATACGATATACCTAATTGTAATGTAATTTTAAAAATAACAATATTTTTAACAGGTTTCCGAAAAGCCGTGGAATGATAGATGCATGGGTCAACGCAATAAAAAGACCCAATTGGGAACCAAATATTACAAGTTTTGTCTGCTCTATTCATTTCAAAGCTTCCTCTATATCCGAAACCAAGAAAGGACGCCGCAAAATAATTCAAGGCGCACTACCAGAATTATACCTCGAGGTAAGATTTTGCAACCATCATACTTTGCTTTTTTTACACCGCTTGGGTCGCTGAGCCACTAAGTAGGTACTTTTAGTAGTAAGAGTAAGACAAACTTATTTAACAGAGTGTAATTGCCTTGTAGCATTAAGTTTGCCTGTGTATACTGTTATTAGTGCAACAAAGAATTTTCATTAAATAATTAATTAATTCAATATCAGTAGAAACAATGTTGTTTTATCAATGTGAATCTCGATATTTTATTTTTATTTTAGGATAATTCAAGTACATCAAGTGCTCAAGTACTGTCAGCATCATCAGCATCTGAAGATATAACTCCAGACCCAGCGTCGGTCTCTGAAAATATAACTCAACCGAGCCCAGTACTTGATGAAGTTATTCCATCCCCAAATGACACTCCACGAGAACTTAAGCTTAAACGTCGACTCAAACACGTACAAGAGGTTGCAAAACGGCGTCGACTGCGTTGCAATGCACTATATACCCAAAGAAATCGTTTAAAAAAGGAAAATCAGTCTTTAAAAGAAATGTTTAACGACCTTCGGGAAAAACTAATGATCACTCAAGAGCACAGCGACATCCTAAAAATGTATGGAGCACCCGCAGCTGAGTTGTTCAAAAGGTTATGTCATAAAGGGAAATTATATTCTCCTCAACTGCGAGCATTCGTCTTCACCTTGCACTTTTACTCGCCTAAGGCATATAACTATGTCCGAGATACTTTTAGTACATGCCTCCCTCACCCCAATACACTCACAAAATGGTACAGCTCTGTTGAGGCTTCACCGGACTTTTACTAAAGAAGCATTTAGAGTTTTACGAACGTCCGATCTTCGACACGGAACTAGAACGCTCTGATCACTTAGCCACGGATGTTCAAGCCCAGGTTCCGTACCTCTGAGATTCGTGTTTTCTCATATGCCGATTTCAAATAATTTTAATCACAGTTATCCGGTCACGAATCCATGTCAAGTTGTGAGTCTCAAATCCAGTTAAATGTTACGTCATAATTCCAATTATCGATATTTTGCTGCATCACTCATGGAACATCACTACGCAAGCGTTATACCTGCTTACGATTGGCACAAAGGCGCAGAAGTGACACGTGCTCTATGCTTCCCAAAAATATGTTTTTACCAAAGAGGTTTGATCGGCTCTTCAAACCTCTTTGGTTTTTACTTATGATTAAAAATTTCTGTTGTTGTTGTTTTTTGAATTTTTCCCTAAGGGAAAGGCAATGGTGCTAAGCCATACAGCCTAGTCATATACAAAATTATTTTCTTTTTAGTTTCCAAAAAAAAGGCCCAAGGCCAGGTCTTCATTTTGGTTGACGTATAATATATTTGACATTATTATTTCAAAATCAAAATAACGCGAACAAATTGTGAAGACGATTCTTCTGCCAATCATTTTATTTTTTCCTCGTCTGTACTTGCGCCCACAGCAACTACGGGGAAGCGGGCGGCGGGGAACTTGCGGGGAAGTGGGCGGGGCGGCGGTCGTCAAACTCCGCGTGTTTGCAAACTCTAGCCGAGAGGGCAGTCACGAGCAACGAGCGCATGACACCTCACGTCCTTTTTTTCGAGAATTCGTCGATGTTTATTATCTCATAATGGTTATTACCTGCAGTGTTTACGGGTGTACCTCATCGACCACTCATAAAAATGTGAAGTTTCATCGATTCCCTCGTGACGCGAGGTAAGTACTTAACAAATGCAGTTTGTTCACTATTAGTAGGTATCTAAATAGTAATTACGTGGGCGTCAACTGTTTAGTTTTTTTAATTCTCACAATTTTTTCTCACAATCACTTTTTGTTAGCAAGTAGGTATACCTACTCTTCTTAGATTAGTTGGTGACGTGACGAAGAACTATGACGCGACATAACGATATAACGACATGACGTAATGTTAGTACCAACCTAGTTATTCGTATTCGCGATATCGCGCGCAACTGTCACTGCGCAAGATGTCATACGCGACTTAGTGACAGAACTACTTTGACTATCTCGCGTCTGACATTTATTTATTTATATCAACTCGAGCTTCTCGTGCGTAGTGATCCTACAGAGTTCGTCTGGGACTAACAATAGGAAAATATTGTCTTAACAAAGGACGTAGTAATATAGTTACACCCACCAAAGCCGGACAGATTCTGCTACAGCTACTGTATCGATTTTGAATATTTACTTAATCTTCAAATTTAATCCCATAATCATTTTTAGTGGTTTATGTTATACTTTGTTTGTTTATTTTTATACATTATAGCACACTAATGTAGGCGGCCTTGTTGCTGAGTAGCAATTTCTATCAGGCAATCTTAGGGTGAGGAGAGGAGAATAAATAGTGAGTGAGACGGGTCCGTGGAAATATCCCAGATTAAAAAAACGACAAGAGTGGTGATAACGACAAGAGTGGTGATAACGACGAAAACGACAAGAGTGGTGATAAAATGGACTAAAGAAGTCAACTACCTTATACATTAAGCTAAAAAATGACATTTACTTCATAGTCGTAAAGGCATTACTTCTAGAGTTACAGCTCACCGCGTCTGACTCAAGTACTCTTTTTTTTACCTTTTTAGAATACATCTTTCTGTTAACTTTGTTTAGCGTAGATTAGATTCAGATTTTCCAATTAGAAATAAAACAGTCCATGTACTAATCCAGGCCACAGTCTATTTACATGTAAAACTAGCTTTCTGCCCGCGGCTACGCTTGCGTTGTGTTTCGACATTTCCGTATTAATTTTTAACTATCCCACTTTTTTCCGTGATTTTAAAGTATCCAACATGTTGACCGAGTATATAAGGTACCACCATGCAAAATTTCATTTCAATCGGTCTAACAGTTTCGGAGAT
The DNA here is from genome assembly GCA_948473455.1 of Teleiodes luculella. NCBI lineage: Eukaryota > Metazoa > Arthropoda > Insecta > Lepidoptera > Gelechiidae > Teleiodes > Teleiodes luculella. The sequence continues at coordinate 14,785,102 of OX419589.1, forward strand.
AAGCCCGTAGAATGTACTGCGCCGTATGAGTTACTAAAGTTTTTTAACTATCCCACGGGAACTTTTTAATTTTCTGGGATTAAAAGTATCTAAGATGTTGACCGGGATATAAGGTACCACTATACAAAATTTCATTGAAATCTGTCGAATAGTTTCGGAGATTAGCCCGTACAAACAGACAAACAGAGAAACAAAAATATTTAAAAAAAATCTGGGTATGTATACTATATCGCTTCTTACATCCCCTTGAATAGGTTTATAGCATTTTTTTTCTATGTACAGATTTTATAGATTTTTTTTTGTTTTTCTTTGCACGGGCTAATCTCCGAAACTATTCGACCGATTTGAATGAAATTTTGTATAGTGGTACCTTATATCCCCGGTCAACATCTTAGATTACTTTTAATCCCAGAAAATTAAAATGTTCCCGTGGGATAGTTAAAAAACTTTAGTAACTCATACGGCGCAGTATATTCTACGGGCTTATCTCCGAAACTGTTAGACCGATTGAAATGAAATTTTGCATGGTGGTACCTTATATACTCGGTCAACATGTTGGATACTTTAAAATCACGGAAAAAAGTGGGATAGTTAAAAATTAATACGGAAATGTCGAAACACAACGCAAGCGTAGCCGCGGGCAGACAGCTAGTTTTACATGTAAATAGACTGTGTCCTGGATTAGTACATGGACTGTTTTATTTCTAATTGGAAAATCTGAATCTAATCTACGCTAAACAAAGTTAACAGAAAGATGTATTCTAAAAAGGTAAAAAAAAGAGTACTTGAGTCAGACGCGGTGAGCTGTAACTCTAGAAGTAATGCCTTTACGACTATGAAATAAATGTCATTTTTTAGCTTAACGTATAAGGTAGTTGACTTCTTTAGTCCATTTTATCACCACTCTTGTCGTTTTCCTATAAATGAAGTAAGGAAGAAAAAAGTGTGCCTGTTTTTAAAATTTCATAATACGTTGATGGTGGATATAGAAATATATTAATCTTAGCACTATAAAATGTAGTATCATTTTGTAGTTCTTGAAAAGTAAACTCATCAGTCCTACCGTTTTTGTAGAAAATGAAAAAAACCAAAATGAGGGAGGTAAAATGAGGGAAAAAGGGGGGGGTAATCATTTCTCAGCGTGTTTCCATATCGACATTGAAGCACATATATAAAAGCTACATGTATGCTAAGTTTCATGCTTTCTGCCAGATGGGACCGTAATTCAGGTTAACAAGCCGTACTAGATGGTGTATACTTATTAACTTTTTTTTTTTTTTTTCATTTATTGTTCACCACAAGAAAAGAAAAATACAAGATAATTTCAAGTTCCACACAAAAACCTCACAGGGTTTATCTGTGTAGACGAGCCGCTCTTAATCTTATAACTTAATATTAAACAATACAACATAATAATATTATACTTATTAGGCGCAGATTATTACGCCACCTACGGATCAATGCTTGTGTTTTTGAGAAAGTGTTTTTTAAATTTACATTTCGAATTTGGATTACCGTATAGCTGTTGTAGTTCATCTGGCAGTTCATTAAGATAGTTCGGTACTACATACTTAGATACTCTAGTGCCATACAAATTGTTTGTTAACACAAACTACTTGTATAAAACTACTATAAACATTATTTTTAAATTAACATTATTAGATTTTCGCAGTTGTTAATTGCACTAATACACAGTTTCACGGGTTTTCTCCACGATTTAGTTTTAAATTGAGCTTACCAATATTTCGACCGTGTTACACCGATCATGATACCTAGTTAAATATATTTTATATAATGTATAGTAAAATAATAATTATATACCTATAATATATGCATAAGATGGTTCTCTTTCTAGGTGTGAGTCATGGATAAATGCTTGTCGAAGACCTGATTTGAGAGATAAGACCGCTGTTCAGTTGTATAACTTGTACATATGTGGTTTACACTTCGAAGAATGGATGTACATGAAATTTAAATTGAAAGACGCGGCTATTCCAGTCCGAAACTTACCGCCTGCTTCTATTCATTCTGCTAGCACGCAAACTGAAGCCCCAGAAATAGAGGATACAAGAGATTTGTGCAACAAAACTGTTCAAAACCATGACAATGTAGGAGTGGCTACATCATCAACAGTTGCAGTGTCATCTCAAATTACACAAATATTAACAGAAGATACACAAAGAAAAAGAAAACTAACAAATGAAATATTAGGTGACAAAAAATTGAAGCTCGCAGAAGATACCAATTTATTGGATGTTAGCCGTGATCAGTTTTTAAACGGATGTCACATATTTTTCTCACCCGACCTAAGTAACATTTTCAAAACACGAGTTGATCAATTCAAACACAGGTATTCTAAGAGAATTGTTCTGAACAATGAAATTATTGATTGTTCTGTTATATTTATTACTCGAGTATAGTGAGTTTGAATAGCTCGTGGAGTTGTCAAAACCAGCAGGGCCAGTCGATCGGTGGATAACAGTACTGCCGTCATAAGAAAGAAAGACGCATCTACACTGAGCTTCAATCAGAGAAAAAAAATGATTTGTGTTGCCTAAATATAAAAATTCGCTGCTTGTAAGATAATAAAAAAACACTAAATTTAGAAATTCAATAATGCGTGTGTAAACTATATCTTTCACGTTGTAAATAAAAAGTATGAATAAATTATTTTTTTATAGTGAATATTAGACATTTTCCTTTTCTTCCTAGTAAAAAAAATATTAAAAAAATCGTAATACTACAATGAAAAGTCGCATCTGGCTAGACGCGACTTTTCAACTTAGTATCTCTACAATTTTTTCTAAGAACTTGAAAAATACTTGCCTAAAAACGAAGCCTAAAAACATCTCTAAAGGCATGCAAAAGGCAGACTAAGTTTGCATTTCCATGTTGATTGAATACTTATAATATAATAACGCCGAGTACTTCCCATAGTGAGCCGACATCCTTGATCCATGACAATTCATTAGAATTTATTTTTCAAATATCTAACGGATGTAGGTAAACCTATCGGGTATCCCCTTCGACGGTCTGGAGGCAACCACTGAGCATACAATCACCTCGTTTTGACAAATCGCTCCCCCTGCCAGCCCTGGCCACTAACCAATACTAAGTAGAATAGACGCGACTGCCACATGCGTTTGAGTTGGTAGTGGTTATACTACGATGAAAAGTCGCATCTACGCAGAAGCGTCTTTTCTATTTAGTGGTGGTAATGTCATATTGCAGATCCGTCTTATTTCACTATGGTTATATAGGGCTGTATTCCATTTCGTAAAATAATGAAAATTCTGGTAGATGCGTCTTTTTTTGCTGATTCCGAATATATATGTAACTCAATTTCGAAAAAAATTGTAGATGCGTCTTTTTTTCTTATGACGGCAGAGTAAACATCTGTGTAGGTTCATAATAGTACATTAATTTTAGGGTAAGCACAATGAAGTAAATCAAAATTACTAAAATTTTCTAATATTTCTTCGCCCCTTATTAAAAACTTCTTTCCTTACTCTTCTGCTCGACCGACTAGCAACATTTTATTTGAAGCAAACTTTACAGGAAAATAAATTTAACTGTTTAAAATTAATCGTGATTTTAATTACCCTTTTTGATTTAACGAGGTATTTATTAATTATATTATAAATACTTTTCAATAATATAACAATATAAGTATGCGTATCAATACAAATAGAAAATATTTTCAAGCATATTAGATACCTACACCCCTTACGCACAGTCTTTATAGTAATCTGTGAGTGTTTTTATGTGGGTATTGATAGAACTCTTTTTTTCATCATCACCATCATCATCATTTCAGCCAATAGACGTCCACTGCTGGACAAAGGCCTCCCCCAAAGATCTCCACAACGATCGGTCCCGCGCTTCCCGCATCCAGCGGCTTCCCGCGACACTCACCAGAACGTCGGTCCACCTGTAGGGGGCCTGCCCACGCTACGTCTTCCGGCGTGTGGCCGCCATTCAAGAACCTTTTTTCCCCAACGGCCATCGGTTCTACGTGCAATGTGCCCTGCCAGTGGGCTGCGCGAAACTTAAGTGGCAGTGGCCACTTAAGTTTCGCGATTCTACGGGCTATGTCGCTTTTTCCATCACATTAATTAAATTAATTTTCTTTGTTAATCAATTATTCAAGACACAAAATTAGAAATTTTTATCAATTCTTTTATTGACTTGCATAATTTTGTTTACAGAGGAGAAGTCAGCAAGTTAACTGATTGCTCACAATTTGATTTGCCAGGAACTTCAACAAGCCAACATAGAGAGATGCAAAGTATTGAAATTGAAGTACCAGCTCCAACCAACCAACAGAAAACACCGGTAACAATTTATACCAGAGACATAAGTACCAAAAAAAATTATAAGTTTTAGTCTTTTCTATAAAGTTTAACATGAAAACAACAAAATAGGCATTTACAAAGAGTATTTGGTTGCTTTATAACTTGGGAAATTTGATTAAGCCATTCGTCTTAATATAGAACAGGCTGTAAAGACATATCGTTATAAAGTGTTAATTAAAAGAGACTTTATTTTCCAGGTAAACGTACCAGAAGAGGTTTCGGATGTAGAACCAAGAATCACTGTTGTCTTTAAACTAGAACCTGAAACAGAAGACGCAGACCCATTATCATTGACTTCCGAAGCTGATAATCTTCCAACATTGGTATAATACTAGTTAAAATTCAAGTTTTGTTTTGATTGACCACAGTGCTTGTGCTAAAGTATATATTCATCCCCTTTACAGATACCAAAAACCGAACCTTGCCCAATAAAAACAGATAATGCAAAAGAAACCGAATGTAACCGAAAACCGTCCTGCTTAAAAAATATTCCCGAGGTAAATATTTATAAAAATATTACAATAATACACTTATTTCTCTTCTTGCAGCACAACAATGGTTGTCAAACAGTAAATTCATATTTTTTATTATTGTTAAGATACTCGTAGAAGCTGTGTATGTCACAGTGAATTCAAGACTGTGCAAGTAAAAACTTACAAGAGGAACAAATAAACTAAAACAAAACAATAAGACGACTAGTAGAATGTGTAGTGGATTGCTTGCTATATTGTGAAATGGAGAGAGAAGTTTGTATATGTTAAAGAACAAGTGGTAGACTTTCTGTCTCTTTATATTCTTTAGCTTTTATTTCTAAACTTTTGAGTTAGGTACATCTAAGTAGGTACTATTGATCCTATAGTATTTCGAGTAAATGAATTATTGACTTTCAGATACGCATACCAGATCAACAATGGAAACAAATTTCTTCAAATCAAGAGGCAAATGCAACGTTAGTTAAGCAATTTTTCAATTCATCTTCATCTAGAGTTGGAGCTTTTTCCATGCTACATGTTCCAAAACAGGTAAAAATATCCTAGTAGTTTTTTTCATTTATGTAATATTAATATAAAAACCTAAGATTCAATTCAGTGTCATAATTTCCTATACTGTTAAAAACCTTTCTTGAATTGAAAATATCTTCCTCCAATCAGGTTAAATAAAGGTTCTCGAGTGATGACCCTATTGATTATTAAAAAGACACAGCCTAGATTAAACAGGTATTATCTCGATTCGGATCGACAATCCAGTTGTAGGAAATTTGGAACAAATTTTTGTAAAAGTCATAGATACTTTTGGTTAAAACTATGTAGACAGTGAATTATTATTATTATGACTTTTAAAAGTCCAAAAATTTTTTAAAAGCAATTGACTTCAAAACTAATAGATCCGAAAGATTGAAATTGGGATATAACTATCAGAGTGAATTCATTGTTGATGATCATGGTCCAAGAAAACAAGGTCTTGCAATTAGACCACGTGACTGACACGAGCCTACGTCATTTCTACGTAATTTTGCCTATTTATCCTTGTCGAATGCGTGTAATAGACAAGGATGAACCGCGCAAAATGACGTAGGCTCGTGTCAGTCACGTGGTCTAATTGCAAGACCTTGTATTCTTGGACCATGTTTGATGATGTTAGTTATGATAAATACATTATTTCAGACAAGTACTCTCGCTCCAGAACTGATGGTAATAAATGATAATTCTTCTTCATCCAACAAGGGACCAACAGAAGCAAAAGAATCTGCTGGCGTAAGTTTTAAATTGAACATTATTTGTAAACCACTTATAATAATATTATTGGGCTTTACTTTTAGATAAATGCCCAAATAAAAAAAACAAATTTGCTAAATCGGAGCTTTTTTCGTAAATGCATTTTTTTTGCTTTGCTCCACGGCTCGTCTGTTAGTGTGAGCTTTCTGCACTTCGATTTTTCATTTTATCATTATCACTCAAAGCAATTATCAATATTTATAACAGGGTTTCTTTTACAGACGAGTACAGAATGCAAGCAGCATTTGAAGAAGAACATCAAAACTTCTCAAAGCTCACCATCTTGTTCTTCAAGCGAGGAAGAATTAGCTGTTGAAGAAACTGGTAAAGAGCCACATTCAGAGGAATTCAGTGACCGCTATGAAAAGCGACGGCTTCTAAAGCGCATCAACGACTTGACGAGCACAATTGCTATTAAAAACAAAACTATCACATCTTTGTCATATAAAATTAGAAGTTTCAATAAGAAACTTAATGTACTAGAAATATTCTTTCGCAATAATTTGGATAAACTGACGGTTGAAGATAAAAATATTTTGAGGAGGTTACGGTTTAAAATATAAGTACAATTTTTATTTTAAGTTAATGTGTTTTTTTTTTTAAGGAATCGCTTCTGTTTATTGCTTAGTTTAGTCTAGGGTCATATCACCCATGCTTTTTTTGCTTTCAACTTTATTCAAACCTTTATTGAATCTATTTATTTAACTATCTTGATTTAATTAATTTTGTATCAAAATTTGAATTTCAATGAAACTATAAATTACATTCATTTATGTTTCAGTATTAAATAATTAAGCATGTTCGATTAAAAATACAAATTGTTTCTAATTTCCGATATCTCTAATAAATATTTTGATCTAAATATTATATATTTTATTTTTTGTCTCGTATTAAATTTCATTAATGAATGTGTTGTTAGCGTAATAATTTTTAACCCCCGACGAAAGAGAGGGGTGTTAGGTATAAGTTTGACGTGTGTGTGTGTCTGTCTGTCTGTGGCATCGTAACTCTTAAACAGATGCTCCGTTTTTGATTTATTTATTTTTTGTTTGCAAGGTGTCACAATCGAGAGTGTTCTTTCTTAGCGATGAATCAAGAAAATATCTTTAGCCATTTGAATATTATCAGCTCATTGCTATTTGCTGTTACTTTATAGTAACGGTTTTGTGGCGGGGGTTATTAATTTTTTAAATTTAATTGTTACCTAATTCATATGTAGGTAAGTTACGAATAGTTACGATGTTAAAGTGGTTAAAGTGAAGGAAAACTAAGGCAAACTGAACACACCTGCTAAGAAATTCAAAGGTAAAAATGCTTGGTCGACTGTTCATATTTATAGTCCTCCTTCCTCCGTCCCAGATTTGGGTAGGCTCGAACCCCTCGAATTATATTATAGATAGTTAACGAATCCGTTATAAACTTATCTAATCTATATAATAAAACTGTAGAGGTCGAAAATCTGTACATAGAGAAAAAATCAGGGGACGTAATAAATAAATGATTTATAGAACATAACACGAATTTTTTCAAATTTTTAGTTTCTCTTTTTATCTGCTATACCGATTTGCATGAAATTTTGCATGGTGGTACCTTATATCTCCGGTCAACATCTTGACAGTTTTTCCCGCGGTAAAATATATGATTCGCACGAAAAAGTAAAAAAACAACGCAGGCGGACAGCTAGTCTAAATATAATCAGAGCAAGTCAAAAGACGGTCTTATTGCTAAGGTAGCAATCTCTACCAGACAAACGTAGAGTAGAAAATAGAGCACAGAAAAGATTGAGCGGGTCAAGGTTTCAATTTGTTTGTTTTTACGTGCTATTTGTGACGACGACGGGCTAAATGAAGAAATAACAGGTTACAAATAAGTTTAATCTATTAACCTTTTAACCGCCAAGCATATTTTCTAAGAACTTGCTCCAACCGCCAGCCATAGAAACAAAATTTGTATCAATCAGTCAAACAAAACATAAGTCTTATTTATGAGACGGCGGCGTTGTGAGCTCGATTTGGTAAGTCTTATATTTCAGACCATGGCGGTTAAAAGGTTAATCTACGCCATTGGGCCCGATTCTAAGTATTACGCTCTAACTTCGATTTAAGAAAAAAGTGTCTTAATCGCTTTTAAGAATAAAAAGGGACAGGTGATGGTCAATTTAAATTTAAAAATGTCGAACTTCGATTTAACATGTCGATCGCACTAGTTTAGTGTGCACGCGAAAACATCCCAACTTAAATTACGCTTAATTTGACAGCTGCGCTCTTTTTAAATATCATTCATTCAAATTAGATTCATTCGTCCTTTTCGATTCCCATATGATCGAAAAAGACAAAAGACATTTTGTTTACGGTGTGACTTGGTAGAATAGAGCCCATTGAACAATCACTTGCAAGTAGATTACCGCTATACTTTATATAACGTATCTTATAGTGTTGTTACCATTAACATAGGTGAGGTTCAACCCTGAACGTTATTTAATTTATTTGAAAGCTTTTAATATGAACGAGGCTAATCTGCGTACACGGCCCAACCTTGTCCAATATAGCCTCCTGGAACTATCGATCAGAAGATACAAACGAAAACAGGCGTTATTTAAATGTAAATAACATCTACTATTGGCTAACTTAGAGTCACATATTCAGGTTTAAAAATATTGAAATACTCGTAACTCGTAAGTAAATATGGGGAAAAATTGCTTCAATCTTCTTTATAATACAATAAAAAACACCAAAAGAGAAATCACATAAATATTACGGTATATAAACAAAGTTGAGTCAACAGGCGGCCTTTTGCTAAGTTAACAATCTCTACCAGGCAACCTAACCTTGGTACATGATACATCGTTTGTTAACAACTCATATATTTTCAAGCCAAGGCTCAAGTCTACCCTTAATAAGGGTGAATAGGCCTTTGTCGACGCCGACGACGCAGGCCCAGTGCAAGTTTGCCTACTTCACACACAACCTTTGAATTATTTCGCAGGTGCAGGTTTGCTCACGATGTTTTCCTTTCTTTTTCTTCACAGTAAAAAGACACGCTCTTTTTCCTAAAGAGGGGAGTAGCGTTTTAGTAGTTAGTATGCTCACAGGGAGACCTAACTAAACTAAAACTACTATTAGCGAATGGTTTACAGTAAGAGCGTCAATTAAAATATGTACATACTAGCTGTCTGCCCGCGGCTACGCTCGCGTTGTTTTCCGACTTTTCCGTAGTAATTTTTAACTAACCCACGGGATTTTTTTAATTTTCCGCGATTAAAAGTATCCATGATGTTGACCAGGGACGTAAAGGACCACCATGCAAAATTTCATTCAAATTGGTCCAGTAGTTTCGGAGATTAGCCCGTACAAACAGACAGAGAAACAAAAAAAAGAAAATTGTCTGGATATTATTATGTTCTATTTCACTTCTACATCCTCCTAGCTCGGATTTCATCTTTTTTTTTCTACAGACATTTGACCTCTACAGTTTTATTATGTAGATGAAGTAGAAAATTAGAATCACATTAATTAGTAAGTACCTACTGAAACTGAAACCCGCGTCAAATCACGAGTGGCGCGATCATGGACTAAGGACAAGAGCACGATTAGGGCCACAAAAAAAAAGTAATCCAACTTTAGACAAACAATTACACTAAATAACTGCAACAAATGGCAGTTTGGAATGCTTATCACGGGCCGGGTCAGAGCACTCGTTTGCTCGAACGCTCGACATTTCGTCCTCCGCGCGTCTGCAGGTCGTCTGGTCGAAATGTATTTATCGCTGTACTATTTTTAACCTCTTCAATAATTTGAATACTTGTGTGGCATTTTGCGAGACATGTCATTCATTCGATTTTTAATGCCCGGTGAAAAAGAACAGTGCTTAGAGTATAAATAGGAAAAATCTGGAGCAGTGTTATAAGTTTGAAGTGTGTGTCTGTCTATCTGTCGCATCGTAGCTCCTCAACGGATGCGCCGATTTTGATCTAGTTTTTTTTTGTCTGCAAGGTGTCACAATCGCGATTGTTCTTAGCTATGATTCAAGAAAATATCTTAAGCTAGTTGAAGATAATAATTATTTTCTAGATGTTGAATCAAGTAACTGTTTTGTGCTTGAGTGCGGAGGCTTTCAATTTTTAAAATTTAATAACCAACACATTTGATAACAACACATTATTTTTGTTTGCTTGTAGCCTTGTACCGTACGTTTCTAACGTGGCTGGTATAAAGATTACATAAGGGTTTAAATAACATGCTTTTCGAAGCAAGGAATTATCTTGTAACATACTTTCATACTACGCGATAACCTTAGACAACATTCATCATCAAAAATCATCATCTTTCCTTTGAGACGATTAGGTGATTTTGTATCTAGCCAAACTTATTTACCTACTTCGTTATGCGAGTGTAAAATCACAAAATAATATTAGCAGATGCAAATTTTAATGTAATCTGTATGACTATCTGTTACAATTCAGCCGTTTGGCTGATTGCATTGTAATTGAACAATTTCCAAAAGGCGGTGCGCGAAAACTTAGTAAAATTAAATAAAAAGAAATTTATATAAAATCGTGGCCAGATTTTTTTGACATTAGGTCAGTAAATAAGCTTTACTGCCCCGTAGCATAGTTGGTAGTACGTCTACCTTCGAAGCACAAGGTCGCGGGTTTGAATCCCACCATGAGCAAACATTCGTCTGATGAGCACTTGTGTTTGCCTTGTGTCTGGATGTTGTATATTTATATAATACTAGCGACCCGCCCCGGCTCCGCACGGGAAAATGGTTATTGTGGGTTATCCTTAAGTATATTATGCATATATTATACATATAAACCTTCCTCTTGAATCACTCTATCTACTAAAAAAAACCGCATCAAAATCCGTTGCGTAGTTTTAAAGATTTAAGCACACAAAGGGACATAGGGGCGACTTTGTTATACTATGCAGTGATGATATATCAGCCTGTACTACGGGTGGCAGACCCGTAGTACAGGCTCTGCCTAGTTTGGGGTCAGATGGCTGTGTGACTGTGTGAGAGATGGTGCTACATATTTATTTATTTATGTAGTATAAAAATCCAGTTTGACCTCAAAGAGACTAGACAGTCCTTGACACCGTTAACATTCAACCACAGTTAAACGCAATTAATTTTATTATTAGCTTTCTGCCCGCAGCCAGGTGGAGTTTATGTCACACAAATTATTGGAATAGAATATAGTATGTGTTTTCTACTTTCTAATTAAATGGTTAAGAAAAAAACATCGTGAGGAAACCTGCATGGGAAAGTTGTTTAAAACCATTGATTGATGAGTTATATAAGCTGTCACTTACATTCTATATAAAGTGAAATATCATTGAATCTTCTTCATCATTTTGTCTTGTGGATCTTACTAGCAGAAACTCCGCTTATAGTATTATGTTTTCTCAAGAATGCAAATATAATATGATAAAAGTCAATCTACTGAATTTTTCGGTACTTTAGTGTTTTTCGCTAAGCTGTATTGTTAACAAAAATATCGAAATAATGTGACACATTATATTTATATTCATGTCATATTCGTTCAGGGTAGTCGACTATGCTAGGTCAGATTCATTAACAACTTTCAATTATTCCATCAAAACGTCGAGCAGACATCCCTATAGCGCAGTGACGTCACTACTTTACTAACTCGTAGCCGCGTAGTAGCTCCTGCTACGTCGTAGCAGTAACGTAGCAATCGTGTAGTGAACGTCAGTATGAAAATTTGTATTTCATACGTATCTATAGTTTTTACTATGAACTAGCACGGTTACGCATACGTTGTTTTGTTTTTACTTTTCCCCTGAGAATACTATTTTTGCCAACTAATATTGTGTCTCCTCTAAATCGTCATTGATGCTTTTTTCATCTAGTTATATATTGTTTAGTACTCTATTTTCGGTTCGACTTAATATTGATACCGAGTGGGATCAAGGCACAGGATAAAGATGATAGAGATAAAGGTAAGAATAAAAAAATACTCACAAATCACACTGGCCAGTAGTACCGTTTAATTAAAAATAACGTCTCGGCTCCTCGCACAGTGAGCGGGGCCGGCGGGTGGTTGTATAAATTTCTTCGTCCCCGGAGACGGGCGGCGCACAGTGTGAGTACATTATATCCATTTTCTGGGGCGTCCTGCTACAAATACCACAGGAAATGGAGAACACAGATGTTGATGTCGTGAACTAAAAAAAAATCAAAGAAAACAATAATAACAAATATGTATGCAATTTTATTAAAATACCAGACGAAGTAACATATTTATTTAGTAAACAGTAAGGTCAGAAAGAGCTGTATACCAAGTTCAGTCTTTGCACCGCTGTTCCCACGTTCTGTACAAGGGCAATCAATTTCAACTCATTATGACCTAAGAAGCAGAAAATTTTGTTATTCTTTAGTAACAACTTTCCGAACACAAGGGAGATACTAAATACATGTTCTAAATAAATAATCCTAATCAGAATCCAAGCGAGAATTTGTTTAGACCTAAAATGTGCATTTATTGTAAAAAGCACATTCGGATAAAGTCCTAGGTATTATATTATCTGTATTCAAATTGTTACCTACCAAATTGTTTTGTGTGTATAATAATTTTGCTTTATGTTTATGTAATTTTGTATTTTATTTTATCTGTTGTGTTGTGATGTCCCATAAATAAAACATTCTTTCTTTCTTTCTTTATAAAACGCACTTTGTGTAAACTTTAACATCTGTACCCTACTCATCTCTGCAAGTACGCTTTATACGGAAGCTAGTCAGACAACGCAGCTTCAATCCAATCTCCACCTTAAAGATACAGCCCATAAGATCATCTTCGGTTGAGCTCCTTGTAAAAGGTACTTATTTGATTAGGGTGTCAGCCGTATCGCTGAGAGCGTGAGAGGTTTCGTATCAAATTTGCGTTTCTCGATTTTTTTTCTCACCCTCTGTGCCACAAATTGATGTGAAATTGTTTCCTATATCAGATTTCGAAAACTACGCCTTAGAAAAATGTTTATTTCGTATTTTTGTGCTGATACTACTGTGCTTTGATAGATTGGGAATAAAATAGAAATGTTAGAAATGCTTATATATTTTTTCTAAATTGGGTGACAGGGTTACTGAGTACAGATATTATTATAAAAGAATAGAATATATTTTATTGCACACCAGTAATAAATTACAAGAAATACAGTTGCAACAATTTACATGTACAAATGGGCGGCCTTATTGCTAAAGTAGCAATTTCTACCAGGCAACCCATGGCTGATTTTCCACCAGGAAAAATCTTATTTCTTAGAATATTAACGGCCGAACTTAATAACAATCTTAAAAATAGCGCCTGAGACTAACTCGCCCCAAAAGGGCGTGACCATAATGTCATGTATTTCCTGTAAAAGTTTGACAACAATAGTTGTTATCGCAAATCCGTATTAGAATTCATACCGGGTCCACCAAAGCCTTTCATCTTTTAGGAAGGGGCTCTATAAATCATGTAAAAGACGTTAATATCTGAACTCCACACAAAACGCGACCTTGTGAGTCAGGGAGCCTTTGTCGCATTTTTCCCCATTTTTCGGGAGCTTTTTTCTCGCATTGTGCAAACATTCGCGTATGCAAACCGAGCGTTTGGATAAAATGAATGATTTGAAAAACTGTGGATGTGTTTCGTACCTAATGCTTTGTTCTTCCAAAACAATTAATGTTCAAAATATCAAATTTTTGTTTGAAAGTTTTTTGATAATGTTACTTTTAAAACAAAATCTTTTAGATGCGATGAAAGCTCATAATTGATCACGTTAGTTCAATTGATAATCAAATGAATACGCTTGTTTAGAACAAATTATTTTTGCATTTTTTAAAACCTTTTTTAGTCCTAAAAACTAAAAAGAAACTTGCCTTCATCAAAAAACGTCGCATATCTGCCCACTTTTATCTCACCTAAGTCCAGTGGGTAAAACGCTGAAAAAAAGTAGTCGGAATGAACGGCAATCGATCTCCGGTGACGCTCGGATTTTCCATCGAGAAATGAATTAGCCGAACGAAATTTACATTTTTATTGACAAGCAATCCATTTCGAGCAGATGGCGTTTCGAGCATGTCTTTTTGGGTCCAACTGACCTTTGCATAGTTAAAAGTATCATTAAAAATCATCCTGAAGACAATTATTATTATAATTTCAGCTCAAAGAGGTCTTTTGTTGAACAATATGAATAAATATATTTGTATTGTATTGTATTGTTCGTTTATGCGGAAAGCGCTGCGTTAGTGGTATGCGATTTGCGCTCTGCGTTTATATTTCCACCATGACTAAACACACATTACGAGTATGTATGTTATATAAACAAGTCCGATAAAGAGATGCCATATCGCTGCGTTTGACGCAAAGACAAACTTCACGTTTTATAAAGACCGATTTACTCAGATTTTCCTTTACATTTTAACGTTTTTAAATCAGTCCAACTTGTGACGACACTTACCCACGCTGTGTTTTCTAGTATGTGGTCACTATTACTTAGATTCAGCGATTCTTCGGTTTATGTCAGATACTTTAGTATGCCAGTGGATCACATCATTCCTGATTCGATCACGCAAGAACTTCAAGAATATTTTGTCACCTTTTGGATGACCTTAAACAAATAGGTGAAGATACTTGATGACTTTATCTCAAAATTATTTACGAATATTTTGACACTGCAAATAAAGAAGTAAATAAATAAAGCTATTAAAATAATATTGACTAAAATAAGTACCTAGTTTCGTTTAGCGAATCTTCTTCAGCACAATCTTGATGTAAAAAAAAATTAATTGTTTAAAAAACTAAGTGCTTAAACGGTAATTTAGAGTAGAATAGAACAATGCTACGATTCAAAAAGTACTAGGGCGACATAACCGTCGCAGAAGTCGACGACGCAGCCTCAGCCTCATCTACAAATTGAGCCGAAAACGCGAGGTAATTATTTAAACCGTCATATAAATTACAACTGGAACTTTTCACGCTGGCTTCCACCCTACGCTTACCACCCCCTCTGATATGTAGCGGCGACAAATTCCTTCCACCATCCACTGCTGATTACGTCCAAACAGACTCTGAAAATCTAGAGCCAAACTCCGCAATGAAACGAGTAATGGTCGTCGTAACAAGTCTAATATGTGTTTGTGTGTGTATTGAACGATCTGTGTGTATAGGATCGTTTGTATTTGTGTGAGGGTCTCACCGTAAACTGAAAATGGTTCCATCATTTCATTCCTCCATCCTTTTTCAGCATTGTGGAAGTTCTATACTGCGTAGTATAGATTCGTAGACAGATCATTACTGTTGTCAAGGCATTTTGCGGAGTATTTCGAAATTGGCAAGAAATGGCAATTTATTTTAAAAGGCATAAAAAATATTAAAGACCAAAATCATATCGCATGCTTGATTACATAATATTAGTTTTAAGTCGTTCTGGCTCCAAACACAAAAAATAAGAAAGTTTTATCCATCATGATCGTGAATAAAAATTTGTTTAAAAGAAATGGATTTTTCTGTTTTTTTCCACTGTCTATTCTATGCCATCACATTTTAGTATTTTTAGAGAAATTCACTTCATGATAAACCTATTCAAAATCAGATAAAACCGAATACGAAACTCGAGTAACATCCCTAAACGTCTTCAGCGAATATCTGCGTTTCCCCCATATACTGTATCGGGGTAAGTATCAGCTTGAAACATATTTAGCTTTGTTCCCTTCACTACGGTTAATCTGTCCCGTTTCCTCCCATGTCAAGTGCAGATAGACTTTTTGGGTCGGTGCGGGGCGTCTCCCTCATTCGTGGAGGCACCCCCGTCTACCCATCTCCCTTCCTCCCTCTCTGATGATGAAATATTGTACACGTGGTCTGATTTTGAATGACAACGTTCTCGGCCTCGGAGACGTTTATAGCGAATTGAGGATTTGCTCTTACGATCATCTTTTGTAATAGCTTTCCCGCTTCCGTTCATTGTTTGAATAAAAATGGAGTTTATTTTTTTAATTTATTTGTAATACTCGTATTCCTCCTGCGCTCGTTATGGAGGAAGATCAATAGGGCGTAAATTTTTGATTGGGAAATATAAGTTTTTTTTATTCTACTTACTTGCTAAATGAATAAAATTTCGATAGAGTAAAGTATATTAAATGCGGACAGTAATTTCATATTCACTGAAACTTACACCGACATAGCTTGAAGAATCGCTAAACTTAAGTGGCAGTGGGTACTTGGGGCAAAAAGGTTCTTGAATGGCGACCGCGCGCCGAAAGACGTAACGTGGGCAGGCCCCCCACAAGGTGGACCGACGCTCTGGTGAGGGTCGCGGGAAGCCAAGCCGCTGGATGCGGGCAGCGCAGGACCGATCATTGTGGAGATCCTTGGGGGAGGCCTTTGTCCATCAATGGACGTCTGTCGGCTGAAATGATGAGGCCTGAATTCCTGTGAAAAGCGACTTTCCATACATACTGGCCCAACCACATCAGAGAAGCCCAATAATTCAGACCAGAGTTTTTGAAGTCGGTCAACGACCTTACAAGCCACGATTGTCACGTGATCAAAAAAACAAATTACCCTGTTTTAGAATTCGAATAGTGTTTTAAGCTTTTTTAGGTTAATACTCGAAACGCCTTTTCCTAATCTCTTTCATATCACGATGTAGCACGACTTTCTTTTTAGAAATACCTCAAAAGCCGTGAACGCTATCGATAGTTCGCCGACTATGACGAATGGTTTAATCATATACCACAAATTGTGATAGCCAGTCCGTTCACTGTAAACAGGTGAAGGGTACAAGGATATGTCTGAAAGGTCGCATCACCCTGTCCTTGGCCGGTTTGTTTATTAATTCGAGCACGGAACCGGCCGATGACAACCGAAAAGGCCCGAGGCCGATATCACCCTATTATAGCCGTAGGAAGGCGGGAAACTGCTTTCCACTTTCAAATTTGTTTTGAGTGTTCTTATTTCAAACGTATTTCGTTTTTAAATGTGTTTGTTACAGGCCATTGTCAAGGTGTGCCTTCTTTTAGCAGGGGAACTCATTTGTTTTTAGTTACACAGGTGAATGTATTTTTTACCTGGGTCATGACTATTAGTCGGTTTGACATCAATAGACTGAGTTATCTTGGTTACCTAAGCCAGGGACAACGACGACGACACGAAAATCTATTTAAATATTTACAAAAATATCTTTCGTCATTGGTTATAATCACAATAATATTCTCAAGAATCTATAAAAACGTTAAGCCAATTTGTTACTGGCATTTAACTAATTTGTGCAACAGCTGATAAAAAAAAAACAGATTCTTTATTCGGTTCTTCTTTCGGAACTTATTCCGATGAACCCCAAAATCTCAATGTTTACGAATCTATTTACAGTACAGCCAATACTTATACAGCTAAGAAACAAAATAATCCGAGTAAGTGTTCGGTCGTTGCAAACCAAATCAAAGGATTCGAGGATTTCGCGGGCATCCAAATGGCTTCCCTATTCAATTTTCGATAGAGATTTTTTTACCTCCCCGCAGTTTTGCGTACAGCGGTCCCAATAAATCTCCCACCGAGGTGAGGGCAGAATTAATCAGCCGATCTGTCGACCAACTTATCCACCGAACGGATTCTCTGTTGCCGAAGAAATCCCAACTTTCACACTTTGAGAGAAGGTTTTTTTATGGATATGCGCTTTTTATTTACAGTTTGAAGGTGAAAATAAGAAGTAGGAATAAATAGTGCGCCTCCGAGCTGATACACTTGAGAGGAAATATTACCCTAGACTTATTTTTAAAGAAGAAACTCCGACGATGTTTTAGTAAGTTGCATTTTTCTTTTTTTTTACGAAGTTAATTACTTATTTTATAACCTAAGCAAGCAGTATTACAGTGATGTTCAGGTAACTACGGTATTTCAAAAATACCACAAGACTACTGCACCGATTTTGATGAAACTTGGTACAAAAAAATGGAATAGACGTTGGAATAAAACATAGACTGCCTTTTACCGCGGGGAAATTGCTCATTCCCCTGGGAAAATCTGATAATGCGGGCGGAGCCGCGGCAGAAAGCTAGTGTTGTAAATAAAATTTTATCTAATTATCCGTAAAATTTAATATTTACGCCGTAAATCTCAAATGTCACGAGACATTTATGCGGTAAATAATAAATGAACGAAGTGATTTAGTACGAGAAGTCTATTTAAAAAAATACATCAAACGTTCGGACTTTTGTTCAGTTTCATAGAATTGATAAAATCAACCCATATTTTGTTTTAAGGATTTTTAATGCAAGTCTCGAAGGTTTGAGAGAAAACATCACGAAGTATTCTAACCTATTTTATTTCGCGTAGTAGGTTAAGCAGTAACGGTGCTCCGATACACTCTGAAGTGATTAAAGTGTTCGGATTCGCGGTATAACATAAATTAGGGAAATGGCGGCCGGTCGCGTCCTTATTGTTTTTTTTTGTTTTTTCAAAGTGAAAAACTGGCCATAGATAAAACTCTCTAGCTTTTTCGAATATTTTACTAAAAAGAACGAGGATTTTAGGAATTATTAAAGTGCAAAGAAGAATATACTAAATACTACGTCATGGTAGATGATGATACAAATTATAATACAAAACAAATATTTTTTATAAAAAATAAATAAAAAAAAACACAACAAAAAAAAAACAATATGTTACAACAGGCGGCCTTATTGCTATAGTAGCAATCTCTTCTAGGCAACCTATTTAATGTGGCTGTTGACTGACATGTTACATCACACCCCAGACTTTAGGTCTAGATTCTACCTTTCGCATTTAGGGCGCTAAGGGTGGCTGATGATATCACGAAAAAATCGGGACGGCCACCTAGTCCCGGCTCGCCGACATTCCCGTAATATGTTCGGGAGGGCGGCCGTCCCGGGGAGTTTTTATTTTCAACCACCCTCTTACATTGACATACGTGCTGTAGGTGCGTCAGAGCAAAGAGTATATTTACCAGAAATGAGAAAAAATAATTGTGGATTTGTGCCTTTTCATCGACATATTTTATATTATAAAAAAAAAGAATTGAACACATAGGTTAAATCGATTTGATTGAGAATAAAATCAATAAATTCTGCCAATGCTTGCTTATCGTGTGGATTTCGAGGTTCACTTACCTCACAAACCCTGGTGTCGGAATTATAGAACCGCCTAAGGCTTCCGAAATGGCTCGAGAGTAACGTCTATTTCCGTAGGCAGTACCCGGGACCAACGGCTTTACGTGCCTTCTGAAGCACAAAATCATCTTTCTTTTCGGACAATCAGGTGATTCAGCTTGCAATGACCTAACCAAACCAAACTGAGGAAAGTCTCACAAAGTGATCTTTGTTCCACGAGTCCCCACCGGGATTCGAACCCGGAAACTCCGTAATGTTTGGCGAGCTTTTGAGCACTCGACCACGGAGGCTGTTCTGCCAATGGAACAAGGCAATCTGCGAGTAGGCATTTCTACTGAAGGTACCAGTCTACCTTTAACTATTCTTTGCCCGGTGTGAATGAGGAAGGCACATCTCTTTGTTCCGAGAGTAGCTCCATCGCATATCGGCGGTAGAACTCCATTTCTGCAATGGTTTTCATCTTATATCGACTTTTGTTACCTTATATCCACTGCATAAATATTTAAGCACCTAACCTGGCTCTCGGTGTGGTTTGTTTTGAAATTTAAGATACTTTTTCTTTTTATTTGCTGTGCAATGCTATACGTATAAGATCGAAAAAGGAAGAAAATATGCTAGTCTCCTTGACAGGGATTTTAGAAACAAGTTGCAATGACCATCCCTCTCAAACGTAGAGTTTAAAATACAATATAATATCGAAAGAGACCTAAACTTATACCACTACATGAATAGAATAAGTGTTGCTCACATTCCGTGACAGTGCCCTCATTTTTATTAATAACTAAAATTTCAAATACGTGGTAAATTGAAAATTGGAGCAGTCATAAATAAAAATTAAACACGAAAACAGAAGTTAATAAGCTTTGCTCAAACCAAGACCGGCTCTCGTCTCAAACGAATGTACAAGTCTAAGAAATGAAAAAGAGATTAAACAATCTAAAAATGGCTATGCGATATCAATTTGATTTGAACATAACTGGCAGATTAGCGCAACGTGTGCTGCTGTGGAGAAGAACCCGCCGAAGAAACTCCACAAGATCGCATCTTTTGTATTTTCCTCTTTTGTATTAGTACTACGATGCTCGATTTTTTTGTATCTACCCTTGTAACATTAATTACGAACTACCCACACCTACAGTAAATAATCCTTGAAGAATTATGTCAACATTGACGATAGCCAGTCCATGGTGTCCATTTTGTAAGGTCACAAAGTCAACGACCGATTACTTTTGTAACAGAGGGTATACAGATATTTTTCTTGAAGATTCTCAATTTCTAAAAGTTTATTATAATGCTTTATGTTGTAAGATAAAGCTGTTTATTCCTTCTCTATATTTATACAAAAAATAAAGCATAATTCTGGTAACTAAATCAGTTTGTTGCGGGTTGTGGAGATCTTTTATCCAGCAATGGACGTCTTTTGGCCGAATGGAATGTTTGTTTCAAAGTTAATCTAATGCGTATAGAAAAAAGTACCCACTGTTTTCGTATAATGTGTCTAAATACCAGAGACACAAGAAGTTTTGTAAGAAGAAGTTCTAAGACCCAAAGTAGGTATTTTCTCAGACTCGAATTTTAGCATTGTAAATCTCGAAAGTCAATGGATTAAATATGAAGTACTGTTAAGAATATAATATGACTTTTTAACTACAGTGAGGGCGCCGCTCAGGCCGACAATGAAATGTTAAATATAGGATTGCATGACCACTCCAATGACGTCAGAAGTACTCGCCTTCCGTTGCCGCAGACTTGTTAGGAAGTAGGAAATATAGCTGATGGTGGCTCATTTTGTTTTCACAATTTCAACAATAATACCTTAATTTTAAAAACGTCTAAAAAGTAAAGGAAGTTGTTCTATATCCTTAGATGTACTTTTAATAAAACAAAAAATGCAATTATTAACTTTATTTTGTTGTCAAAATAACGTCCAAACCATGTTAAGGCAGTAAGTAATTAGACAATTAGTCAATAATAAAGACAGAAACACCGTTTTGTTTCCACATACTTATCTCGTGTGCGATGTTTCTAATACTTCTGAACTGAATCTACTTCTAAACTTACATTGTTTTCTACTTTAAAATAACTTATGAATACTATAAAAACTACATATTATGCTGGTTCAAGTCATAGATACACTTGGCCTTCCATTTGGTGCAATCTGCCTCGCATAAGTAAACATTCTTTTTCCATTCAAACGTAACCTACAATCACTTCGCATGGGAATAAAATATTTAACTAGATCGATCACGGTCCGACGGCAAAATATCACTTTGTTGGAAGAACTACTTTTCTCACAACACTATACGACCTTTCACTACATACTGTTCTTTTCAGCAACTTTATTCTGCTTGTGAAGAATTTGTTTCTCTGCTATTTTTCGTTCTATTACTCTGAAAATAGAGCAGCGTTTTGATTTCGTTGTAGTCAATCTGATGTTGGTTTTTCACTGTTGTTGTCCATACAAGTGATTTGTACGTAGATTAGAGGTCATCAATGTGTTGGGACTTTCGAATGTAGGTTTTTGTTATATGAAGGTATTGCTTTTGTAATCTGATTTTGTCACTTTGTGCAATATAAACAACAAAACAAGAAAAACATAAAGCAAAAAAGGGACGTAGGTAAAGAGAAAGCTGCCAAGTTAAAATGGGACTTTGTGGGCCACGTCTGCCGAATGCAGCCGGACCGGTGGGCTAGGGTCGCTACTGAGTGACTGTGGGTGCCAAGGGACAGTAGACGTGGAAGAGGCAGACCTCGGAAGCGATGGCTAGATGACCTTGTCCCGCCCGCGGCTCACCAGGTCCTTGGCAAGCCGTCAGACGTGGCTGTAGATTCAAGAAAATGCACTTGTAGAGAAATAAGAACGTAGAACAGTCACTGGTTAATTTAATATTTATTCACATGGAAAACGGTACATAATACTTGGCGGTTTGAATTACCTTATATGAATATTTGACATTAGAAGAAATGCGACCGTTAAGGACGGCAGTAAAGAGAAAAAAATAAAGAACAATGGACGAAGATGACGTATGAATGACGAACTAATTACAAAATTGAATATTTTAATAAAGACGAGAAAGAAATGGAAAATGAGGTGAAAACACGTGAAAATGAGGTTAGAAGTTAGTGATGGAACCCCGTTACAACCTTTGAACATCTTTAAAGGGAGACCGACAACATTGGAGGAGTAAAAGAGATACCTTTGCTTACTAGAGAGACAATAATGGTAAGGTAAAAAAACACAATTATAATTTCTCCACCACCCTCATGCTCACGATGTTTTCAAGCAATTAATATAGTATTATTTTAATGGTAAGTGTAAATGAGGTGTATGTAAACGATTCTCTCATACAAGACCAAGCTGCCATCATCAGCTAATTAACGTTGTGTTCGCAATCGGTTTTATTACGCTTCATAAAATCGAATTGTCAGTTGATTCCAATTCACTTATTTCCGGATTAATTCGTTTCTATATTATAATGTCGGTCGGACAAATATGTTTTAAGGGTATGTTGTAAATTTGTAAGAACTTCTCCTAAGGCAGCCTCGTAAAGCTAGAATATCTTTATGATAATTTTATAAGCGATAGATAACGAGTACAACAATTAATGTACAAATTACTGCACGTGTGAACACGATAGCCAGATAGTCAATGTCAATGTCATACTCATAGCCTCATAGCCTAGTTGGTAATGCGTCTACCTTCGAAGCGCAGGGTCGCGGGTTCGAATCCCGCCCAGGGCAAACACTCGTGTGATGAGCACTTGTGTTTGCCTTGTGTCTGGATGTTGTGTATTCATATATGTATATATATCAGCTGTCTGATAGGGATCGTTCAACAATTACGTGATCATTTTTGGCCGTTTTTTTAACCCCCCCTCTATGTGATCACAGCGTAATCTTTTGTTTTTAACCCCCCCCCCCCTCGCCTTGATTACGTAATCTTCGGCCGTGCTTAAATTTTTTGCTGTTTATTAGCACTGATACGTATGTCATGTTTCTATGGGTCTGATAATGACCTAAATTTGGGAAGAGGGTGTGGCATTTTGTCAAAATGCATACTATAAAGTTAAATCAATGAAATTTAATATAATTTATTTTCGGAAACGAAGCGCTGATGACCTAATCATGGATTCTTCCCCCTCCCCCCCCCAATAATCCGATGTATATACAAGCACCCATGGTCCAAGAAAACAAGGTCTAACCGTTAGACTACGTGACTGACACGAGCCTACGTCATTTTTCGCTGTTCATCCTTGTCTATTAACACGCATTCGACAAGGACGAACAGCGCAAGATGACGTAGATTTTTGTCAGTCACGTGGTCTAGTGGTTAGACCTTGTTTTCTTAGACCATGCAAGCACCCGACCCCACCCCCCCTTCCGGTGTTCACGTAATTGTTGAATGATCCCATACCGGCTTTGCCTAGTTTGGGGTCAGATGGCCGTGGTGTGTGAGATGTATTAAGTATTATATGACTACGTTATATGTTACCGAAACCGAAAAACAAAAATCTTGAAAAGAAAAAACAAAATATTTAAAAAGTTCCAAAACGAAAGTTGTGCAGCTTCATGCGCGAGCGGGTTTGCATTATTTTACTAACAGTTATATTATATTAAATAATTCCATGCTTCTACCAGCAATTTGCTCCAAATCTTGTTACCTGTATTGGGATCATCATCAGACATTAACAAATGATCGTTTTTATCGCCCCGCTGCGCGCGCGCCGCACCGGATACGCAGAGGTCCCCGTGAGAATGTCGAACTGTTTTTTTTTTTCTTTTTGCCTTTTTACCCGCCAAAAAGCGGATGTCCTTCATCGACCGGTTATGAAAGGTGTTGAACACATGTCTGCGTTTCCTGACGATAGTATGTTTTATTGATTTGATTGTAGTTTTGTAATTGTATTCTAAAATTATAATGTGAAAATTCGTGTAGGAAATTGTAAAACATTTTATTCTCTTTAGATGAGATTGGGTTAAGTGCTATTGTTCACAGATAAGATTGCCGTATACAATAGCAATGAACAATATTGCTCGAATTAGTAAAGTTGTTCAACTATGGTTGTATGTTTTTAGCCTATATAAATTACGAGTAAGCAATTAGGCCGAGACTACTGAGTTTGCTGTCGACTCTAAAAAGGAAGTAAATAAATAATATTCTCTAAAAGAGCAAAAGGTGTCGTGCATGAATAAGACCAAAGTACCTACCCTGCTTATACTGGCACAAAAAAAAAACAGCACTTGATCATTTTCATCATCTTTATTGTCGAAAAAGTTAACATTACTGATGGAAAATAAAATCTCCCGCATGGTCCAAGAAAATAAGGTCTTACAATTAGACCAGACCATGTGTCAGTCACGTGGTCTAACTAATTGTTAGACCTTGTTTTCTTGGACCATGATCTCAAAGGATTTCCACAACACATCGACATTCTACGCCGGCGGCGGAGGCGGCGGCCTGCAACCATCACCAATTTCATCGGTCCAGCATGTATGTGTTAGGGTGGAAAACCCTGACTCTTTTGTTCGACGTTTGGGAACTATTACATTATCATTGGTCAATATCTAGGATATCTTCGGTGTAGTGTCTTAGTACTCGATCGTAGACTAGTTATCCTATTTTATGGTTGTTTAAGTTTCTAAGGTAAGAGAGACCTACTATAACGGCATTAGAAACGCATTGCTGCTCCACTGACCGTCTTCCACCGGTTGACCGGTATTAAATATAGGTAGGTAAAACAATTATAGCTGCTGCAGGCAAGTGCATTTTAGTTATAATTTAGCTTAGGGCACCTGTCTCTTATTATAATCACCTGCCGTCCAATCGCGAGGCGTTTGCGCGGTGTGCCACCGGCATATGCGTCCTGTTGCGTGTGTCCACTGTTCGAAGATTACAAACTCTAAACTTCGGCAGGTATTTCACGGGAGTCAAAAGACAAACGCCTAAAGGACGCAGTTATGCGTTAGAATGAGATATAAATACACCGCGCTCACTCTTGCACATAACTATGTCCCTTACGCTTTTGAGTTTTGACTACCGTGAAATACCTGCCTTAGTATAGGAGCTTGATTGCGTATCTTGTGGGTTTCTGCCAAAGAATTTAGATTTCACCTAACAGAATGCCCTTCTGGTAGCGAATACCCTTCAGGTAACAACGCCCGTACCCGCAGGCGGGGGCGCGGCCATAACCAAAATCAGAATTGATAATCAGAGACAGAGCCCCTCAGGCGTCGTCAATATCAAAGCGCTAGGCCGTGGTCCGAGGCTCCCTTGAGCCGCCCCTAGACGCGTTGGTATAATCTTTTTTTTGGGGTAGAGTCTACCGCTCCCCCGCAAGTCCGTTGAAGCTTGATCCGTCGCACTTTTTTGACTCAAGCATAGGTCAATTTAAAAAAAAAAGACCTAGATAGACAATAGATAGACATATAGACCTTTTCTTTTACCGTAAGATCTTTTAATAAACTTCGACCCAACAATTATCAACAGTTTCGAACGCTTGATAGATTATTAATTCCACAAACTGACCTCTACTGACCGCTCAATGAATTAGTCAATGGAAACGCACTCAGCCGAGTGGAAGTCAAGTCAATTTATTAGTATAATCATTTGCGCTATGTGCAGTTGCGTTCGAATTGTCACATTAGCCATTAAATAAAGTTCAAGGTCAATGTTAACAACTTGTAATGCAGAGTCTATTGTTAGTCTGTCTGTTACCTTTTGTTTCTCCAGCATTCATAGTTTTCCCCATGGGACGAGGTATATTCTTGAAGTAAAAAGTTGCTCAAGTTCTAACTATCTTCTTTGCCTCGTGCTTTTTACATTGTTTTAGTAGTCATATTTTATTACTTGCAATTAGGTTACGCGTGAGTTACGTTAAAAAAGTCAAACTAATCGGGGAATTTTATTATTTTAGTAAATTTATGAGAAAAAGTAAAAAAAAAAACCGGAAGAATTGATCAGCTCCATTGCCTTTTAGTTTTTGCTTAATCATTTCCATCCTGTAACCAAGGACGTTAGAAATTAGTAATATTATGTACCTATCTTATCTTATCTTAATAGCCTTGTGTGTCCCACTGCTGGGCAAAGGCCTCTCTCCGTTCTATCCATGACTCTCTTTCCTGTGCCTCTTCCTGCTATGCTTCGCTGAAGGCGTCTAGCTCGTCTCGCCATCGTCGTCAGGGTCCCTATCTATAAATTAATTTCACTTTCTCGTTTATAATATGCGTAAGCTTTCGCCCGCAACTCTTAAAGTAATTTCAAGGATTGTTCTGTAGCTTCCGCAATAGGTAAGGTGGCCTTTTGACTCTTTTGTTTTGTTCTGGACTCTCGGATTCTAACTTCAATCTTTCGTATTAATGTGTTTAAGGCGTCGTGGTGTCAATAAAGAATATTGTATACAATCCGGCACTGAACGTTCATTCCCGCGAACGCCCACATGCATCCCTCAATGGCTTCTTGAACGACCGTTTCCTCTAACGGCCTCATTATTCTGTTTCAAAGAGTTTGCCACTGACTAACCTTCAAACTTACCACCCACAGTCACCCCCAAAGGCGATGACAAACTTAATCTGATTTTGATATCGTAAAACAAAAAAGAATACATGCACAGTTTAAAATTAGAACTGTACCGCGCCAGCCAGTTCGAAAATAGGTTTATTGGTAAAAAGGTGGTGCGGGCGGGTAGACAAAAGGTGTTCGCGCCACGTGCTCACGCGCAGATGTCGCGCATGTTGTGGAGCGCGCTACACATGCGCCGACCGATGCTAAACACGCATCATTATTGGATAGAAATTAGGTATTCGCTAAAGGATGTTCCTTTGTCTTTAGAGATAGAGTTATGTTGATTTTATTTTGAATATTGCCTGTGTGAACCATATCTGAAAAAAACCTATTTAAAAAATGTTTTTACAATAAACGCATTAAAAACGCAACCAACAACACGAAAAATCATTGTCAATTTTTAACTTACACGTTGAACAATAAATCTAAGTCGCATGCAACTAACAGTTCTGTTCTTTACACTACAATGCATTCTGTAAAACAAACTTAAAAACACCGCTGCGAATTCATAATATCTGGTACATAGTGTTTGACTCTTTGATCTAGGGACTACGATTTGGTATTCCGTGCTCTGGGCACGAAAGAAGTGAAAAACTATTTAAGAAATTATCTTTGCTGACTATTTATGTTGCAATGGTAAATAAACAAGAAGCTAGTCGTCTTCTGGAAAGACATAGCGTGGCGAAGCGACCCTCACTCACCAGATTTTTTTCTTCAAACAGTGATTCAGTTTCATGTTCCGAGTAAACCAAAATTTTTTCATAATTCAAAATCACTGAGTATTCAAAGGTATTTTTAGGTACAGTAGGCTGCACATGCGGCTGGACATGTTGACCTTGAAACCGCCCGTATTCCGTAGGATGAAGTTCGTAGTATAAATGTCCAATGCATGTATTGCCTTCTGTACTACCAAATAAAACCAACAAAGTTTATCCGCGACTGTAAATCAACAAAACACATAAAAGTCAAACTTAATACCTACTCCCAGCGAACTCTACATTTATCGTGATTAAACTTACCCATGAAATAAGTAATTAATTAAACACCGAATTATGTGTCGACAAGCTGATTTTATATTCTGTGACACTCGTAATTTTTCCCGCCAAGTTTGACAAAGTTATATTTTAAGAATATTTCAATGAAAAAGGGCTTTATTACGTTGCAGTAGAATCGATCACGTGTTTGGATTTAAGTGTGTAAAATACAGCACGCGCGACTTTGAAGGCGCGGCGCGAGTAAGCCGAGCGATCTGGCAACGTTGCATATCTGTGGCGTAGGCGTGGTATAGAGAATGAGCAGAGTGGATGTAGTCAAGTTTCGCACTGTCTCGCTCGCACAGGGCTTCTGTGAGTGTGATGTGAAGCGAGGTCGTGGCGTGGCAGATTCTCAGTGTGCCTGTGTTGTTGATACTTGTAGGTTACGTACCTACGTGTTTTATCGGCGTAATTTTGTTTATAGATTATTGTTTTGATTACCTACTGAATTCTTTGATTTGGTAAGTTACATTTTTCCCCAGTCCGGTGAAGCTTGATTTGTCGTACCTTTTCGACACAAGCATAGGTCAATTTAAAAAAAAAAAAAAAGTTACATTTTCTTTTTCTAGCACTGAATAGAGCGTTGCGTCGCTGGCTTGGTGGCTTGGGCCGTTATCATACTCGTATTTATTTATCAGGTGATTCAAGTCCAACCAAAACGCTACGTATGGTCAAGTGCATGGTAAGCTGAACACGCATACCGCGAATCTCTCCCTTATTCAACGGACAAAATAAATAAGAATGCTGCAAAGTCCAAAATGTTCAGCTAACGTGCTTTTGATTGACTGTACGTGCGTGTACGTAATAAGTACGTAACGTACGCACTATGAGGAAATTAATTATTAAAATTAATGAAAACCAAACCAACCAATAGGTCTGTACTGGTCTATATAGGTATATAATATATTTTTTTTCGGTTTTATTTAAATGATGATTCATTCATGTTTCATTCGTTTAATGGAAAATTATGTACGACGTTAGTAAGAAGTGTTTATTTAACGAAGTGTTAACGAACATAGTTAATAATAATATCCAGACTTCTTAATTTTTTTTTGTTTTTCTGTTTGTCTGTTTGTACGGGCTACTCTCCGAAACTGTGGAACCGATTTCAATGAAAATTTTCATGGCGGTACCTTATATTCCCGGTGAACATCTTACATAGGTACTTTTTACCATGGGAAAACATCTCATTCCTTCGAAAAACTGTGCACGGAAAAGTCAAAAAACAGCGCGGGCGGACAGCTAGTAAAAAAACATTTTACATTAGTTTTTTTTTTCAGGCGATCCCATAATGAGAGACGAACCGAACATCATCAAAGAATTTGTGAAAATCGTCCAGAGGTACCCGGAAGTGTACGATTCCACAGCGGACTCGTACCGGATGCGCGGGAGTCAGACCAGGGCGTGGCTTCGCATCAGGAACAGTGTCAAGAAGGAACTCCTTGAAGACTGTACTCGTAAGTTTTTGACACAATATTATCCAAGTCCAGTGAAGCTTATCCAATCTAGTAAAGCTTGATTGGTCGTACTTTGTCAAATTAAGAGTAGGTCTAGAAAAAAAAACAACGAAATCTAGCCGCGCGGGAGGGCGTCAAACCAAGTTCAAATCATACTAATATTATAAAAAAGGAAAGATTTGTATGAAAACTCAAAAAGTACAGTAGGCTTACTATTATTAAGAAGCGACAAGCTCGAGAACCTGTCAAACGCTGACTGACTTTAGAGCCATAGAAGTTCTGTCAATATGTCGCGTTTGACAGCTTCTCGAGCATGTCGCTTCTTACGTAAGCCTACTGAACCGATTTCAAAAATTATTTAACCATTAAAAAGCTACATTCACCCTCAGTAACATAGACTACCTTTTACCGCGGGAAAATGCCTCATTCGCACGGGAAAAAGTGTTAGCGCCGGCGGCGGAGCCGCGGTGAAAAGCTAGTAACTAATACTATACACGAACCATTTGGAGTCAGATTTGTCCCCTTTATTCAAAACGACGGATTTTTTTTTAATTGACCTATGTTTGAGTCGAAAAATTACGACGGATCAAGCTTACCGGACTTGAAAAACGACGGCTCTACAGCCAAGCTTTTTTGTAAGTTGCACAAAAAAAACTGAATTTGACAGAATAAGTAATAAAATTGATTAACTTAATGAAAAGAAAATCTCATTCAGTTTCTGTTTTATTTTTACAGCTGACGAACTAAAATTAAAATGGAAAGGGATTCGGTCTTCCTTCAGCAGATATTTGAGTAAACTACAGAACTCGCAGCCGTGTAGGAAGTACTACCTCTACGATACACTCAGCTTCCTCACACCGTTTGTGAACCCCAAGAGGTAAGCTTTAGTTTTATTTCATATACAAATGCGATTTATTATTATTCAACCAACAATTCATTCGAATGCAAATATGAACAAAAAAATATTTCTTGATCTATGTCGGAATAGAAAGAGATGACCTTATTGCCTCTACATGCTTTTTGAAAAATTTAGGGACTATACTATATAGATTCTTTAATACGTAATAACTTGTGCTACTCTGATCAGCCCATTGACGATTGATGCAATAAACAAACGAAAATAACCAATTTTAAAAATATATATCTTATTGATGTTTGCAGTGTTCCTCAAATGTCTCAAATGGAATATATACCAGAAAATGAGGCTTCTACAGACTGGACACTTGCAGATGTAGTTATCAAACACAATATCATTCACAAAGAGAGTCCACCTAGTACCACAGCTCAAGACGTTGAAGATGAAGAAGAAAACAAAGAAACAAGTGCTGTTTATGATCAAGAAAGCAAAATTTACTCAGGCATGAAACGAAAACATAGCACTAATGAAGCAGATGAAGAAAGTGACTTGTCTGAAGATAATTCTGATCTTTTGCAGTTTTTTAAAAGTGTTATACCTGATTTAAAAGGTTTTACTCCGAAAGAGAAAAGAAAATTCAAAATGGGCGTGATCGGATTGATCGATGTGATTGAAGACCAGCGTCAGCAACAGAACTATTGAATTGAAGCTTTTAGTTTATAGTATTTTATTCTTGTAATTATCATAACATTGTTGTAAATAATGATCATGATCTTTCCTACCGTGAATAAAAACATAAAGTTAGCAATAAAAACGATTTAATTTACTATTCATCGCTTAGATAAATATTGGAACGAACAAAGTGTAAATGAAAGCCAACTATTTACAATATTCTTGATAATACAGCTTGAAACAGATAATATAGACATTTCTGTTTACTATTTTTCTTCTGACTTCTGACTCTATCTTAATCCTTCAAAACTTGTATCGTCTTTTACAAAAAAAGTGGTAATTTTTTATTTGTTCTAGATTTGATTAGTATTAACACTATCAAACAAAATGTTCTTTAATTTTCCCAAGGATGTAATAAGTAAGTACTACCGTACAACAGTACTTATAACATCTTTGGATTTTCCTAGTTCAGTCAGGGCATAGGCATAGGGCAGGGCATTCTTCAAAGACATAACGTGATGTTTGCGATGATGATGTCATACTTGAAGGTATTATTCAGATGAAAAAAAAGCTCATTAAATTACCATGGTTGATTCTTACCATTCACTACCATTTATAAGATGCGATCGATCAGCTATAACCCAGCCGGTTAACGAAGGCTAGTCCAAGACCTGTTTAGCTCAGTCTAGCTTGCCTACTTACATCGTCAGTATAGCTCTTCCAGCCTCATTTGCATGGAAATGAGATCCGGGAACAGCCTCAACCCTCCGCCCGTGACGCCTTCTTCGCTTAATTACATGAAGACACACATTGTACATCACTAGTGTAAAATGTTGTTAAACATAATTTCAAATTGCTAACCCCTAGTAGTTGGCTTCAGAATTATTTTAGAGGGTAGTTTCGATATATTTGGTATACTTTTGCAATAGAGTATTTAACGCCTAACATACTATGTTTATTGTACAGTCATGTGCAAGGTAAGCTGATTATGCATTGCGATTATCGCCTTTATTCAACGCACATAAAAATTGTGCAAAGTTAGTGTTCAGCTTAGCGTGGTCTTGTCTGTACTAGATTCATACATAGGTACATAAATATATTCCAATTTCCTGAAGGGATACGCAAAGCGCAAAGTCCCTTTTCTTTCATTAACCACAATTCCAAAAACTTCACATGCTTTTTATTCTTAATTTAATTTTATTAAATTAAAAATTAACGTTTCTTCAAGTGCAATAGCAATTAAGTAAAATTACATGGAAACAATAATAAGGTTAAATAAAACAGATTATTAAATAAAACCCAAATTTCTTCATTAGCCTGAACCTGGTTCACGAAGGCTTTTAACTTAATTAACTAATAGTGATTGAACATAATATGAGAGAAAGCTGGACTTTCGAATAATTAGAGTAATGCTAACTCAACATAAACCTGAGCATTTATGACCACAGTACATGAAATTTTAATGGCAGCAACACTGTTGGCTCCATCAGATTAAAATTAGGCTTGTTTAGCTAATTAATGGTAAGTTGGCAAGTGATTGTTTACCACCACCTTTTAGACTAAGGATTTGATTTATTTATCTTGAATTCGATCTAAATCCTATATAGACTGCACAATGCCAAAGAAGTGTGCATGAACTCCGGCATCTGAACACTTTACTATTGTAATTCTTCCCTTTCATTTTATAAACCATTTTAATTAAATGATTTCATCGTGTTCGTTTATACTTTATGGTTCATATAAGAACACTCTCGATTGTGACACCTTGCAATATAAAAAAATAGATCAAAATCGGAGCTTCCGTTTAGGAGCTACGATGCCACAGACAGACAGACAGACAGACAGACACACGTCAAACTTATAACACCCCTCTTTTTCGTTGGGAGTTAAAAATTGAAAATATGACAACTTACTATACCTACAACTGTCAAAATTTGAATTTATAAATTATTGAAATTGTCAAGTAACTTTAAAAATATGTTTTAATGGAAATCTAAGGAATGGAAGAAATTGCTACCTAAGCAATAAGGCCGCATTGTACATTTTCTGTGTTATATTTGTAAGTATCTGCACTTGTGTTTCTGTTTGTGTGCAATACCTAAAGAATATTTTTATTTCATTTTCATTTAATTTGTTGGTTAGTATTATAAATACATTTTAATTTAATCGGATTGCATTGTTGACAGAAAAAAATATCTCTAACACAAAAAGAGAATGTATTCTGAACAAAAAATCCTGAATTAGTGTCCAATTAATTACCATCAAAACCTTATTGTCCACTCGGCTTATTGGCAACCAGTTTTACTGCTGCTTTGGGCTGATTTGGTTTTTAATTGCACTGTTAAAACGTTATAGCATGTATGATACGACAATCGTTAACATGAAAGTGCTGTAAATTTTGTACTAATTAAGATGTGTTGTGAAATTCAGGTCAAAAAAGATTGCACTGGTTATCACGGTACTTAATTTAGAAAATTTATTTTTAATTGTTGAGCATTTAGATGTGTTTACTCTCAGAGTGTCAGCATCCATAAGTAGCAGGTATCTATCATCACAAGCATTTCCAACAAAACAGAGTTATAGAAGCGAAGTATAGGATCAGGATCTGTGATCAGGATTGAACAGCTCGAAGAAAATCGAAATATGTATACAAGATTTGATCTTTTAAACATTGATGCCATTAGATGCCATCGGTATCATCACAGGCTTCACCTGGGTGACATCCACTGCACAAACCTCCCCAAGGAACTTCACACCAACTATTCATGTGCAGAGAACATTCAATGACATCTAGTGGCCCTTTATATTTGTATCATGTATTATACATTTCCCTTCTGAGCGTGGCGGACCTTTCTGAACATTTCGAATTTTAAAAACATCCAGCTAAAAGAAAATTTATTCTTAACGCCTTATTTACTCGTATTTAAGCAATCCATACCTACCTACTTTTCTTTCCTCTCTAAATATACCAAACTACCAACCATTGCATTGTTTAAATGTTCGTCCCAACAAATTATCCGTACCTATCTATCATTTAGCCTGTTAACCATTACTATCACCAGAATGCAAAACTACCCACGTCCCACACCACACTTAGGTACATCAGTGTTCAGGCCACGTGCCTTCCCCACCCCTCTCGCCTCCTGACCCGTCCCCTCTAATGCCATTAACGTAATTAGGATATGCTTGCCCATAATTGATGCAGTCAACTATGATCCTTGTTAATTATTGTTTAAGATTGTTTTGTGATTTTATTTTGATTGACATTCGTGTTATTAAACAAAGGACGTATGCGTATTGTGTTTATTATAATCAGCTTTTGAATCCCAGTTGGCCTACTATGTAAGTAGCGACAGGCTCGAGAAGCTGTCAAACGCGACATAGTGACATTATACACATAGCAGTTCTGTCAATATGTCGCGTTTGACAGCTTGTCGAGCCTGTCGCTACTTACATGGTAGGCCTACTGCTAGTGAAACGGAGATGATCCCGAATCCCCCCACTTGGCAGGCGGGTTAGGGATATTAATTGTTATAAGATCACCTGAACTTATGTTCTAAATGTACAGTAGCCAGCACATGCGACTGTACATGTTCACCTTGAGAGCGCCCGTATTCCGTAGCGTTAGGGGTGAATTTCGTAGTGGGAATGTCCAACCGCATGTACTGCTTCTGTACCTAACCCAAGGAAAGGACAGTAGCGTTTACCTTTGTAACCAATTACAACTGTGATCCTCAACGCGCCTGCTAAGCGTGGGGATTTCGGTAGCAATTTCCTACCAAGGGACAGCGCTAGACTATCAAACGCTGTTGATAGCATGAATAGTACGTAAAATAAAGTGTTTTTCTTTTTAAACAAAAGTATGGGATTGGCCTGTAAGCAATATCATAACGGACCACCAGCCAATTGGACCGGTTTCATTTTATGAATGAATAAATAAAAATATGTAGTGTATAACAATGGCCCCGTGATTGGAGCCAGATCAATCAAAAATTCTAATCATTTTCGGGAAAAAATAGCTCGAGTATTTCCATAAATATTAAACGAAAAACAAAGCTTTCCGAGCAACAATTTGGCATTCAAACCTCGTAAAGTAAGTGATTAAAGCGAAACAAATTAAAAAAAAAATGTTCTGGGGAGGGAGTTGCCCTTTGCCACCACAGCACTGACATGGAAAATTTGTATTTTTCTTGTACAATAGAATAACGGTTTGCGGATAAATAAATCCTACTAATATTATAAACCCGAAAGATTGTGGA
Source organism: Teleiodes luculella (assembly GCA_948473455.1). NCBI lineage: Eukaryota > Metazoa > Arthropoda > Insecta > Lepidoptera > Gelechiidae > Teleiodes > Teleiodes luculella. The sequence continues at coordinate 14,820,205 of OX419589.1, forward strand.
TGGATGGATTATAAATGAGATGTTTGTTGCTCTTTCACGCAAAATCTACTGAATAGATTTTAATAAAACTCTACAATAATGTAGCTTATACATCAGAACAACATATAGATTACCTTTTACCGCAGGAAAATCCGTCGTTCCCACGGGAAAAATTGTAAGCGGGAGCGGAACCGAGGGACGGAAAGCTAGTAGGAAATAAATACTTAGATGTATTTTTTAAAAGGCGTCATACCTCATTATCATGTCAGTTGTAAAAAAGTTAAACATTCTTATAATCTATAGTTTTGTAAATGTTTTTTTTCTATATTTTATATACTGAAATAAATAATATTTAAATTATGTACTTATTTTAAATGTTTACTGAAAATTTTCCAGCCTTTGACAGTCATTTTATGAAAAAATTGGCTGATCTTAGTAAATTGCGGTCGGACTTATGGGCAAATATGATAGAAAGATAGATAAAAAGAGCACAAAATCTAAAAATAAAATAAAAAAAATCTGGAGAGGGAGTTGCCAGTTGCCACAGAAAAATACTTTAATGAAAAATAATGTAATCTGTCAACTGTCCTCGTATCGCTTCTTTAACAGACACTTTATCTTTATTTAATAAAATTGGAGAGGAAAATCTGTACATAGAAAAAGAATGCTAAAATCCGAGTCAGAAGGAAAGAAGTGATGTAAAACATATCCAGTTTATTTTTTTTGTTTCTCTGTTCATTTGTTTGTCTGTTTGTAAGTTCTAATCTTCGAAACTGTTGGACCGATTTGAATTAAATTTTGCATGGTGGTGCCGTACATACCCGGTCAACATTTTAAATAGTTTTAGAAAATATCTCATTCCTACGGGAAAATGCACGAAAAAGTAAAAAAAACAACGCGGGCGTAGCCACGGGCGGACAGCTAGTTTTTAATACTTCTTCTGCACGCGGCGTAAAACGATTCACACATTTTTAATAATTTTATAAGGAGTAGCATGTCTATAATGCGAAAAGGTACGAAACCCTAACGTCTTTGCGCCGCAGCCTCCCAGTGGGAGGCTAAAACGGATGCCTTGTATGACGACGGCCACTTACTGGATTATGACTGGAATTGTTTATTGATTCCCTTGTTTTGGATAAAAACGCTGGAGTTTCGGAAAGGTTAGCGACCATGCAAGTACCATTTGGTAAGAATGTATTTATATAAAAGCAGTTTAAAAAATATGTACATTTTAGATATTTTCCACAATGCGTTGTGCCACCCGCGGCTCGCCAGGTATGGGCGAGCCAGCGAGCGAGCGCGCACAAGAAGATTGATGAGAAGTAGAAACACAAAAGTAGAAGTAGAATAATATAATAAGTAGAGAAGTAGAATAAACTTGTCGACAAAGTTTAATAAATAAAATCACAAAGAATTTAGGACTCGGCCGACATGGCCGAGAGGTAAACGAAAGGTGATTAAAAAAATGAATGAAGTGACGGATGATTGTCGACTGAATTCCAAAATTGAATATATTCGAATTTAGGCGAGAATGGTAAATTAGATGAGAATGAGGCAACGAGGTGGCATGGTAATGCACCACGTTACAGCGTTACGCATTATTACGCACGGAGCTTAGAGTATAAATATAAAAATTTCATGGAGTTTCTTCAGCCGATTTTCATAGAAGAGCGCACACGTTACAATAAACGTGTCTAGTCTACTAGGTTGCGTAAGTTGCGTGCAATAATAAAATATTTAATTCCAAATCATTGGCTCTGTGACTATGTGAGTAGTTTACAGCTCGTTAGTCAACAAAAAAATAAAAATGTAAAAAATATTATTAAAAAATCTTTATTTTTCATTGCTAATCTAGTCACAAATTTTACGAAAGTTGGTTGAAAATGCGAGTTCTTAAAGAGAACAACACAAGACAAGAGAAAAGAGGAGAAAGAGAGGACGACTAAAAAGAACACACAGGACCCCAATAAAGAAGGGATAGATCTAGTCTAGTGTTAAGAGGTATATCAGAAGGTCAAACAGAAGACAGAGATTAGAATGGCTTAGACTCCACCGAAAAGAGCACGGCTCTTAAATGGGTGATGAAGATGAGAAGACAGCAGATAGATGGACCTATGATAGTATTTTTAACCAAGTCACAGAATAAATAATAGTAATAGGTACCCAAGTTTAAACGGGGAAGCTTCGCACTCGCTGGGTCATCGTAAACTACGCACCGCTGCTGGATTTAAACCTTTGACTCTTGCAAAAAAAGGTATTAGAGTTGTTATTGATTATTACACAGATGACATTATTGACATTTAGTATTATTCGACACATAATTAGGGTTAGGTTAGTCCCTAATTCTAAATAGATAAACACACGACATCTTTACAAAAAAGTAAATTCTGATTTCGCTTAATTTGCCGTTGGGGATTTCAGCATTTCGATAAGACACCTCGGTCCTAAATGTAAATGATTATACTACAATACAACCAAATTCCAATCCCAATAATCTCATCTAGTGGCATCCCTATTAATTTGTCCATTACGCCATGAGCTCCTATTGGATAATCTGCGGTGCTATTCCTAGCATTCTGAATTCAAATAGGGTTTACATAGGTAATCGAGATCGGTTAATGTATGTGAGGTTTATCGATCTGTCTGTCTGTATTCAATGTAGATAATGCATTTGTGCTGGAGTCCTGATTGTGGAATTGCAGTTGTATTATAATAATGCGTGACGCTGGCTTGTTATCACTACATAGTATAAAACAAAGTCGCATCTTCTGTCCCTATGTCCCTATGTCACTATGTATGCTTAAATCTTTAAAACTACGCAACGGATTTTGATGCGGTTTCTTTTAATAGATAGAGTGATTCAAGACAAAGTTTATATGTGTAATACATGCATAATATACTTAGGGATAACCCACAATAACCATTTTCCTGTGCGAACCCGGGGCGGGTCGCTAGTATTATAATAATGCGTGACGCTGGCTGGTTATAGAAAATAGATGGCTTCATTTTATCGTTTCGATTTTAAGTTAGAGAAATTATCTGAAAGGCCCTGAAGTCAGTTTTAAAACGTTTTTAGGGTTCCGTACCTCAAAAGGAAAAAACGGAACCCTTATAGGATCACTTTGTTGTCCGTCTGTCCGTCTGTCAAGACCCTTTTTCTCAGGAACGCGTGGAGGTATGAAGCTGAAATTTATATCAATTACTCAGGTCTACTGTCCCTTGAAGCTGTGAAAAAATCAAACTTCTAAGCCAACGCAATCAAAAGATACAGCCGTTTATGCCGCAAATTTTCGACACTTGCAAGGGAATCAAAACCTACAGGGTGCTTCCCGTGAACTCAGAATCTTGAAATTTGGTACGAAGCAACGTCTTATAGCATAAATAAAGGAAAAATTACGAAATCCATAAATTTTTAGTTACATCACATAATATATATTTTTTTAATAATTTTAACCTTACTACCCATTTCCTCATAAACGCGTAGAGGTATTAAATTGAAATTCATACCAAATACTCAGGTCTATAATACCTTTAAGCTGTAACAAAATCAAACTTCTATGTCAACGCAATCAAAAGAAACAGCAATTTAAGCTGCATATTTTGAAACTCGCAAGTACTCGCAAGGGAATCAAAACCTAAAGGGTACTTCCAGTCGACCTAGAATCTTGAAATTTGGCATGAAGCAACGTTTTATAGCACACATAAAGGAAAAATTCCGAAAACCTTAAATTTTTAGTTACATTACAAAATATATATTTTTTAATAAATATAAACTTATTACTTTTTTCCTCATGAACGCGTAGAGCTATCAAGTTGAAATACTTACTTAGTACTTAGTTACTTAAACGATAAAGAGATCTTTGTCTTAAATTTATGCTCCTCCATCTTTCCCCATTGTAATGTTATGAATTTCATTTTGCAATAAGATTACCATAGTTATGACTCGATTGTCGTAATGAAAGAACTTTGTAAACCTTGCAGGTTTGTACGGAACCCTCGGTGCGCGAGTCCGACTCGCACTTGGCCGGTTTTTTTACTCTCAATAAGGCATTTACCCTAAAGCTAAACAAAACAACGAATAATAGCACAATTTCTGTTGAATAAACGATTTTAGCCGCTGGATGCGGGCAGCGCAGGACCGATAAATTGTGGAGATCCTTGGGTTGTGAGAGGCCTTTGTCCAGCAGTGGACGTCTACAGGCTGAAACGATGATGATGATGATGAAACGTTTTTATCCAAATATTGTAGTATTCTGATATAAAAGCTATATAAAACTGTATTTATCAAAAATCTGTACAGCCGTATTGGTGGGGATCGATCTACATCTACCGTGAAATCCGTCAATCATCATCAATGTTCGATCCGATCACGCAATTTCCTCGATTATTGATGAGGAGCAACAAAACTTAGAGCATCCTTAAAAACTTTGGCGTTTTTAATTTTCCAACGGTCATCATGCCAATCAATAACAACATTTTATTCAAAATCACAAAATGGAATTTGTAGCAGCTTAGTTCTTTTGCCTCAAAGTTAAATTGAGTTAAAGGGAAATTTTCTGACATCTCGAAATTAAAAAAAAACGAGCGTTCTTTATGATTTCCATAGATGACGCTAGTAAATAATGAGAACAGTGAGATTTATTGTAGACTATTTGACTTTTTATTTGTCGGATTGTACGTACATGGTTCTGACTGATATAATGTTAGGATAATCATTTTGATTAATTTGAATGTTTTTTTTTAATCCATTAAGTAGTACTTCGGTATTTATTACCTCACTATTTACTAGTGCCATCTGTTGAGCCGTTTTGTATTTTTTTTCTTAATTTGCTATAGGAAATCTTCCCATTGTATTATTATTATACTACTAGAGTTTTGACTTGTGCTAATGCATTCCGTAACAAAGGAGCAGTGAGGCCAGTGAGTGTAAGTAGGTAAACGGCCACAAGTGTGGCACAGCACAGGCTAGGTCAGTGCGGGAACCGGTCGCGGCCGATGTCCCTACATTCCCGTGCAGGCGGGCACAGGCGGGATGCGGGAGTGTGCGGGATGCATCTCGACCGGATCAATCCCGGTCCATGCTGAACAGTGTTGCCAACCTGTCTTCTTAGGGAAAACTGTTAAAACGCTTTGAATAAATCTATAGGAATATTCTTAGATTTTCGCAGTTGGTAATTGCACTAACTAACACGCATTTCACGGGTTTTCTGCACGATTTAGTGAAAAAGAAAATGAAAAAAAAAAGAAATTTGTGTTAGTGGAAATCTATAGGAAATCGGAAATTCAGTGACGTTATATAAAGTATTAAATTTATTTTAAAGTAGTACCTATGTAATTAGTTAGTACAAAATCTTAAACATTTCTTGTAAGTAGTTAATGTTGTTTGCACAGGCCCGTCTCACCATTGCATCTCCTCACCCTAAGGTTGTCTGGTAGAAATTGCTGCTCAGCAATAAGGCCCCCCTACACGTACGCTTTCTATCTTTTTTGTGAAATTTACTTTTTTGTTTTTTTAGTGTGCAGTAAAGTATATTCTTTTCTATTATATTCTGATATAGGTACGTGTATTCAAGATTTTTCTTATTTTTTATTTGATTATATATTTGTTTTACATAGACAAAGGACAATCACATACCTATAGAGACACGACGCAACAGGTCGCTTATTTATAAAGAACTATGTTACAGAAGATAATTTTTTCGTAGAGCAGAAACCATACATAGATAACTGACATGATAATGGAACTTTGTTAAAATTAATAAATTAAGTAACAAATTTTGAAACACTAGAATATTATACAACATGATAAAACTTTAGGGTTGGCTACACTGATGCCGATCCATTCTACGCTTTGTTTTATTTGATGAGTTGGACTTCTTTTGTAGCTACTTTCTGGCTGTGGGAATTAAATGCTTGATTTTCTTATTGTGTTTCAAATGTAGGTGCGTAGTCTTTAATATTGGAGGTTATCATGACTTATAAAATTTCATATGTAGGATATTTAGTTGGTGAGGATTATGTGGATTGTCGATCACTCCCGACCAATTACCATAACCCAGAGTTGTGACCACTAAGTTTTATTTCGTTAACAGCAGTGTCCCCACCGAGGGGCTCGAGCCTACCCTGATATCAGGGTGAATAGGCATTAGTTGACCACACTGGCCCAGTGCGGGTTGGTCAACTTCATACACAACTTTTGAATTACTTCGCAAGTTTTATTTGGTAGGTAACAAATTAAGATAATCTTCTTCTATGTGGATTAAAACTTCAGCTCATCTGATAGCACACTGATAATCCAATGTTGGTCTCTAAATAATAACAATATGTTATTTGCATTTAATCTCTCAATGGGGTCGTATAGTATAACTAACATGCTAACGCTGCTAACGCTGAAAACCATAAAACTATGTAAAAATATTAAACATGGTACAGATGTTCTATCTCACAAGTGCAGGCGAGCCAAACTTGTGTGTGTCTTGTGTGTACACATTGTCTTTGTGTGCGTAGCGCTCAGCTTAGTAGTACGCACACAAGAGCGCGTGTCTATATGCACACAACTACAAGTAAAGCTCGCCTGCACTCGTGTCGTGACATAAAATAACTGTAGTATAACACTAAATTAAAAAATTTAATAACCCCCGACACAAAACCGTTACTTGATCCTTTCAACAACTAGAAAAGAGCTGATAATCTTCAAATGACTGAAGATATTTTCTTGGATCATAGCTAAGAACACTCTCGATTGTGACACCTTGCAAACAAAAAAAACTAGATCAAAATCGGCGCATCCGTTTAGGAGCTATGATGCCACAGACAGACAGACAGACAGACAGACACACACGTCAAACTTATAACACCCCTCTTTTTCGTCGGGGGTTAAAAATAGGAGCGTTTCATTTCACCGGATACATTGAACCATACAGACAAAAACATCTAGTTGTGTTGTGGACTTGTGGTATGTGTATGTAAGCGTTGCACCGTTAATTACTGAATGCACTGCGGATTCTACATTATGTATTGTAATTTGGTTAAACAGTTTGCATTTTGATTTACTGTTTAGTATTCATACGTTTGGTAATCCGGCAAATGAGTTGGAAAGGGATTATGTGTAATTGTAGCTTTGTTTTGTTTATGTCTTTGTAAAGAGTTACAACAGATGAGTAAAACTAAAATAATTTGATGAAGTGAAAGACATTTTCCAGAAGTACTTGAAAACCACAGTAAATAAATAACTTTACTTAAACATTACACAATCATAAACAATGTTACGAAAGTTGTTGACGTCATACAAAATCAATAGGTATACTCGTAGACCATGGATATGCCATGGACTAAGTAACGTTTAGTTACAATGATATAGACACCGTTGTTGTTTCAATCCTTGACACAAAAACTTTCTATCCAATAAAACGAGGCAAAGAACTAATAAAATAACGCTAGTTAATACAAACGTAGGTTCTATTTCTTATTAAAAACCTCAGCTTAACTAAGCTAACCAGAAACCCCGTAGAAAGTAAACATTACTGCCAACAAGGAATAAACTTTGGTCTATAACCTAACTTGTGCGTCCAGAATTAATAAGTTTCCGCGTTTTCATAGCCTTCTCGCTTTAATCGCTTTACTTGGTCCAGATGATTTTAGATACGAACAACGGCCACCCAAGAGGGACAGAGGATTTTCAATGCAACTGGTTCGAAAAAGACAACATTTACTAGATTCAAAACCAAAACAACTTAAACACAACATGAAAAGCTACGAAATAAGCATCCTAGGTCGATAAAAAGAAGGTCGGATTTCGCTACGAAAGCAAAAATGGATATTGCAATTTCTATTTCAACATTGCGGCAGCTACACATTTTTATTTGTGGGTAGAGCGGAAGAGATATACCGTTTTGCTGGAAGCTTGAAAGAGACGGAGCTATGTAACATTTATATTCTGGGTACGTGTAAGTTTCAGGCAACGGTCGCCGTGAAACTCGTAAATGGGAAAAAAGCAACAACGGAGAACTCAACTAGCGCTAGTGATGGGACGTCGACGCAGGATAATATCGGTTTTAAAGTAAATATTACAACACTACTCAAATCAACGTCTTTCTTATAATATAACTTTTGTCAGCATCATTGTAACTTGGAAGTAAAAGAACCAATATTTCAAATCGAAATCGTAAAATTTATTAAAGGCTTAGTTTAAACCAGCGACCAAGTTAAATGACAATACAACCGAGTGACGATTAAACGATTTTCAAGTAGTCACGATAATCGTGTATGACAGTTGGAAACAAAGACTTAGTCACAGGCGACCAGATAATGACACGGCGGTACTTAATTAGCAAACCATAGCACGTGTGCCCGTCATTCGCTGATGCAAGGTCTATATTGGAGTCGATGACTTTATACACAGTAACCCTTTACAACCGGAAACATTTTTTCTTGTTTTTTGTAGAATAAATTGTATTTAATGTTAGTTTAGGGTTAAGAGAAGCTAGAAAAAATATTTAAAAAAATTACGTACCGCCACAAAACCGTAAAAATAACCCGTACGATCGTGACGATCAGGATTCATTTGAGATCGTCACCATCATGATATTTTACAGAAGTGGGTATGAAATCTTTGAAAAATAAATAGGAAGTTATGTAATCAACTTTGTTTGTTATTTAATCTTGTTAGGTAACAGTTTTTGTTCTTATTGTACCGCCTTAATTTAATTTAATTTAAAAAAGGGCGCATATAGCAATTTTTTTTAAATTTGTTGAAATCACCGTTTTACTCAGAATCCTTGTCTCAGTGCAACGAAATTGTCAGCAAATTTTGAAAAAATAGTGACTGGTGCCCTTGTTTGTTATGACATATTACCATTCAGCCTGTAGACGTCCACAGCTGGACAAAGGCCTCCCCCAAAGATCTCCGCAACGATTGGTCCTGCGCTGCCCGCATCAGCGACTTCCTGTGACCCTCACCAGGTCCACCTTGTGGGGGGCTTGCCCACACTACATCTTCCGGCACGCAGCTGAACCTTTCAAGAGCCTTTTTGTCCCAACGGCCATCGGTTCTACGCGCAATGTGCCCCGCCCACTGCCACTTGAATCTAGAGATTCTTCGGGCTATGTCGGTGGCTTCGGTGTGCCTGCGGATCTCATAATTCTTGATTAGATCACGTAAGGAAACTTCCAGCCCCTTTCCATCGATCTTTGGATGAATTATAGCCTTTTTATATCGCCCATCGTAAGTGACCACGTCTCAGATCCGTACGTCATCACTGGCAAAACACATTGGTCAAAGACTTTTGACTTGAGACACTGCGATTTTTGGGACCAAAAGATATTACCGAACTTCCCGAACGGTACCCAGCAGTGTTGTATTCGACGCTAGACCTCCTTCTCGAAGTTAGATCTACCTACTGGACAATTTGTTCCAGGTAGACGTAATGGTCTACAACATCGAGAGAGTAGAGTGAGCCGAAAATTTTCATTGGAGTGGTTACTACATGGTCATTCAACATGACTTTGGTCTTCTCCATGTTCATCTTCAGACCCACTTGTTGGGAGACTCTATTAGGGTCATCGAGCATTGTGCCGAGGTCCTCAAAGGTCTCAGCCATGACTATGATATCGTCGGCACACCAAAGGTGATCAATGTTCTCGCCATTGATATTGATGCCATGTCCTTCCCAGTCCAGAAGCTTAAAGACAATCTTCCAATGATGAAAAATCTATAATACGATCTATCAGATACGAAAGACCAATGAAGCACATATCAAATAAACATTGAAACAGTGCAGGGTCTAAGACATTTTCATCACCTTCTTCATTATAGCTCCTCAATGTCAGAATTATTTCCATCTCGTAAAAGGTTCAAAGTAGCATCGTCTCACAAAACAGCACCTAGAATCTAAATAAAAAACGTGGAAACTAACGAACAGCATGAAAAACTCAAATTTTAAATCAGCGATTTTTGATGCGAAATATCGCAGTAATAACCGGATCGTCACTGTCATGACGGTTCGTGTTTACAGGTCAGTAGAAAAATACAAAAGCTTGTTACGCACATTTTACACACGATATTTATTTGTTTATTTAATACTGTACATAGTAAATACAAAAAAATTGTAGCAAGCAATGCAAAATTTATGAAAATTATGTACTAACATGATCGCGCACCCTCGCCAAAATACGCAACCATCTTTGACAAGGGCCCACCGGAGATGGGCAGGTTGCAACAAATCAATGTCTTGTCGTAATCACCGGCAAATGTACGTATAGCCGTGTGAAGCCGGTTGCGTTCACAAAAACGAATCCTTTACGCGGTAAAAAAATAAATTGTAGATCGTCACGCTCTTATAGAATCGGTTGTAAAGGGGTAAGGCAGCACATGCGGCTGGACATGTTGACCTGGTGAGCGCCCGTATTACGTAGCGGTAGGGGTGAATTTCGTAGTGCGAATGTCCAACCGCATGTGCGGGCTGCTGTACTTATCATAAATTAGATCGATATAGGTGTTTGATGATTTCATGGTATTGGAATTATCTTTATTCCCGCAGACAGATCAATTGTTGCTTGTAATAGTGAGTGACTGATGTTGTGGTTCATGTTATTTAGTATCAATCACCTATCAGACTGTACAGCTTAAGACATTATAATATAATATTGATGGACACACTTAAAGATAGATCGATATTTTTCCGTGCTAAAATGGTGAAGGGAAATAATTATAAGGTACCATGCAAAATTTAATTTGAATCATCAGCAGTTTCAGATATTAGCCCGTACAAGTAGACAGAAAAAAAAGTATAATTTGTTCTATTTCACTACTCACATCCTCCTGACTCGGTTTTTAGCCTTTTTTAAATATGTACAGACATTTGACCTTTACAGTTTTATTATATTAATAGATAGAAGAAAATAGATACATCTACATAAGAAGAAAAATATAGATAGATTCCTTTGACCTAGGCGATCAGCAGGTGCGTTCACTAACTTTGATCCTCAATTTGTCTACTAAATTTACTTAGTAATTAGGGCAATACTTCCCTCTTCTAGACTGGTTTTGGTTAAGGTACAAAGGAAGAATGAAAGAACGAAAACAAAAACACAAACCGACAGGTTGCGACTACCGCCACTACACCTGATACCAAATAGGGTTGTTAGCTCAGCTAATGCTGCAGCCACCAAGCCGAGACGACTGCAACACTGATTTTCAGCTAGACCCTCGGACACTTTTTTCGGTGCTTAATCCCATCAAAGACTAACAATTAAAAGAGGACAGTATTTACTGAAGTATTTTTTAGTTAACTACTTTTTCAACAGATATTATGTCGTCTGTTAGACGACACGGACGTTCGGACGTATTTTTAAAGAATAACATTTTATTTTAAACTAGTTTTAAATTACGTAAGACGCAAAAAAAATAAATAACTAAAAGATTATAAAATAATTTAAGCTAGCAGAGTTAAAATAACATTCCAATGCAATTTAAAAAAGTTAGTGAGAAACGTAAAAAAACAAACACTGAATACTTCGATGACGATTAATATAGATTAACAATCAACGCAATGTACGAACATCGCATGCCAAAATCAACGCAAAAAAAAAACGTTTCTACGCGGTTTGCAGATATTTTTGAACCAGAATCTGAGCTATGTGACGATATAGAATTTTTTATACTGGTACAGGTGTCGACGTTGTTGTCTAAAAATATTCAGTAGAATCACTGTCAGTGAATACTTCTTACATGAAATTACAGTATAAATTGCTCGGTTCGCTTATGGCTTATGCACAAGCGCAGCGCTACGTAATATTATTCGAACTATTGTAAAAATTTTGGACAAATACTAAAATAAAAAGCCAAAATTTCTTCACACACTTGGATTGTATAATAATACGTTATGTACGACTATCAGCTACTCATAGAATTGCTCTTTGAGTAAGTTGCCGAGTTATATTTAAAATGATTCAAGAGAAATTCAATTTCAAGCAAACCAAATATGATTTTAATCGTAGTAGGTACTTAATTAAGAAGTAAAAATAAATTATTGTCACTTTTGTTTCGGGTGATACCAAAATTGTGATATTATTTATTATCATAATGGGCCTGCGACCTCAAGGCAAAGATTTCTTTTCCTGTTGCTTTACTCAGTTCCATTGTTATCGATATCGATAACTTGAAGATCGCATCCCATCACTAGCTACTCGTCATCAGTGCCGAGCCCCGTTGATATTTCCACGTAGATTTCACTCCGTAAAACCTTTGCCGTTTATTTTTTTTATACATTTTTGGCCTCACATCTCTTTTTTCATGCCGAACTTCAATATTGTACTCAACCTGCCAGACTACGGAAACGAACTTTTAAAAGAGTCATTTAAAATTCCACCAATGAAGGAGATGTTGCTATTTTTTTTGACGTGAAAAAGGCCAGTTTTTGCAAATTTTTGTAAGTTATGAATAGAATAGATTCGTGGAGAAAACCCGTGACAATGTGTTTATGTTAGTTGTCCGCTCCGCAAAAATGGACTTATATTAACAAATATTAAAAAATAAAATAAAATCAAAATTATGTAGGTATCTGTTGTAAATCAATGTAAGCAAATATATAAAATCCGTTTATCGAAAACAAAGTAGAATGCTTTTGAAGTGTCGACTACCCAGTCAGTGGACGAATATTTTAGAAAGTAATTAATGCCCAATTATACATTATGTACACCTCTACTGTTTAACCCTACAGAGAGCCTCAAGCCCACTTTTAGACATTGGCCGTGTCGATGCAACTTTCGCGATAGCAGCCCAGGGTGGCTAATATGCCTATACTCACAAATTCTGCCGTCTATAGCGGACATCTGACAGATTTTTTCAAAATTTGCTTAAAATATCGTTATACTGAGAAAACGATTCTGAGTAAAACGGTGCTACTACAAATTTTCGATAAAAAAAGGGAATTGCGTTCTTTTGCCTTATGCCGGCAGTATTGACGTATTGATTTAAAACTAAAGTGTTTTTTTCATTTAACACAGAGAAATATAACCTCGATATGCAATGCGGAATCAAACAATACCTACTTTCCACATGCTTGCCCAACTGTTACATAAACGGAGATGGACCGTGCTCTGATTTCGTCAAGCCGTCTTGTTATTATGTAAAGCAGCGGTGCTCAAGGAATGTATCATAGTGACTCTGAATTCTGAATGAACGCTATATTTTAATATCGGAAAGGTATCAATCTTTCTTTGTATGAGTTAGCTGACGTATAAAAACAGATAATAAAAATATTATCTATTTTTATTTTGATTAATTTGGTATTCTTGTTATACATTTAATGTTTTGTAAAAGTTTTTTCAGGACCCTGTAGGTAAGTGTCGAACCGAGGGGCTTGATCGAATCGAACCTACCCTGATGAATCAGGACCACAAATTTAACTTAATTAAGCCTATTTTTTATGCGAATTTATCATAGTTCAAATTTTTATGTTCAGCCATTTACAGACAGAGAAAAAAAAGCAAAACAAAGTTTACAACTAAGTTACAAAAGTAACGATTTCGTTGTGTAAATTATCTCAAGAAATACAAAAGATTTTTCTAGAACAGACAGAACTTAACTTCTATTATTAAAGACATCTTTGAATTACAGATTTTTTATTGAAGTACCCAATAGTTTGAGAAGCGCTGAGTAGCGAAGTGAAAGCATCGGGTCTATTACTGCAGGCAGATCTCGCTAATTTTTGTTTGCTTAAGTAACCGGAGCGGTGTTTTATAGACTTATTGAGTATACTACGTCAGTTCTTACTTCCTAGCCAAGAGGCGTGCCTAACCTTAATTGGAAATATCAAGACAAAAAAAGAAAAATTAATATAGTTACTTATTCTTCTTCTCAGTCGGTGCACTCTTGCCAGAGTGGTCGTGGTCATCATTTTGAGTTCCGATGAGTGATTATCTTAGTGAGACGGCCCTTTACCACATAGTTATTTATAACACATAGCATAATTATAGTTACTTATACCACAGAGTAAATAATACTACTAGGTCTTATACAGCGGAAATTTTAACTGGTTGAAGCGCCTTCAGGGAAATGGTAAGGTTCTATTTTATGAATTATGAATTTTTTTTACTATGGAACCAACCCTGAAATCGTGAATAAAATAAAAATGTTCGGGTAGGTTATTTGTATCAAACAAATTTCGCAAAGATACTGCAATGAAAATCAGAAACGAAATTAAACGTCAAACATACTTTTACAAAATCTAAGTACATATTAAAAAAAAAACTTTTTAGAAAGTCCCACAACTTAAACCGACCAATAGTAAAATTAATACACCTAAAATAGCTAACGCTTTTCTCGACCTCTCACCATATTTTGCATTGGCCAAGATTGCAGTCTCGCAGACACTCAAGACGTTCAATGACACTCGGCGAGGGTGGCTGCGACTGCGACGATGCAGTCGACATCTCCCGCTATCGGACCGAGATCTGTCCACATACTCCACGGATCTGTACAGAGTTGTAACCGCTGTGACTAATGTGTTGGGGTGTGACAGATGTCCCTTTTCGGGCGCCAATTAGTGGTTTGGTGGAGGTGCTGGGATACATGTTTAATAAATTATGTCTTTTTTATACTTTATACCGTAATAAATCAAATCATTAATGATATTTAATGTCTTTATTTAAAACTAGCTTTCCGCTGCGGCTCCGCCCGCGTTAACAGTTTTTCCCGTGGGAATGAGGCATTTTCCCGCGGTAAAAGGTAACCTATGTTACTCAGGGTGAATGTAGCTTTCTAAAAGTAAAAAAAAAGAAATCGATTCAGTAGTTTTTGAGTTTATTCATTACAAACATACACATAATAATACAAATCTTTCCTCTTTATAATATTAGTATGATAATATTGAAGTAAAAAGAAGAGGGACAGATTTAGAGATAAAAGGACTAATCTAGCACATGCTTAAAAAGCAGTACCTATTTTTTATAAAATCTAGATTATATTCGACATAAAAAAAGTTGAAAGCAACAAGGGCAGTTACAGCATTTATTACATAGATCGTGTCTCAAAGCTTTTAAAAAAATGTAAGAGTGGTAAATATATAAAAGTAAAATGTTATTAACATCTCTATAGAGATACCGGTTAATCGTTGCACATACCGAGGCAGGCCGCTACGTCGATAAACGGCGCAGCCTCAGCTCTCTCGCTTCAATATGCGTTGTCCTTACAACCTGGGTAGACGGGCCACACTTCAACTGCAATTTAGATACTACAATCTCCCTGTTTCAGGAGATTTTGCCACGATCCCCATGCTTGGATTGCCGAACAAAGCAACCAGAACGAATTGCGATCAGTTCTAGTTGGTTGCCACCAAATTTCCTGAATTTAGTCGCCTCATACTTACGACTTTTAGTCAAATCCTAGGCCAAGAATTACATAACAGTGTGTCTCTCCACTGAAGGGAAACAGCCTATCCTAAATTAGAGTGAATAAGCCTGGAGTATATCTACCTCGCTCTCTCAGTGCGAATTGGTCAACTTTACACACAAGGGGGTGGGGACATAATAATATATGAGTTGTTAATGATGATGATGATGATGACACACAACTTTGTAATTTATTCGCAAGCGTTGAATTTATACCTATATGAACTTATGAATTCGGAATCACATTGGTACGTCAATACCCTACCTCCAGAATAAAAGACACCGACGCTAGCCACTGGGCTACCGACGCAGTGCTCTATTGTAAGAATATTGCTAGCCAAGCCATAGATATTTATTTCTGTATTATCAAAACCGCAACTACAGTCCGTCTATCCCCTTACGTACGTATCTATACGGTGTCCGGGCGATGTATCGTCTAGTAGACTTGTATGTATGTCTACTTAGCTCAAGCCTGAGTGTGGTCATTTAGCTTTGCCGTACTTCGAGAAGTTATGAACAAGTCTAGTCTTTGTTCTGAAATATCGAAGTTGCTTATATAAATTAACTGCGGCTACGAGCGAGACTTACCAAGGGTATTTTCATTAGGTGTCTCATACGTTTAATACTTTAGGTTGAAGGTTCGTTATCAAGACAGCTGGAGATGATTTCTTGCTTATCGTGTAAGTTTCGAGGTTAACCTGCCTCGCAAACCCTGGTGGCAGAATTAGGATTTTTGACATGGTGCACGTGACCAAGTCCGGTGAAGCTTTATGGGTCGTACTTTTTCGACACAAGCATAGGTCAATAAAAAAAGAAAGACGCACATGACATTGCTCGGATTTACGTACCTTCCTAAGCACGCAATCATCTTTCTTTTCGGACAATCAGGTGACTTATCCTGCAATGCCTAACCAAACTGGGGAAAGTCTCACAAAACGATATATTTTCGAAGTGTGCCCCATCGGGATTCAAACCCAGAACCTTCGTAATGTAATGTGTGGTTTTCTGCTGAATAAAGAATGACAACATTGTCCTCGTGTAATTGAAGATTTCCTTGCGGTTTTCCTACATTTTCTACATAAGGAAAAACAACAGACTTCGAGACCGATTACGAGAAAATCATAATATCATTGTGACCGCTAGTAATGATAATTAGATTCTGAGATCAACTTTACATGTAAATATAAAACAGTAATACCAGTAGGAATATTACATGTGAGCTAAGACAAAACAATACTTGGAAAAACTTTCAAGTTTTTTCTATTGGTACCGACTCTGTTTATATACCTAATTATTATTTGCAAAATAAGTGTATTGAACATGCTTCAGAACTTTCACAAACTTTTTTACGTTACACTTTAATTGGGCAAAGCTCAGTCACAGGAGTGAAACAACTCGCTGCAAAAGTGATGGTTCTCCATTAAAAGTTAGATGTGTCCTTGAACCTACTCTTACAACACAACAACTATCACCATGAAAACCTGATTAAGGATATTTAAGTTAAAATCACTCCTTCATTTTAAGCTGCTGCTGTCTCCGCAATCTCCACAACGATCGCTGCCTTAATCCATCGGCTTCCCATACCTACATGCCCTTTACTAGCATCGTTCCACCATTTTATGAAGGGGCCTGCTTACGCTATGCCTTCACAAGAGCGCTCGTGAACAGCCTTTCTGCCCCCTGTAAATATAAACCATAATAATAAACATTAAATTCAAATAAATAAAAATCCCTTAAATTGAAAAACAATTAATATCCCCGTGTTACTCGATCCTTACGACAACTAGAAAAAAGCTGATAATCTTCAAATGGCTGAACATATTTTCTTGGATCAAAGCTAAAAACACTCTCGATTATGACACCTTGCAAACAAAAAAAAAATGGGTCAAAATCGGCGCATCCGTTTTAGAAATGCCACAGACAGACAGACAGACATACACATTAACTTATAACACCCATCTTTTTTGTCGGGAGTTAAAATAAGATCATCCATATACATGTCGTGATAAACATAAAAACTCAAACAAATTGATATACAGATTCTCATGCGTTGCTCCCAAAATACCTCCTCATCGGCCGGCAGATAACAGCATCCGGGCATTGTCGTCAGATGTCGTGTGGAGTAAGATAATTTCACCTGACCCACGGTTCATTGACTTCGCAGCGCTTAGACATACGCACTACTAGTGGTCATGGGGCAAGGCAGAGACGAATAGCGGCAAGTCAGGTGAAGCTTGATACGTCGATTTTACGACTCTAGAGTAGGACAATAAAAAAAGGTTGGTTGAGAGAAATTGAGGAGCTGTTTTTTTGGTCATCATAGTAAATAAAAATAATGTGTGGGACATCTCACACACGGTCATCTGGCCCCAAATTAGTACCAATAGGTAGCTAGCTGTACCAATAGCTGTAATTCTTAAGATCTGACGCTTTGTGACCGACCATACAATACATGATTTTAATTGTTGGAAGCTTGTTGAAAGCGATGAAAAAGAAATGTTGATAGATAGAGAGGACATAATTTAAACCTGTGACCTGTACCTGTAAGTAATTAGACATGTACAGTTATCTGAAAGGCAGGTTGACGTGCATTTGTTTGCCTTAGATTGCAAGATGGAGATTTTGGAGATTTTGAAATCTACTGAGATAAAAAGTCTCATTTGCTTTATTATAAAATAATTTTGTTTTGTGTGAATAAAATTCGCCAAAATTAGAATATGATTATTTTATACTATTTAAAACTTTCACCACAAATACCACGGTAAATATCCCGTTTTGAATCTTATTTGTTTTACCGGTATCAAATAAAGTTTTTAAAACTTCACCGCTTTCTCTTGTCATCAATACCCCAGTTCAAACTCAGGGCAACTAGCCACGGGTCCAAACAACCGAGTGCCTTCCGTACTTACTATACTTACTATTATAGTATTAACCGCGCGGATGTAAACTTAATACGACTAAGAAAACCCTAGAACGTGGGTGTTATACTAGTTTCACTACCAGACTTAATTTGCTAGTCTAGACACTTAAAATTGACTTTCATGGTCAATCTCATTTTACAAGGAGAGTTGTATTAAATCTTTGATGAATGACAATTGACGACACCGTGGTCAGTGGCAAGGATAATGAGATTGGTCAATGACCTCACAACGCACACCAAAAGAAGAAATCACGAAAAGACAGTGGAAGCCATTCTGACAGAGTTCTTTGGGAAAGACTTAACAGTGGTGGGAAGCGTGAAATCAAGGTGGTGAAGATGATTCATTTTTCTTTTCCTTTTTGTGCATGGTCGACTACCGGACCTGGTTAAACCCTGGTCTCAAAATCATTGAGGCTACACTCTTAGATAGCAGGGTCTTGCGGCTTTCGCGCCTTGCGAAGCAGACAATAACTAAAAAAAAAACACAATAAAAATGTATTTACTTATAACAAAGTGAATTAAGTTCGGATATATGAACTGGAACCCCCCGTGATGAAAAGCAAGCGTTTTTTACCACTCGACTACGGTGGCTGTGAATCAATGAAATTAATTTGTCAAAGCTACCTTATTCGTTATAAGCTTTAAGTACCTATTTGATCGGGTCTTACTTAAAGGCATAATTTTACACAAGTCTTCTTTAGACCTTTTTATCTAAGTTGCGATTTCAAATGACGACCAAGAACAACATAACATGGACTAAATTATAGAAGGTATAGATGCAGTGTCGTATCAGGAGGTCAAACAGATAGAATGGTGGATGTAAGCTCCACTAACAAAAACACGGCTCAAATTCTATGAAAATGACAAAGATGTGATTTCAAAGTTGTATGTAATTATACTGTAGCTTCAAGTTTGTAGTTAGTGTTTACTGAAACTGGCCTCTTTGTAACAAGTGAAGTTATTTGTGGACTTCAACATATTGTGCGCGGGAGTCTATTTCGGAGGATCACGCTGTCGGTTCGAGGATGCGTACAGAATGCTGTGAATGGGCTGTAGTATGCTAATAGAGCGTTTGTAGTGCAGTGGGATGAGTTGCTATCTTCTATTCGGGAAATAATGTTAGTCAATCACGTCATAAACATTCATTCCAATCACACAAAGGACTTAAGTACCTAACATTTTTACAAGAAATTATAGTATTTTTAGACAGATCAGAGTTTATTTTTATTTAAATGGCTTATGGCTATGTAGGATCTATATTTATCTGTTATTTTTTAAAGTATACATTCCTATAGGTATTATGTGAAAAAATTCGGCTACTCCCGAAAGTGCCGAAACCGAAGGGTTCATCCCCGAGCTTACCGTTCCCCGAGCTTACCGTCCCGGAGCTTACCGATTTTGATAAAATTGATTCCATTTAATTTTGTTTTTTTTTCTACAATTTCCAACTTGTACAATAGACGTCAAAAGTGTTTTAAAGTAGGTATGAAATGTGTTTGTTTGGTTACTGCAGGCAGAATTATGTGAACTTAATGATGAAAGTTATAGGACTAAAAAAGGAATGTGTAATTATTAAATTAAATATAGCAAAACCATATTTTTAAGATAATAATTGCCATCATTATTAATAAAAAAACAAATTATTGTGATGATTAAAACCTGTGATAATTACACCAGCAGATTAATAAACGTGATTATTTAACCGTGGTCTAGAACTTATTATTTATTCCTATAAAGTATAAAATTCGACTTTGCACATTTGCTGCTAATAGTACTTTAAAGCGAGATTGATATTTTAATCGACTTTTTATAATAATTACAAATCGGTAAGCTCCGGGACGGTAAGCTCGGGGAACGGTAAGTTCGGGGACGAACCCAAACCGAACGCTAGGTATAGTTTTTGTTTTGAAACCTATATAGTTTCGATTAAAACTCGTTTTAAGAAGAAACAACTTCATAACCCATAAGATACATTGAGGTATCTTTTAAATCGAGTTATTATTTTATTTTATAAGAAGCACTAACAAAAACAAACATCTCTTGCTAAACCAGCTAACTAGACTAGAAACTATATGAAAGTATCAGAGTGCATTTGAAATAATTTCTTATTCCGCCTATATTTAAAATCTATTTCAAGTTCCTCGGTTGAGATTAGCGAATGCAGATAAAGGAGAATTGTGAGAGAAAATAGTTTTATACGTATTAGCTGAGAACCGGCTGCGCAAGAGCGGGTGACCAACAGCCCACAGGGCTAGGAACACATAGAAAGTATTTATTTAACAATTTATTGCACGCAATAACTAACACAGAGAAAAAATACAAATTAAAGACAACACCACAGATCTGTTTATTTCCGCACTTTTCTGCGGAAGTATTTTTTAACTCCAAGTCTCATAGAGATTTTGTTTTTTTTTTATCTGAAAGACATATTGCACAATAATACTAGGACTAGGACAAAAGCCTTTTCCAAAGTGATCCACAAAAACCGGTCTTTCTCTGCACTAAACGGCGCGGCACCTGCAGTCCCTTACTTTTTGCCCTTTCTGTCTAGTGGATATCACAAAATAAATAAAATGCAAGTAAAGAACCTTGCAAACTTCTGAGTTTTACAACCTACACAAAAGTAACCATTTTTTTTTTCAATTCTTGCGAGTACGCTGCAAGGCCCTCCTGTCTGAACAGCAAAGAAGTTCAGATTAACAAGTTTCGGGTTTCTGCTGAAAACCTTGTTTCTGATTGTTCAGGTTGTGACACTGAAACTATGCTGAGCTGGATTTCTTTCGGCTTTGCTAAAGTGATATGTACCAACTTAATGTAAATATATTATTCTTAAACTGTTGAATAAACTATTCATTCGTTATTTCTAAAAAAATTTTCTTTGAGGAGAGTTTGGTAGAAATGTCTCTTTGATAAATAATTAAAATAGGCATATATTAATTAAATTATTAATAATTGTTCTATATCTTTATAGGTGCGTGCGAGTGAGAAGTTTCCCCGAGTGTGCCCGCAGTTTACGAGCGACGTGTATCTACCCGCAGATTCCAGATCCTATGTTCTTCGCGCTACACTCGGGGTCAGCCCTATAGCGTAATGTGCACCAGTGCAGTTACCCCGAAAAGGTTACCTCAATAAAGTTAACCCTGAAAAGTTACCCCAAGAACTGTTAAGCCTGAGAAAATGGCCATTTATAGAGAGCAATTTAATTTTAAAAACTTTCTGTGTTCCCACAAAAAAATCTTGTATGAAAAATTTTCTATGAGTGTTTCAGATTTTTTATATACAAGACTTTTTAGACAAGCGTCTACGTCATGTTGAAGTAAAACCACGTATGTTTTATTTTCAGACAGATGCAAACCTGTTTATTTTCTGAAAGTGGACCTCGATTTTATTCTAAATCTGTCCAATTAGCTACAGCTGCTTAATTTAGTCAGCTTACCATCACTATCATGTTGTAAAGTTTATTATCTCATTCAACTTATAAATGTCAAAAATTCGCTATACTTGTCTATGGACTGGCTGGACTTTCAAGTTATTTCATTGATAAAGCTGTCCATCCATTATGAATAAAGTAGATATTGACACCCCGCGGTGAAAAGATCACCAAATTATCAACACTTAGCCAAATAAATGTATAATATTTGCAATAATTTGAATAAATTCTACATTTATTTCAATTTTTAATAAAGACATTAGTTATTCAGTTAATAATTTATTACGATGATGCTAATTTTGTAGAAATAGCGTTTTTATAGCTTATAAGGTATTTGTTTTTACAAGTTGATGACCGGCCTTCCTTACCAACGCTGATTTTGAATCGTTAAGCACGAGTAAGGGTTTTTTACTATCGCCTATTTTGTTTTCCACTGCTGGGCAAAGGTCTCCTCTCCATTACGCCATGCATCGCGTTGAAGTTGCTGTCCGATCTTTCCCGCCAACGTCTTTGAGGCCAACAACGTCTTACGCCAGCTACACACGCGTGCCGTGTTTGCCAAACAGAGCGAGGCGCAGTAATGCCTTAGAATGAGATACAAATCACCGGGCTCACTCTAACGCATAACTGCGTCTCGCTCCGTTTGGCAAACACAGCACGCGTGTGTAGCCGGCTTTATACATTTTCTTGTATAATCTATCTATAGCCTAAGACATGAGTGAGGTATAAAGAAATAATATTTATGAAAACCCCTTCCATAACGGATTATAAAATTGTTCTAAATAAATAAATCGATCTATAAAAAAAAAATCCATTGAGGAGGTTATAAGCAGTTTTATTTTTAGATAGACAAGAATATGTCTTCATACCCTCAAGAGGCGGTTAAGTGGGTGTTCCTATTGGCCTATAAGCATAATTTTATGATTTTATCAAGTGATCGGCTCTATATTGGTGGCTGACGCATGCTGAAGCTTTAATACTTTTAATACTAGGGTCGTTGGTTCCCCAGCATGTATTATTGTGTCTTTTGATTTTTATTTATTTGACGCTTGTAAAGGAAAGTAAAATTTTTACACGCTATGCGTAAACAGGGAAACTTTTACATAGTTTATACATTATTGTATTTTCTGCTCTACATGCTGAACTCACTAATAATTTATACTAATACTATAAAGAGGAAATGTTTGATTCTTTGTTTGTTTGCATTAAATAGGCTCCGGAACTACTGAACAGATTCTATTAAAACATGTATAAAGATAGAATATCTGTTAGGAAGTTGGGAAGGAACACAGGCTACCTTTTTTACCGCGAGGAAAATTCCTCATTCCCACGGGAAAACCTGTTAGCGCGGGCGAAGCCGCGAGGCGAAAAGCTAGTCAGGTGTATGTATTAAGCTTTAGTTACTCAGGCATGCTCGTAGTTTGTACACAGGTGAACTCTACTGTCTACACCCTTGGCTATGACTTTAGTTGCTTCCTACGACACCCTCAGGATGAGGCTTGGTCAAATCTGGGAACTGGTACTAGGAATTCAGAAGTTGACAACACGTAAATTAATTCGCAACGAGTTTTGCCGCCGCGCATGCGCCGTGGCTGCGTTGTCCGCGCGTGTCCACCGACCTTGTACCAGGAGTAAGTTCGAGTTTTCTTAGTAGCACCTAATTTTCCTGTACATCGACGCTTTGATTCTGGACTTGATGGAATAATCGCTTGAAAATCTGCAAAAAAAAAAAGTAATATGGTGTCAATAGTTTTATTTTTCTATTAAATGACGAAGCTATAAAAAAAATCCGGTGATTATAGGTATAACTGTTATCGTTTCCTTGTAGGATTTTCAGAAATCTTCCTTGGCGTTAAATACGAGTACTGAAAGAATCTTTGTGAAAATTTTCATGTCTGTAAATCAATCATCATCATCATCATCAAATTTAAGGTTCTATGAACTCCTGGCTCACCCTCTCGGATATTTAATTAAGCTTTTTATAAGCCATTGTCGGTGAAGACTGCCAATCAAGAATCTTTATTTTATTACTTTTTATTTTAAAAGACTCTACCTTTGACATTTAAGAAATTTTAGATCGAGCTGCAGTCTTCTATTCATAAGTAATCAATTGGAATGCGAATAAGATATTTTCAGATATTTTCTATAATTAATTTTTTTAGTTCAAAACCCATAAAGTAAAGGAAGATTTTTTTTTAGTAGTATAGAGACGTAATATGGCGTGGTGACCCGATCCTGTGAACACATAATATATGTGATTTGATACTGATATATATTTGATTTTCGTCAGTTTTTACCAATAGAAAGTCACCAAAAGAAAGCTGCGTGACATTTGGAGCAATCACAATCCCTGAGACAACCCCTTTCTTTAAGATTTGTATGTATTACGTCTTTATAATGTCAAAATACTGAGACCGCTAGGTATTTACTTTAACCTCGCAATGATTGATTACATAACGAACCGTTTAACCGCCATAACTCAGAGCGACACCTAACACGCCTTTCTAAAGCCAATTAAAATTCAGAACTAGAAAGTAGCCGTCAATGTATGTCGTAGCGATTTCGCCAGCTCGCATTGTTCTCGCCGAACTAATTGCCCGATAAGTCGTCGATTCGCGTCTCGTTTTAATAAGGTACGCTGTGTGCATGTAAGCGTGGTCAGTGTTGCCAGATTGCAGAATTGAATTTTCCCGTCTGGACTTTTCCTTTTTGTAGACGAGCTGCAGTCATATTCGGGGAAAATTAAATGTCTGCCTCTTAATATAAATATTGGGTTATGTCTAGACATAAAGTATTGTATATAAACATGACGTGCTTTACTTGTAAATAATTTAGGAATAAATTCTATGGCTATGATGTAAAAGGAACTTGACTTTTCAAATGTATGTTGTCTTTCAAAATGGACAGAATCGATTTAAGGGTTAAGCTAGAGAAATAAAACAATGAGAAGAAAATACTTATTTTCTTGGCACTTGTTTATTTTTTTTTATTGAATTCTACCCTCCATTTTTATCAAGGTTGTTCGCAGGTATGCGATATTTTCCCGGAGTATAAAGTAGAATTCTATATTTTTAGCGTGACAGCTTAACAAAACGAATTACTCACTTTATTATTTATAATTTCGAGACACAAGTCCAAGTTAGTTATAAATACAAAATGAAGTAGAAACGATTCGAAACTTACACAAAACTTTCAATGTGACCCTTGTTTTACTGATAAAATAACATGCAAAAATATTATCCGTCTGGCAACTCTAAGCTTGGTTCTGATGGAATGCCACGGTCATACCTACCAGTGTGAGTGTCCTGTCTATGTATGCGAATGACGTCTGCCGCACGCTTCATCGACCAGCCTTGCTTGACCTTCCAACCATCCCGCGCAAGGGTAGACTCCACTTAACATGTGTAGAGACGACGCGGCGAAAGATGCTACCTTAAAGGCCAGCGTAAACTGGTCAGTTACGGTAACTCTGTGTACGTTGTTGCCACGTGAACGCATGCTGTAGTTAACAGAGTATGTGTGCCCTCGTTTTGGACACACACCCGAGTATTTCTGGTATAAACAGAGAGTAATTCGCAGAATATCATTATAAGTACCATACGATACCTAAAACCAGATTTGCGTAGATACTATCTGTAATATGTCATGGTTAATGGAAACATTATCTTGTGGCAAAAGTGATTTGTATTGATTTTTTCGCAGATACACAAATAAATAATAAATGGTATAGAATTTATTACAAATTATCCTCAATAAATTGAATCCCACTTCTGATGTCTAAACATTTCGTTTCACATAGCTCTATTATGTACAGTTGGAGTTAAAAAACGTGTAAAGAAGACACGTCAATGTATTATTTACGCATGATGACTAAAGTAATGAACCGCTTAGCTCAGGTTCAGCGTGTAAGTGCGAAAGAATTCGCATCAAAATAACAAATGGCGGTAGGTATCGCTTTGTTCACACCGTACACACAGCTTTCCCACGGTTAGAGCTGCCCCCACACCCCTCCCCTCCACCCCCCGGGTATGTTTGTAGTTCGGAACGAGACTCGCATCCGAAGCATATCATCCTACGACATTATACTTTCATATTTATTGTTCGAAGTAATGTCTGACTTTTGGATAAAGCAAGTCTAGCTTTTTGTCTAAGTCGAAAGGACACGGTGTAGGTGACCTTTGTTTTGAAAAAACTAATTCATTTTATTTAATACTGTCAACGTGCCGCCTTTTTGATTTGCGCTGTCAACCTTTACATCAGTGTAATTTACTTATTACCCCTTAAGAGGACTACGAAATAGGCCAGGAAATCTATGATATAATTTTAAAAATAATATTTGTTAAAACTATGAACATTTTCAGTCACTAAACAAATAATTCCAGTGCTAAGCTTTTCGTCTACATATTAATCACTATCAGTATCAATCCTTCACCCATGAATGAACATAGGTTAGTTAGGTCACGGATTCTTCGAATCGAAAAAGATCCAAAAGTATTGATATCGGTATATCGTACCAAAGTTTGAAAGATTTTGTATTCTGCACATTTCTTACAACCAAGAATCCAAAATAAAACGTCTTTTGTCCTAAAATAGATGACATGATTTCACATTAAATATGATCGTTTCTTAAACTCCATTTCATAAACGTCATAATTTCACATCACACTAATACTTCGATGTGTATTGCGTGGACAAGACCATTCATTCTTTCAAAATCCCTTCTGATACCGCAATCTATGCTGAATTGTCGTTGTAGTTTTGAAATGTCATTATGAAATAGGGCTCTGGCCTACCTCCAATGATGCGATATGTGCAGACGAGTTGCCCAACGCTAGACGGCTGACTCGGGACAAATACACCGATTCATCAATATAAAAATAAAATTAATTTGTACCGGCGAAGGGGAACGACTTTGTTCGTCTCTCCTGTGTTATTTTCGTCGCCTTATGCGTCGTCGGTTGGCACTGGTTTTTGGAAACTACGGATATGTTAATCCACCTAACGCTTGGGTCGCGAAGTTGACGTACCAAACTGTATCAGAGTTGCAGGGAAGCGAAAGGCTACCCCTGAACTATACAGGACAGGATATGCACCTATTGATAAGGTTAGTGAAGAGATGGTTATTATTCTTCTTCTTTTTAAATTCAATACAAATATCCTGAAAGTCTTATGGCCAGCCGAAATAAACAAGAGAATTTGGGTTTGTCATGTAATCTTGTAAATAACATTGATTTATCAGTCTACAACTGGACTAAGACCTCTTCTTCTTTTGGAAGATGGTGCTATTGTCTGACAGTTATTGCTGGTTATACAGGTGATTTTTTGCCCATATCTCGGATTAACTTGCTTCATATCCACCTATAGGGTTTGGGTAGGTCCAATTCTAAAGCACATGGTTTTCATTTCAATGCTCCGATGGCAGATTTTATGCCATGTCTGTAGTTTGCCACAACCAAAAATATGTCGACAATTATTCGGGAATTTCGAAGATCACCCTGCCCGGTCGTTGGCTTGCCTGACTCATTCTTTTGTTTTTACTTAGTAACCACTTTTAATCTGGTTTATGTGGCCCTTTCTGGACGAGCGCCGTCTCGCTTTGAGGAGAACGTTGGTTTATATTATTCCAGTGAGCAATATTATTAGTATAAATTTATTTTTAGCAAGCTAGACTATTACTTCTATCAGTCTAATTTGACAGTTGGATTGATTATTGCAGTTACAAAGGTGAATTGGTACTAAACGTGTAATAAACGTTTTATCTATCTGGCTTATGTCACTTATGTTTCGAAACTAATTAGCAAAATAAATCATTTTCTCTTTCGATCATTCAAAGCACAGAACTAACATTTATTTAAATGTTTATAAAATGTTTTGTGATTGAAAGTCAATTTTAAGTGCTCAAATGTTTAAAATAATCCTTTAGAAATCTAAATAATACAAATACAATAATAAAATTTATTATAATTTTAAAATAACAATAAATTACATTTCATGTCTAAATATTCAAATTAGCCAGTAGCCAAGCCTGAAAACTAAATCTTTGATCGATTTAAAATCGATTCGTGTTTGAACGCAGTAGCACGCACTCCCGCGCAAGTAATTTGGCCGAGGCTAATTATAGGTGGTATATGGACGCTTTTGCGGTTATAATAAGACCCTGGATCTTCCAAGAAACGAGGCCGCTGTTTTATTAATATTAATCCTATATTAAAAACTATTTTAACCTGTTTTATAATTTTTTTTGGACCGGCATAAATAGCAAACATAGAGAGAGGTTAAGATGGTTGCAGCTCGGACTCGATACGGCAATAAAGAGGAAGAAAATATTTTTTAATTTAGTATTTTTGCAATGTAGATTGAACGAAAAGAAACTTCAGCAGTTTTAGTTTCAGGGAAACGAACAGCCACGGTTTATAAAATACTAAAATAAGCTCTGGTTTTTCCAATATATGCAAGGTTGCCTTTCTCATACTCGACAAGCAGCTAAAAAGGCATAGTTTTGACTTGTCTTATTCACCTTAGAAGAGCGGGGTTTTACGCGGGAATCGAGAGGAAATGGCGGGTTCATTGTTTCGTCCTTTTTAAAATTAGTTTTTCATGGTAATTGTGGTGTTAATATGGTGGAATTAGTGCGATAATGTGCCGTTAAAGAAGAACTATTCAATGAAAGTGAGAAATAATGAGTGGTTAGCTGTTTCTGGTTTGATACCCCGCGTTAAACTTCAGTATCATTGGAATGTAAGAACCACCCTTGCATTTCAATGATCCCGTAACAAGAAACTACTGAAGACGTATATGCAAGAAATGACTAAAGACGACGAAATGAAACTGAAGTAATAATGACTGAACATGAAGACATTAAACTTGGATAATGCGAGAAACTACTAAAGACTAGGCTGTATGGGCTTAGATCCCTTTGCCTTTCCCATAAGGGAGAAAGAAACTAACCTTAGAAGAGCGGTGAGAGCCGCGCTTCAATAATGTTATTCTGATCATCATATGGAAGAAAATTTCCAATATGGCGGCCTTTAGCATTTGTATTTGCTTTGTTTGGATTTTGTATATTTAGTATAAGTATGTATTTATCAATAAATGTATGTATATCACCTTTTTGACATCCATGTACACTGTACAGGCTCTACCTAGTTTGGGGTCACATCACAATAGATAATATTGTAATTACATATTTATTGTTAATTCCAGTCTGCATCTTTACCTCTTTATCCTCCACGTGCCAGCTCCAACGCAATCCCGATCATTAAACAAGTGCATACGCATCAAACCGTTATAATACTTCGAAGTTCGAATCCAAACCACTTCAAATGACGCAGTGAACACGCTCGCCAGAAATAAAGTCGTAAACCACAAGAACGGTAACATCGATGCTCCCGAACGAGTTATAAATGTGTTTAAACGCGCTGAAAGTACTCATCTAGAACGATGAGTATATTAACAAGTATCGACGGCCAGTATAAATCGAGTTCCATATATAAAACTGGGTGACAAATTATTTTTGCCAGCCTGTCACAATTTTGTAAAAAGATGTTACTAATTCGTAATACTGGCCGGAAAAAACAAATCAACTGGCCTGTTATGGAAATAGGTTAATTCTTTCACAATGAAAACCTATGTAAGGTTCAATAAACGTTCTAATCATGTAACTAACTATACAGGTGATATAGTTTTGAAAGAATTTCTCATTAATAGATCATTACGAATAGGTACATCTAGAAGCTAATTTACTTAGAAAAACAGAGCACATTAAACTAAGCCTAATTATCTATTATATTTCTAAATTACAAATATACTCCTATAGATATTATAATTACATTAAAATTAAATAGCAATGATAACAATGTAGCTTCACTATTTGTTGATTTGAGTCCCACCGTAGCTTAGATAGACGCAAGCAATGAAATCAAACCCTCCAATCTAGTTCAAAATAGATTTATACTGTTAAAAGCTATAAAATCTAAAAAAATCTATACACTTCCCCGTC
The DNA here is from genome assembly GCA_948473455.1 of Teleiodes luculella. Lineage (NCBI taxonomy): Eukaryota > Metazoa > Arthropoda > Insecta > Lepidoptera > Gelechiidae > Teleiodes > Teleiodes luculella. Next base: position 14,849,923 of record OX419589.1, read on the forward strand.
TCTGAAACGCTATAATTAACACACATCAAGGTGATAATTTATTTCAAACAGTTTGAAACATGGCGACTCGAGTTCGTAAAATTACGACACCGTTTTGTATTTATGTTTCGAAAATCACATGACCATCAGAACTACTTGCATTGTTCTCGTAGGTTACGCATTTAGCCAAAACTTTTGCATTTAGTCATTTGCTGTGAAAGGATAAGTAAACATTTACTTTCTTCATAATAAGTCAGTTAGGTACCTATACCTAACTGACTTAACTAAACTAAGTAATGAAGGTAGCCCAAAATTAAAAAATAAATAGGTAGGTACTTTAAACTGTCTTAGAATTCTTTGGATCAAATGCATGAATTAGAAAAATGGCGTTAGGCTTATGTGTCATGTATATCTGAAACTTGGTGGTAATTTACGAGATTTAAGTATAGAAGAGATATGGCCGGCTTTATTCAAAACCAGGAACACGGCACACCCATTATGATCGCCTCTTGCGCAAACGCTGTCACAACCTCTTTCCCACATTACCGATTCAAAATCGCAATCGATGAAATTATCGATTTAGCATAAACGGATCGATCGCGCGATTATTATACCGATCGCTTCTGGCTTCCGTTTCTGCGCACGCATATCGCACAAGCGCGCATGCGTGAACGCGAAAAAATACAATGACAGACATGCATGCCTGCCGGGAAAGTGAAATTCGTTCGTAAAATTGCGCTCTTGAGGTTGTTATAAATTTGCATAAATTTAGTTGCTGTTTTACTTTTGATTGTAAATATTATTATAAGGTGAGTTGGTAGTTATTAGTGTCTGTGGAATTTCAGATTTTAGGAGATAAGTGACTGGTTTATAGAGCGTGAATATTTGTCACGATTATAATCCACGCTCTATGATTGGAATGTGTTGTGAAATTTTTCGTTCTTGTCAGGAACGGGGGTAGGTAGTAGGAATTATAGAGATTTTTGGTTTTCTACGTTTCAAAAAATAAATGAGTATTTTTTATTTCCCACTTTTCATACTAGAAACTAAAGGTAATATTGTCCGAAACGTGGAAAAAGCTTAAAATTTAGTTTAGGGATTTTTAAACAGAAAATAGATTTGAACAGCATAAGAACTCGAAACATTTTAGAGATCTTCCCACAATACGAGCATATTTGATCTGTGGTCGACCGTATATCGACGCATACGCCACAAAGCCGCTCCGCTCACTATTATTGTATTGCGATATGCATTTTGCGGACGGCCGCCGTCCAGCGTTGGAGTCTAGCCAACGGCCTCGCCTCAAATTGATTTTCCCGCCAAAACTCTTTGCTTTTGCATGCATTTAGGACTGCTAATTAATTTTGGACGCAGCAAGTTTCCACTAAACGGAAGGTTTGTTTGAAATCGACTGTGTGAGTTGCGTCATTCACTTTCTTTGTTTTGGTTCGACTAAGTACTAGATAGATCGATATCAATTACTGATTATTAGACACAGCTACTCCCCCGTAACATGCAGTGCTATGACAAAGGTTTGTCATACATTTAACTGTCAAAAAACCCGCCATATTGAAATATCCTCCAATAGGATAGGATAAGAGCATACGCACGACAAAATTATGTATATAGATAAAGATCGTCAACCCATGGTCAGCCCATTTAATAATGTCACCGGCTGGCTGCATTATCGCCATTCTAGAAAATGTCTGCTATCGCAGCTAACAACTGTTTTTCCTCCCCTACCATTCCTTTAAAATATATAATACTGTGCTCAAAATTATAACGAAATATTCTATTTCCAAGTAACTTAAATGAAGAGAGAAGTAGGTAAGACTGTAAGAGGCTTCCTAAGTAATGACTACTGTACTGTACTGTACTTAGATCCTCTCGGGTCGCAGTCTTGGGTTAGATCTTTTGCTCAATCCCTTTCCCACACATAATTTTATAACCCGAAGACCATTGCAATGGTCAGGAAAAAGGCATTTTTAAGACACAATGTACCAAAAATTATGAACTGGGTCAGTAGACTAGGTGCCTAGGGAAATATGGCAATAATAGGGCATCAGTACAAGTTCAAGCCTTGACATGTGTCAATGTTTTCGATTTTCGAATATCATTATACGCTCTTACTATGAGAACAAAATCATCGCGAGGAAACCTGCACGAAGAATTACAAAGGTTGTGTGTAAAGTTGACCAGAGGGGCTAATCTTGACAGCGATTCCGATCCGTCGACATTGAGATCGGGCGTTACGTACTCTCGAATGCCACACTAACGCCACCTTGGTTTCATATTGGGCGGATATTGAGTGAACTAAATGAAACAGGACATTTGTCGACTCTTGGCAGGCAGATTATCAAGAGTAGCGGTCTAAAATTTACTTTGATCTAAAATTTGCATTGGGTTGAAATCGGGATCGATATTGATTTCAAGAGTAGAGCCCCGCGATGGGCCTGTATACCCTGATTCATCGTTTGCTTCAGTCCCTCGCCCATATGAGCTGTTAAACCTAGAAGGCAGTGACCACTGACAGTGAATTTTAACCCTATAACCTCAACATAAAGTAGAAAACGAATGCATTTTATAAAGTTGTTTTGCCTTATAAAGGGTTAATTTTACCAAATTAGAGTTGAAAACACAAGTAGATTTTTTTATATTCGCTCCAAATCCAATCTTTACTACATCAGCTTTAGAACCTTAAATTTTGTCAAGTAGAAAATTTGAATGGTTCGTGGCAAAGTATAGTAAAGCAGGCTGGCTTGTCGCCAAGTGGAGACGCATCGTTGTGATAACTCTACCCGAAGTTAAACGCCACTTGCAACTTACTTTAAATATTTAAATACTTGTTATGTTTGTGGATTATTTAGTACAACAACCTTTTACAATACAAAACAGTCCTAACAGTCCTATATAGGACGTACCTAATACTTACTTTTTAGGCGGATGGGGATCCCAGTAGTAGATAAATCCACACTATTCATATTATAAATGCGACAGTATGTTTGTTTGTTTGTCCTTCGTTTATACCAAAATTAAGCAATGGATTGACCAAACTTTTTTTTACAAATATAGAATAGGGGCCAGAAAGTCGCAAAAAGTACTATTTACCGCAGGAAAATACCTCATACCCACGGTAAAAGTTGAAAAAACATTATGTAGATAGTTACGGGACGCTTCAAAGATGAAAGTTGCGAAAGGAAGAAAATGCGCAGAAACCAGGTTTGCTGCTTCGTAGCAATATCTTCCAGGTTATTCCTTTTAACTCTGCATAAATACTCTTCTGTAATAGGTATCTCTTTCTTATTCATTTTGTGTACTACGCTGTGTTTCTCTCTCACAATTATTATGAACTCTTATCGGCTTATTTTCAAATCTTCTCTTTTCTGCTATTTTTCCCGTTGTTAATCCTCCATGACAAACAAGGCTTCAGTACAGTTGGTTGCCTCACTTACCTCTTGTATTTTTATTCTGAGAGTGTAGAGACAAAAAGTCTGTTTAAAATTTGGTTAAATCTTGGAAAAAAAATGCTCATTACCAAAACGAAATTCGCTAAGTAAGTATTAGTTTGTTAGAAGCAGCGCGCTCTGGCCAGAAGCCAAGGAACGACTCTGTAGCGATAACTTCAACCCCCAACTAAAGGTATGCACACATTCATTTAGGCAATAAACATTATTGGACATGTGGAAAGAAATTAAAGTTGTAGTTAATTCAAACCAAACAATTTATTTACCTTCTATGGTTTACTGACTCAAGCAGATAAGTTGTAAAACAATCATCATTGATACTAAGACCTCTTCAATTGTTAGGTATCCATAAAATTATTTGTTTAATTTATGAATTTTCATAAATTGAACAAAATTCAATATTCATTTTTTAAAACGAAAGTCAAATCTCGCTTATGATTTCTCGACTGATGGCTTATTTATGTGCTTGAGTCTGCCTACCAAAGTGTTCTGCGAAATAATTACGTAAAATCTAGATTTTGAGACTAAAATCTCCTCCAAGGATACTAACTTAACTATATTTTTATATTTTTAAAAACAAAGTAAAATTTATGTAATATTGAGATATTTAATAGGCATAAGAAAAAAAAACATTGTCATAATAAAAGTTAAAATACCAATAATTAAAACTTCTTGATCATGTTTAACCCTAAAAGTTTTTCGCACTTCTCATAATCTTGTGACGTCACCTGTCCACGCTACGTCGCGTGTCGCTAGGTGCGTGAACTTCAGTACGGAGAAGTGTGTGTTTACCTTTAAGCGCAACCACATCCTACTGATCTTGGTAAACTTCGTGCGATAACTTGAAGAATTTTTAGTTTTTGTCAGCTTAATAGATGGTTTTGGTAACTTTGTTTTGTTAGTTATTGCTATTACAGTACAGTTCAAGAACTTGATATACTTAGCTGGAGAAATTTATAAAAGATACAAAAATGTTGAACTTTTTATTGGATTTTCAAACAAAGAAATGGAGAAATAATTTCCGTATTAAAATTGCATGATATTGATGCATGCAATTTCTATTTCACTTTGTCCAAGTCCTATAGGTACCTATTAATGAATTAGTTTGGGCGACAGAATTATTACCAGCGATTTCAAACCTGTGTGACAAACTTAACCCCCCGTAACATGCAGTGCTATGACAAAAGTTTGTCGCAAGAGAAACCCGCCATATTGAAATATCCTCCAATAGGTTAAGAGAATACGCACGACAAAATTATGTCTGTCACGCGTGGACCGGGCATGTTAGAGGGGCTTGCAGACCTCGATTTGAATTCGGGTGTACGTTATGAAATCGGAGCACACAACACAATATTTGCAGTGTTCGTTCGTAACGTGTGGCCGGCGATATCGAAGCGGGCAACCTATCCAGACACTAATTCTACTAAAGTCTATTTGTTCAACGGAGTCCCTATGTTCAAGTCCGATGAAACTTAATATGTCGTACCTTTTCGACAAAAGCATAGGTCAATTAAAAAAAAGAAGTAGTCCATATAATACTAATATGACGGAACTTATCACGACTAAAATCTTCTACTCAAACTGATCCTAATCACTTGACAATTCAATAACTTTATTTTAATGTAAGATATATTCAAAGAAAAAACTTAAAGCTTCTTTTCAGTTGGCAGTTTGTATTATACAACGCCTAGTGTAACTAACTGGAATGGTAAAACTATTATTGCTTTTGGTCTGCTTAGAATGTTTTCAAAGCAAATTAAAATAGGGTTAATCCACTTAATGGATCATCACATTAAGTTTACAGGATTTCTGCAAAGTTCTTGGTCTTCCTTTATGGCTAGCATTTGCTAGGTTAGATGTTCTAACGGGCCATCTGATACTTAACCACACTGCCACGATGGATCAGTCAGGTATTTGCTCGCACGTCATTAATTCAATTATTATACTGTTTTATGTAAAATCATTTTATTTTACTCTAGATACCATTTTTTTTAGTTTTTCTTTCGTCCTTTACCTATTTTCTTCTCCTTTAACTAGCCAGAGCAAGAATTTGATTTAAATTGTAAGAAAATAAATTATACTCTCTCTTTCCCTCTTGCATCTTAGTTTGAAATACGTTCGGTGACTTAGCAGCACCCATCTGAAGTGGCTGTATCATCGCTAGGTGCAGCTAGAAGCAATTTGAGTGAGTTGGCCGGCAGCCAGCCGAAATAAGCTCAAGCGACACCAAAGTTCCTCTGGTTTTACTTACGTAATCCCTTAAAAATGATGAATATTGGGAGAACTTGGGTTATTTGCTATAATACGAGTACCATCATGTATGTCTACCTCAAAGGATTGGGTTTCATTGTTAAGGTTTCACTGGATGCGTTGTTTTTTTTTTTTTTTATTTTTTATTAAGATAAAATTACATATTTAATAAGCAGGTGTTACATTGATACTGCCCCACGAAAACAATGTTAGGTTTATCTGGGCGGCAGGTGAGTCATTCTTAACTACTTAGTTACATTTCCAAGGAAGAAATTGTTTACATTTAGCTCTGTATTGCTTATCATTATTAAGATACATTTCCTGCAATGAGTTTGGTAATTCATTAACATAAGAAGGTATTAAATAACTATCAGATCGCTTGCCATATCTGTTTTTGGTAGCGGGTAAGATGCATACATGTCTGTCTGATAAGATTCTTAAGCCGCATCTTCTTGTTTTTTCTATTAGTAAGTTGGGGTCATTCACCTCTGTTAATACTGAAAACTTTACTTTATCATATACACTCATTACATTGCAGATCTTGAAGAGTTGTTTGTAGTCATGCGAAAACTTATTTTTGATACATTTAGGAACAATTAATTTTAAAATTCTCATCTGTAGGTTGTAAATTTCTTCGAGATTTGTATTACAGGTTCTGCCATAGCTACTAAGGCCGTAAGAGATGACGGAATCAGCAAGGGCTAGGTATAGTACTCGAAGGATTTGATAATTTTGAACAAACGTGATTTTTATGTGGGCCCCAGCTAAATCCCTCATCTATTAATAAGCCAATATACATGTGTGTTTTCACTTTATTTAGTACTTAAGATACTTCTTAATTTTGAACAAACGTGATTTTTATGTGGGCCCCAGCTAAATCCCTCATCTATTAATAAGCCAATATACATGTGTGTTTTCACTTTATTTAGTTAAATTGTATAGTCCTCAGTCCTTTGTTTTGCCTGCAAAATTTAATATTCTATAACAACTTATTTATTTTCATTGTAGGGAAAATGTTACAAAAACCATTTTCTAGGTCGAAGCTAAAAATACCTATGTATACTAGGACATAGACCACTAGTTGCCCATGGTTAATCGCTCAAAAATGGTGTCTCATTAATACTGATTCGATCATGCCAGATACTCCAAGCAAAGTTCTCCCCGTAACCCTCAAGAGCCTTATTAACGACAAAAACAGGATTAACTGGAAGAAATCGTTTTAAGCCGTCTTTTGTCTAACGCTATACTAAGTTTTTCACGTACATATTATGTTTATTTTCGTGTGAAATAATGTGTTTGTATTGTGAAAATAACGCATAAACATAAAATAGTTAGCCAGCACAAGGAGGCATTTCGTCGATTGATACCACACCTTCAATTTGGTATAAAGATCTTTGGAAACGAACAAAACTCAGAGCAAACCGATCATTATACCGACCGTCCTAGTGATCCATTTTATCAATCTTTTCTTTTCCCCTCAATCCTAATCAAATTATACCTTCGGCGATATTATAAACGCCATAATGACGAACGTTTAAAATGTGAAACGCTTTAGTATTCATTGCTCCTTAAGAACAAACTTAATGTTGTTCAGTTACGTATTAACCTTCAATGTATTGTAATTTAGTTGTTAATCGTCTGTCATCTTCAAGGGCGTTTTATAATATTTCAGTGCGTACTGCTCGCTCGGCCTATACCGATTGTGGAATTTATTTTTTTATTGTCTGATTCCCTTTTGAACCAATTTGGAGTCTAGACGGACGAAAAATAAAATGAAAGAGTTTTTTTTTTTATCAAGTTAATCATCATGGCCTGTTTTAGCTTTCTTTTGGGCATATCAAATTCGATATAAAACCTACAATTACAATAAACCTTAAAATTCCCTTCTCTCACGTTTAATTCATTTTGTAGCATAGATGGGTTTCCTGTTACTTATAAAAGACCAGATGCAGCTCAAGTAAGGTAAAGTAAAAAATACATACCTATCTTGATGGAGTTTCTTCGGCGGGTTCTTCTCCACAGCAGCGCACATTGCGCGAACCTGCCAGTTCTATTCAAACTAATATCGTATCGCCTTTTGTTGAATTATGTTATTGTTTATGGTCATTTATTTGAGACGTGAAAGTTTTAAGGTCTGAAGTAATGAAGTGTTTAAAAAAAACTACGATAACGTGGGCTGCGTGGTGGGATAACGTTAGGCACAGAATACAAATACTAGTTTGGGTTCCTAGACAACCCCTATATAAAACGTGATAAAGATTTATCATTACTTAACTGTCTTCAGCAAAACACTTTCAAAAGTATGCAGACACATTTTTACCTATTTTCAAATTATGCTCAATTTTAATCTGCAGCTTTTCTTTTTGCCCTGGCGAACGACCTGTACCGAATGAAGCTCGGCGTTACATTATTGAGAGAGTGAAAATCGTCTCAGTCTGGACTTTTGAAGGTGAAAAGATTATTCATAACCTTCAGTTAAGATTCGTACCGAGGTACCTTGCTTGGACAGGAGTTGCAAACAGTTTCTTTTGAAGTAAGATCACTGCATCACTATCTGCCGCTAGATGTCGCTATTAAACCTCACGTTTTTTTTTGAAAGCAGCGTTTATTATTATTTAAAAAAATAATAGTGGTATTTTCTTTTCCATTTTATTTATCATATTTTCGAAACAATCTTTAAACTTACCTAATTTGTCCTGCCTGGCATTGTCAAGGTCATTATTTATCGACGAATAACTTCGAAATTTTCTTTATCTAAGTACAATAAGAAAATTAAGTCATCGATTTGGCTTTAAAAATACTGTGGAGTGCTACCACAAATGGTAATAGGCTCTCGTATGACGAGTGACGACCATGTGGCGGTAAATGCGGCTTAAGCAAGACTCCAAAGAATTTTTGATAAGTTGTTAGATGTAGATGGATAACCTCGGACTAGTACTAATGGAGGTCTGTACGGATTGTCTGAAATTGTGATGATAACGGTATAGTTCATTATGAGCTAACTAAACTAAGTGATTGAAAGGTTTGCGATCTCTGATTTAGAACTTAAAGCTAACAAAGTAAACGGCACCAATGTGAACAGTGACTGGGACTTAATATAATCCACCTTCTGCTTCTAAACTCTTACGAGTGAAAAAGACAAAACTCTACTGGCATTCTCATCTCTCAACACAAACGTGATGGAACAAATACATGAATATAATACTAAAAATCTAGAAATTATTTTTGTTTATTGCAAAAACAACTCAATATCAAGCCGAATACAGTAGAATTTGTAACTGGAGTGGAAAACTTTTTTGAATTCCTGAGGTAAAAATAGAATTGCGTTTTTTGATTCTGAACTTTTAAGGTCCAATCACAAAACCTATTTTCCTTTAAAACTGACTTTGCCGCAAGACTTTTTGGTATTGTGGAGAGGTTACCCGTCCTTTTCAGTTTCAGTGTTGCATGAAAGAGAGGGTCGGAGGGTGATTCCTCCCAACCCCACATTGCGGGAGGTAAAAGATTAACCCAGTTCTGTTATTTGTCCAGTGTCAGTTGAGTACGTATTCATGTCGCAGGCATGTCAAGAATTTAGGCAATTCAGTAAGTAGGTACCCGAAAATGAGTAAGATTGTTTAGTTTGAAAATACCTCCTCAATTATTATCCATTTCAACTTTTAATTTATGGTATAATAATACTGAAAATCGAATTAAGGTAGAAACAAGTGTTTTAATTAATTTTAATATTTTTTTCTCTTGTGGTTCCCCGCTTAGAATTATCGCTTTATGTCAGAGTTAGACATAGCGACTAAAAGCCAAATAACACAGAATGGTCAGCAGTACCTTTCACGTGTGTAAATAACGAACTGCGCGATCCTCAACCAACAGTGAACTGGCAAAGCCGCTCTTTAAAGCCAAATCAGGGCAGGCCCAATCAGGGCTTGTCCAAATTCCCTCTTCAATAGAAGGAACCCGCTTGAATTTTTGTTTTCGTCTCTGAGAAAAAATACTTTGGTAAAGTAGTGGTTCAAAATCATCGACTGAATAATGTCCTTTTAGTATCGCTTATTTATTTTTTTAATATTAGGAGGTTAAAGGTGTTTATCGACTGCAACGTGACGCTTAGATATGATTTTTTTTACACACGCAGTACGCAGTTTTCTGCGCTGTATTCCAAACATTTCTGATTTTAATTTAGAATGTGTACTTTTTTTATTCCCGCAACATATTTACGGAGCGTAGTAGACTGTAGCCATTTGATATAGGTAATTGTTATGATTAATGTGTCTTCTCAACGTAATAACAAGATTTTTGGAAAACCTTTGTGTATTTTTATTGAAGAGTTTAATAGATTTTTGATTGTAAAGAATATAATTGAGATAGAGAACCTTAGAAAGACATATTTTTATTTCTAGCTAAACGATAGTTAATAATGTTTAGGTTTAACTAGAACCACTGGGACTAAATCTAGATAAACTGGAATTTGACAAACCTACCACTCTTTGTAAGAGGAGAAAACAGTAATTTAAAAAATAATAACTATAAAAATAATCAATATTTCAAAAATATTAAAGATGGAACAATTGCGAAAAGTGGCCGTTTTCCACAATTGTTTCATCTTTAACTACTAGCGAGATATAATAAATAAAGTGAATGGCTTTTATATATCCTACAGAACACCGTCTAGTTCTTCGCCGTTTAAGATTTTTGAAATATTGATTATTTTTCGAGTTATTAATTTTTTAAAGGGTGGGGGCGCCACTTAGCACTTGTAGGCCCCTTAAATAATCAAGTGAATTTCCAACCTTACTGGATTAAATCCCTTTCGGCGCTGCGTAATACGCAATGAACCTCGACCGGCCTGACATTGCAGTGCGTATTTGTAAATATCAAGTACAGCCAAGAACACGTCAAGCTGGACATTTGAACATTTACACCATTCATACGTCGATTTAAAGGACAGAATTTCAGCTTGCCCTGCTCTCGACCGTACGAATGTGATGAACTCTGAATTAGGACTATTTATCTCCTTATTCGTAATATTGTAAGTATATAATAAATAGGCTGTTATTTATCTATTTGTATATTTTGCTGTAGTATTACAGCATGTTTACGAAAATGTGAATAAAACAAAGAGGGGTGCGCCTGAAACACCACATTTCTCAGCATGCGTAGCGCCAGGAAATAAGCGAGAAAGCGATACCATACCGCTCATATAGCTGCAGATAATGATCGTCAACTAACAAAATTAATTGCATATCTACAAATGAAGAAAAGTACAAAATATTAGAATACTATTTTAACCGAAGAAAAAAAAGGAGGTTTTCAAGTCGATACGTGTTAGGTTTTTAAGTATGACCACGCATAACTTTTTACAAAATATTCCGATTTTGATACTAAAAATATTGGAAAGGTTACCCCGAAGTTGTTCCCATATAAATTTGTAATATTTTATGCTTTATTTTTGTTATAAAGTTTTTTTAAGAACTGATTATATGGCGATAAAAGAACACTGGTACAAAATAATTAAACTCTTAGAAAGACGTTTGTAGACGGTTCATAAGTAACAATGGCGAATGAATGAATATACAAAATCATGAGAAGTCAAAGCAAAAACTGACCCTCCTCGCCTCGATAGAATTTTTCGAATACATGTGGAACTCCTCTTTTTCACTTCCTATGTATTTAGAGAGAGAGATAAATATAGAGACTAAATAACGTTATACTGAAATGTGTAATGCACTTCGATATATCACGTAATGGTCTTCATTCTGTTTTTCGACAGTCAATAACAAAAAGCTCTCGTATATTCTGTTTATGTGTCGGTTTTTGAAACAATATCAAAATCAAATACTGTTTCCCGCTGATTTCCTACCCACAAACCGAAAAGGGAAGCGATTGAGGATAACCGTGACTTCCCCTCACCATCCCTTACACCTTATTCCCGCCAATTTCATTCCAACCTTCTTATCGCTTCGTTATACATCACCCACTCTCTACTCATCGTCGTACTGAATACTATAGTGAAACTAGCAATGTATGAAGAAAACTTTTTTATTATTGATGTATTGAATAGAGAAGAGGCGTATATCTATCGATACGCTCGAGGGACAAATGTAAATTAGGCAAGTATTTCTACGTATAAGCAGACGTGATATGAGGAAACTGCGTTTCAGAGGGAGGTAAGTTGTGTTTTACTGAGTTTAGTAATATACCTATACTTTTAAAAGCTTTTATGGTTATTAAAATAAATATGATTGAGAATAGAGTATTTATTTACATACATAGTGTTTTTTATTTATTTTATTTTAATTAAATTAAAAACAATTATGATCCCCGCCACAAAACCGTTACTTGATCCTTTCAACAACTAGAAAAGAGCTGATAATTTTCAAATGGCTGAAGATATTTTCTTGGATCATAGCTAAGAACAAAAAAAAACTAGATCAAATTCGGCGCATCCATTTAAAAGCTACGATGCCACAGACAGGCAAACAGACAAACACACACGTCAAACTTATAACACCTCACTTTTTGTCGGGGGTTAAAAATAGTATTTCGCCGAATCATTTGGCCGTCTATATTCTTGATTACAGGACGAATAAAGAACTCCGTGATTTGAGTTTATTTTATTTTATTTGGTGACGCATTGTTTGTTATGTGTTTGTTAACGCTTTATAGCGTTACTTACTTACATACCATGAGACCAAATGAATTTAAAAGGGCATGAGTATTTTTTTAATTTTTTCATAAGAATTTCAAAGATTGATCTTATGACTTGGGTTTGTATGTGATGCTCCTTCAGATTGTAACCCTCCTAAGTTGAGTTGTTTGAATAAAATGGCTAAACTGATATTAAAGCGTTTTGAAGTGTCGACGACGGTATTGATTTAACGATTACAAGATTCTAAGAAGGGTTTTTCCAATCCAAGGGCGAAGGCAACCTTCAGTTACCTATTATGCTTTTCTATGTGAATTATTGCAAATTCTATGCAATTTTCACTATTAACTTAAAATGCTAAGCAATAAGGTGTACATTTTGTTTTCTAAGGTTTAGAAATAGCTATTAAATATATTTTCTTTTATGAATGAATATTTAGATATTCTATTATTTTCTAAGACTGCAAAGATGCAACTCTGTTTATTTTTTGAGCTTTTTTCTTACAATTAATAAAAATCAGCACCAAAATAAAACTAGACTAAAAGTGTGATAAGTAGATACCAGTATGTTCTTCTTTTCCTAGTTCTTACCTTTCCATCTTTTTTTTTTCTCTGGCAAAGGTTGTGGTGTGGGATGCCTATCTGTCTGTCAAATCTGAGAGTTAGTTATGGCAACACATTCCTTTAAAAAGAGTGAGAGAGTGGACTGTCCTATGCATGTATGGATGAAAGTTTTAAATTTAATTTTATTTATATTTTCTTTCTCTCTTTCTATAAAAATATGTAAAAATATTGACTAAATACTTTGTACATAATATAATAAAGTATGCATGTTGTGTTAGCCTGTAAGTGTGATGCATTTAAAAATAAAAACAATGTAAAATTAAACTTAAAGCAAACATTATTTCTAGAGTACATCAGATGCGTCTTGATCTTGCATTACAAGTTTCGCTCCTCCTACTACTTACGACGCTCTTAAGGTCAAAGTGTCCCTTCGCATGTGCTGGCTACTGTACCATGTTGGCATAAATAAAAAAGTAGAAAAGAGTAAATGTTATTTGTCTAAACGTGACCTACGTTTTGTCTTTGTGTTTACCTAAACGAGTGGGCGTTGAAGGTATTGATTGAGCTATAATAAGGTTCTACGTTCTACGAAGGGTTATCTAATCGTTGCCCTTTAGAAGGTTCTATGGTGTAGGCGAGTAATAGTTACATGACTGTTGACAGAGTGTCTTATAAAAGTTGACAGAGTGTAAGACCGCTTTCCAAATATTAAAGGGTGCGGTTCATTTCGTATAAAAACAGATGATATAATTTCAAAAGACATAACGTTATTTTCATATAACATTCATTTGGGATAACGTTTATAAGCTATAATTTTAATTCATATAAAGTTCATTTGGTATAAAGTTCAGTTGTTATAAAAACATTTAGTATAACACTCATTTCATATAACATTCGTGTCACATAACCTTTATTTCAACTAATAATCATAAGATATAATGATCATTTGATATAAAATGCCAGATTATTTTTATTGAAAAAAAAAAACATAATTATTATATTAAAGTACAATTTAAATTAGGGCACCGTAATTCAGGGCGGGTGCTCGCTACGCTCGCACGGAAATCCGGGGCACACCGACTTGGATAGGTTAGGTTTGAAGGGTATGGCGAAAACGAGTGCGGCGAGCGCAGCGAGCCCACTCGATTTCGCCATACCCTTCGGGTTAGGTTGACATGTATGCATCCCTGCATGCTTTCTTGCATGCTTGCTTGCTTGCTTGCGTTCTTTCTTGCTTGCTTGCTTGCATGCTTGCTTGCATGATTGCTTGCTTGCTTGCGTGCTTTCTTGCTTGCTTGCTTGCATGCTTGCTTGCATGTTTGCTTGCATGATTGCTTGCATGCTTGCTTGTTCGCACGTTTGCATGCCTGGATGCTTGCATGTGTCAAAAAATACAAAGTATCGGCGGTCGTTTACTTTTGAGAACAAATCAGGCGTTATACAAAAAGTTTATTATGTCTTCTAAATTTTATATAAATTGTCCGTTATGACAAATAATTATTAGTTAATATGAACATTATATGAAATAACTGTTATACCAAGTGAAATTATTTCGGACAATTTTATAGAGTAATCTGTTTTTGTTTATATTTTATTTGTTTATTTAAATAAAATATAGTGTATCTTTAAATCAATAAGTAAACACAGCACTGCACTACTGTCTGTTCTTAAGAGTGGTTGCCTGGTAGAGATCGCTACAAGCGATGAGGCCGCCTTTGCACACTCCGTTTACCTGTGTTGTCTACCGTTATTGTTTATCTTGTGTGCATTAAAGTGTTTTTAACCTGCGACAAAAAAGTGGGGTGTTTATAAGTTTGACGTGTGTGTCTGTCTGTCTGTCTGCGACATTGTAGCTCCTAAAGTGCCGATTTTGATCTAGTTTTTTGTTTTTTTTGCAAGGTGTTACAATTGAGAGTGTTCTTAACTATAATCCAAGAAAATAGCTTCAGCCATTTGAAGATTATCAGCTCTTTTCTAGTTGTTGAAGGGATGAAGCGGTTTTGTGGCGGAAGCTTTTAAATTTTTTATTTACTTACTTACTTAATTTTTTTTATGTTCAAAACTCCCGTAAAGATTGAACATTTTGTATGGACAACTCAAGGTTTTTTTTTTCATGAAAAGTTTCGAGAATATTGATATCATATATTTTTAGAGTTGCTTGAATGCATTGAACGATTTATTATTTGACATGTTTAAAGTTAAAATGTAAAACATTAAGTTTATTTTAACTTTGTAATCTATCGCGTGTTGATAAGAGTTTCAATAAAAGTTTTTACAATAATGAAATGTGAAATGTAACCCAATAAAAACCCTTCTTTATTTTAAAGAGAACACTTTAATCTTCTGCGTTTTAATAACAGTTTTCTTCACTCAGTCCCCATTCCCCCAGCGACTAGTGATGGGAACGGTGTGAATATTATTTATTCGTATTAGCTACAAGCAAGTAATTAGTTTTATTCTTAGATAATAAATATACATAGAGCACGTGCATCGCTCCGCTGCGCTGCCTTTATGTCAAGCGTAAGCAGATGTTGTATGGGCGGTGAAATTAATAACATTTTTCTTTTTGGATTTTTTCCTCGTGTTTGCAACTTATCACTGCACATTTCCAAATGTTCTCCTATTAAGTTACCTACTTATTTTCACCGGGAAAAAAATATCAAAATCATTTTCAAATTTAGACTTTATGTTACAGTCAAATACGACGGAAATTCCATTCCGTCACGACTGAAATCTTCTGATGAGAAAGTTTAGTTACAGTCAACTCAAACTGACTCTATTTGTATTTGAGATGATTAAATCACTTGATGATACTTCATTTGATGATGGTAACTAAGCGAATAAGTACGAATAATCAGAACAAGTACATCACTAGCCGTAACCCTTCGACCGGCGAGCCGAGGAGGGTCACCCACCCTTCTGATTTAAAAAAAATCGCAGACGGTTTGCGTCTCAGTCACAAGCTACTTTATATCACCTATCTCACTCGATAAGGCTGAATATTTAACAAGACATTGTAGAAGTTTCTTTGAAGCTCATGAATTTGAAGGTACAAAGGCCTGGAGGAGAAGAAGACAAATAATTTAAATTACAGTTTGGTGTTTGGAATTTTTACGGTTTTTATATAACATATCGTAATTTTTTTTTTCATGATTCCAGCTTAGATATTGGCAAAGCCCAGCGAGAAGGTGTTTTCAAGGCAATCAAGAGCACACATCCTCTGAGTGAGCGTATTGTGAGGTAGAACTTGAACAAACGCAAACCCATGTTGAATATAATAATAAAATAAATAAGAAAGGACTGCAACTTTTATATCCTATAGGCTTCTCATATGGCTGACGACTAGGTAATCCAGGCGAAAGCAACGGCACCCACTGGCAGAATTGTATAAATTATTGAATTGAATTTAAAGAAAAAACTTTACGTGCCTTCTGAAGGCCGCAGTAATCTTTCTTTTTGGACAATAAGGTGAGTTTGATCTGTGGTAAGATAAAAAGTAATATTTGTTCAACGAGTGCCCTACCGGAATTCGAACCTGAAACCTTCTGATTAGGCCTGATATTAATGAGGCGAGCATTTTTACTCTGCTAAGGAGACTATTACAATGCACAACTAAAATTGGACTCATTGTAATCTCAGAAAAATAAAATATATAACACTAAATTAAAAATTTAATAACCCCCGACCCAAAACGGTTACTTGATCCTTTCAACAACTAGAAAAGAGCTGATAATCTTCAAATAGCTGAAGATATTTTCTTGGATCATAGCTAAGAACACTCCCGATTGTAACACCTTGCAAACAAAAAAAACTAGATCAAAATCGGCGCATCCGTTTAGGAGCTACGATGCCACAGACAGACAGACAGACAGACAGACAGACAGACAGACAGACAGATAGACAGACAGACAGACAGACACACACGTCAAACTTATAACACCCCTCTTTTTCGTCGGGGGTTAATAAAAAGAAAGTCAAAAATACCGGAGTGCGTACAAATGTTTCTAATATTCCGGTGGACATACGCTCTGTAATTTAATCCGGCGGGCTGGCGGGTTCCGGCGAAATCTATAAATCTGCCGCCATTACACCGCGCACCGGTTGGGGCTGCCAACCCTAAGTACAATTTTTGACTATATTCAAAAAAATATTAATAGAAATCAAATTATATTTTTTAACGTAGTCATAGTGTAAGTGAGAGCTTAGCAAAAACTGAAAGGACATACTCATTCAACGGATCCGTTCTTCTTTCATAAGGAAACTTTTTCCGGTAACGAAAAAACTATCTTTCCATACAAATTAATCAATTGAAATAATAGTTTTGTATCAGTGTACCGTATTTTTTTGTTCGTGTTCTAGAAAAAGAAGTTTAAATTTTCTTGTTTCAGCTTCAGATGATGGGACAAAAGTATGTTTCAAAAACTACTCAACTGAAAGTTTACTAATTTCGTTCTTCTATGTATTAGTTGGCAACACCGGCGAGGACACCCCGGGAGTCTTATTTACCCCGAACACAAATTCAGATGACAATGTTCTGGGGGAAGACCCAGGACTCGCTAGGGTTGTCTCCAGACGCGACAGTATTATAGGAACCAATGTTTCTCAAACTTCTAATTTTTAATTCTATTTTTGGCAGTAAAATTAGGTACCTAATATTCTAATGAATTTTTACAATTTGATAAAACCCAATAAAAATCCACTATTTAAGATAGTAATTAAAAAACAAATCTAGTAGGTACGTGTAAATAGTTTATAAATTAATTTAAGTCAGCTTAATAACATAAAATGGTTAAATGAATGAGTGACTTCTCCCAGTAAAAAAATAAACATAATATTATTTTATATTGTTGTAGAACACACACTAACCGATTAAACAAATAAATACCACTTGAAACCAAAACCGACGAATAAATGAGTTTATTGTCATTTTCCGAGAAAAAATCGTTTTATATGACAAATTAAACACTTATGTGATGTGTGTGTGATTTAAACACCGTGTTTTTTAAAGACTGATTAAATATAAGTTTTAGTTTACTGTGGTTTCTAATTAAGAATAATCTTGGATCGTGACTTACGGGGAACAACTTTGAGGAACACTGACATAAATCATTGGAAACACTTCGTAAATTAGCCGCGTAGTGTTTTGCTAGTGTATTTTTTGAGTTTGGGGAAGGTGATGGATTGTTATTACTATTTTTGGGTGTAAGAAACTATTAATGGAATGTAGGGTTCGTAGATTTATGGACAACGGCGTCATAAAAGGTAGACATACATACTTCTTCCATCATCTATATATGCCAATATTATAAAAAGGTAAAGATTTTATTGTTTGTTTGTTTGCGTTTTATAGTCTTCGAAACTACTGACCCGATTTTAATGAAACTTGTAAAAAAGATAGAATAGACCTCAGGGAAGGACATAAGCTACCTTTTATAGCAAATAAATACCTCATTCCCACGGGAAAAACTATTAACAAGCGGACGGGGCCGCGGGACGAAAATCTGTATTCGATATTTTTAAGGCTATTAAAATTTGTGCAAATCCCAAACAGACTAGAAATGTTTTTATTTATATTTAGTTACAAATTAATGTAATAATTTTATTAAGGTTCATCAAATTACACTTTGGGCAAGGAAATTTCGGTTCTTCGTCAAACGTTTTGATTAATTTCTGATAGCATTATTTTTAAACATGCTCAAGTAATATTTTTACGATGTATCTATACAAAAGCAAAAAATAAAAAAAGAACGATTAGACACAAGTTACTTTCTTGAAGTTATTTTTCATGTAATAAAATTTGAACATTATTACATATTATGAAGTTTTAGTTGTAGCGCATCTTAATCTTACTTAATTTTTATTATGTCCTCGACACTGAGTTAACAAATTACAGTCAAACCTGGATGAGTGAGAGCTCAAGGGACCGCGATGTCTTTTTCTCTTATAGAGGTTTCTCACTAACCCGAGTTTCTAGCTTACAGAGTTATAGAAGGTGTGTATCTCACTTATAGAGGTCTATGAGATCCATCCATCTATGGGACTCTCCTATCAAGGGTTTATTAAATCCATTTTAACGTTAAGGCTGTTTTCAACGCGGGGCAACATAGAAAGTTGGCTTCTTTTGATATGTATTATAATTTAATGGGGATCGAATAAGTAGGCAGCAGCCCTAAGTCCCCTCCCCCGTCAATTACTTCAGCCCTGACCCACGCAGGACTTATTGACGGACTGTTCGTCTCATCGCCGCAACCGTCGCCTCGCTGTACAAACAATACCTACGCAATAACACGAACATTCAATTAGATGGATTTGAAAATAGAATGTATTTTTCTTTTCTTTGGTTTAAGTAATTTGGCGCAAGTAGTAGGATTCCAAATGAACCTTGACTAATTTCTGGAAAACTTATTTAAACCGAACATAGTTCTTCGTACTTATTTGTAAGTTAGTTAGTTAGTATCTTATAACTTCCCTAAAATTATAAAATAATTATACGACCATGTTACAGCTTCTGAAATTCAGAAAAGGTCAAAAGGGTAAAATGTTCATAATATCAATTTGCTCTAACTATTATTATATTTAAAGTCCGCCCACATTTATTTGTAGATTATAGCTACGTTTGTGAAAGCGCAGTTTAAGACGCTTTTCTGCTTGACTGAAGAATAAAAATAAAATTCTTCGAAGGTAGATACTTACTACCCGCGGACAGAGGAGCTTAGCTTTTCTTTGTGAAATCATTTTTTATTTCGGACTAGCCTTTTGCTTCTTCGACTTCGACTTTATGTACCTTTTGGTGAGGATGACGGGTTTTCCCCTTTTTTTCCTTTTTTTTTAAATTGACCTATGCTTGTGTCGAAAAAGTACGACCAATCAAGCTTCACCGGACTATGGTAAAAAGGAGCCTACCGATGCCTTTCTTCACAATATTATTTAAAGTAGTTAGCAAATATTTTATACAAAGTACCTATAGGTACTAAAATAAGGACAGAAAGCGTAAAACACACACAGAAATACTTTCTTATTTATAAATACATTATGTTAGGTATATAGTTGACGATAAGGTGATGACGTATTAGGATAATGTATGGATGTAAATATGTAATAATCTCTAAACATAGTAAAGCGATGCACAACAATGACAAAGCAAATCCGATCGATATCTCAAGTGATCTCTTGTGAAGACTGTAGGTGATACTATGCGATGAATCCACAGCTTTACAAATCTACAATAGTCAATACCTATAAGAAAGTGCTTACAGTAAACGCGTTGACAGAACATAATTAAGAACAATGGAAAAATACAGGACACGGAAAGGTATCCATTGTTTCAAGTAAGGTCACAGAGGCTAAGCAACAAAAAGCCAAGCAAGACAGCGATTCTATCGATAGTGACCAACGTCTGAATTTGGCAACAAAAAGCGACAAATCATCCGATGGTTAAAATGTTTGACGGGCCACTGACCGCAACCCGATAGAATAAGCGTTCTCAATCTAGTAAGAGCGGTAAGTGAGTTATGCATACACAATGGGGCTGATTCTCACAAGCAAAATTCTAAAAAAAGTTGTCTAACTTTTTATTTTATATAAAAGCCAGTAAAAATGGCAGAAGTAGGTACAGATGTACTCAATAAGACTCAATAATTTTCTTTAAATAAGAGCTTAGATATCAAATTATGTATAATTTTGTGTGCACCCTAAATTTGTGTAATCAATGAATCTATAAGGTTCGAAATAGATAGCATTATAACCGAAATGTCCATCTACTGTACCTTCATATTCTTAAAAGCGTGTAATACGAATTGACAATTTTCTACAAAATACTAATTCCTCGTAGGTTTAATAAAATATTTCACAGTTCACTTTTCTATCATGGCACTTTTAATCCTCCAGTTGAAATTTAATAAATGATGCGACTTGTGAGAATTACACCCAATATTAGTATTACAGTTAGTGTATTTGCGGTATCGATTATAGCGCTGCGCCGAAGAGCCGACGAGCGAGCTCCCAATTCCAATACCGCTGCTGCTGCGTGAAATATACAACCGGTGCATGTTGGGAACAAGTAGCGGCAGATGGGACAAATTGAGACATTGAAAACTCTAAGTATTTCTCGATATATCAGGACCCAATGAAAAATATCAAGCCAAGCCTATAGACCTAACCTGTCCAAATTTGACTTAGTTGGGACCATTGAAGATATTGAAAATTCAAAAAAAGACAATACCTACCTTTTTATAATATGTAAATTTTACGAAAACCATTTCTCGACGATAAAACTAATCGATAGCGTTTTACGGAGTTAAAGCTGTAGATGGATGACATAGAATAGAAATAAAGAAGGAAAACTTTTATCACATTAACTGTACAAGAGTCTTGTATATGAATTAATGCTCGAAAATAAAAAAATCTCGGAACTTAGAGTAAAAAATAAGCTAAGAAGAGGAAGTTTGCGGCAGAAACTGTTACACGCTAGATGCTGGCTACCAACTATCTGTATACGGATGTACGGACATATCGTAGGACATCCGAACAGGAAGATTGATGTTGGTAAGATTCTAAAACGAGTATCACAAGACAACGTTCTCCTATAAAATAATAAAAATAGTGTATCCTTTTCAAAAGAATTCTTTCTTAGTGTATAATGAATGTGCATAGACTGAAAGTTATCATAGACTGAAGAAGGCCTACACTCATGAGGTTGAAAAAGGCTAAGAAGAAGAAGAATTAATGCGCATAAACAAAATTTCTACTTTTGGAACCTGTGCAATTCCCTCCGCAATTTGCGTTCTTCTATGTTATTTTGTTACATTTACGCATTTCTTGTCGATGATTTCCCACTGTTCGTTTTGTTGATTGATAGTCCGTCACATCTGATCCCTTCCCTTTACTCTTTGCACTGCACCATAACTGGATTAGCGTGGCCCGCTTGCGTATCGGCGCAATATATCGTTCCGATTGAGCTTTTGGTGTATCATTCGCGGGATGATTCCCTGTCGATTCCCTCCGCTGTTCCTACCCTCTCCCTCTGAGGGTGACAGACGGACACTCTTGCAAAACTGTACTTAGATCTATAGATCGGTGGGGTCGTGTTTGTAAATGCGAAGATTGAATTTGCGGATTACGGTTATGATTATTGTCTTTTCTTTGATTAGTTGTTACTTTTCTTCTGTCAAATTCAGCTACTTAAGGGGCTCTACCACGCAAAGTGGCGCCGCCACCCTTTAAAAAATAATAACTCGGAAAATAATCAATTTTTCAAAAATCCGGTCCACAGAACTGGAGTCGGGGTGCTGTAGGATAAATAGAAGCTATTAACTTTATTTATTGTATCTCGCGAAATTTTTTTTTTTTGAAAAATTTGCGAAAAATGGCCACTTTTCGCATTTTTTCTATCTATAACTACATTGAACTATAATAAACATATGTGATTTCTTCTATATATCCTACAGCACCCCGACTCCAGATCTGTGGACAGGATTTTTGAAAAATTGATTATTTCCCGAGTTATTATTTTTTTCAGGATGGCGGCGCCACTTAGCATGGTAGAGCCCCTTAACAGTTAGTCCTTGTATTGTCAATTATATTATATGCAACCTATTTTGTGTACGTTAGATGTTTTGATATGACCAAGCTAGACATAATAAACAATCCACGCGTATCATCAAGATTAATTATCTATAGTTATTTTTTAAACTTGAATTTTCGAAAATAAGTTCTTACGTTATAAAATGTACACAAGGTAAATATGTATAATTTTGAACTTGAAGTATGCGTTTTTTTTTTGACACTTTTCTAGGTGAACCACAGGCAATGCATTCTGAAAACTAAACATCAATATTTAGATTGGTGACCTACGGATAAAATGTATTACCCCTGGTACACCCAGTTATTTAGAGGAGAACTATGGGAAGAAAAAAACGCCCTTGGTACACCCAGGTGGTCTAATGGGGTGAACCACGGGTTTGGACTGAAAATATTTATCTGCGTGTCAAATTTCAGTTGTTTGTAAATCAGTAAATCAATCACTGTTTCATCAAAAATGGAAAATCTGCATCTACGACACAGTAAAAAAAAAAGGCAATTCAACAGTGTGGAATCAAAACTATCATTTTAAAATTTGAAGTCTCATCAACATGATTAACAGATCACCAATATGGATAACGTCACAGTTTCATACCCACCGCATGCGAGCCTACAGGGCATCAATATTTCATAGCGCACAGCAATATCGGTTTAAACCGCCTCGTTATTGCGCATCTGAACTTTATGGGGGACCGAGCGCCCTTACACATAAATTTTGACAAGTGCACCGCTTTATGGAAAGGTGGTGTGTTCGCAACAACGTATTGATTTTGCAGATTGGCTCTGTATTAACAAGGGTTTCATGAAGCTATGTTTTTCAGATTAAAATAATCTGCATAGAGCTATAAGGAAAAAGGTACAGGCTGAGGCGACCAAAAATTATCCAGGAACAAAACCAAATTTCTCCATTCCGGTCAGAATGACTATTTTGTATGGGAGTGACGAATACTTTTTCGTTACCGAGAAAAGTTTCTTTGGTAAGTTGATTAGATCCATTGTCTGAAAATGTCTGTCTGTCACTTACAACCTGTTTAAGTCGATTAAGAACCTAAACCCCCTAGAATAACATGGTAGATAAAACCTGTTAACAACTAATTTATTATTTTTTAAGTTGTCGATGATGACAATCATCATCATCATCATTTCAGCCAGTAGACGTCCACTGCCGACTATGTCATGGATCAATCCGATTATAACAAATTTCATACAGCTATAACACAAAATTCTGTTCTCTGTAAAACAATAAACTCTCGAATGGCGGCTCCCCATAAGTGCATATGTACATTTGGCGACCCATACGTCAGCAATGTTGGGGGCACGTCACAATCTCCTATGGACCCCTTTCAATCTTCTCAGTAATAAATAAAGGGACAGTAAAAAAAATGGCCGTCAGTGGCTCCCTCTACATTGTGGATTATAAAGCATCATTTCAGTTGGCTTATTTATCTGTGTTGCTGTGAATAATAGTGTTTATAAGTTACAGGTTGAAAATGAAGTACTTAATGAGTTGGTTGCACTTTTTTCACCTTCTGTTTCACGGCGAAATTTGTATCAGTTAAAATTTAGCAGATAAAGCGTTTTGTTTTAATTTAAAATTATAGTGTTTGCTAATCGTGTGCATCGCGAGGTTAACCTGTTTCATCTATTGTTGTTATAAGCTACTTTTTTAAATTTTGTCCCTAATTTAATTAGCTCTATCAAACAAACTTTATAAATATTGATGGCATATTACTTGAGCTAAATCGTTGAAAATAATGCATGGTGTTTTATTTTTAATATTTACCAACTGTCCACACGCAATTTGCTCATGTAGGTACGTTTATATTTTTCCTGCGGGAATATTTAACATTAATCTTTTGGCTTCTTTTATCAAGAACCTATTTTACAAACATATTAACAAAAATGAACGGTAAATATCCACAAATATGCGTATTCCACCCTCAGACAGAGGACAGATATGTAAAATGGCAGCAGTCACTTCAATCAATACAAGTAACTATGGATTGCTTTTCTTCATACAAAAAACCACCTTCCACACATAAAAAGAAAGATTAAACTCAAGGGCAGTGTCATAATGTCGAAAGATATTTTCTGGAGACTTTGTCAAAGAATAAAGATCTGTATAGTTATGAGCAAAAATTCTGAAATTGAATGGGGGTACTGTGGCAGGGTTCTTTTTTTCCAGTGAATATCAAAATATGAGTCCCCTTTACAATCCTATTGTGTTCGATATTGATCCTATAATAGTTAGAGCTCCTGTCTTAATAAAAGGGGTTTTGATGAATGGTGCGTACCGCGGGCTATGTTGTTCACGGCTGGTCGTTTATGCCTCGTTTATTTGCCAAAATAATGTTCGTTAATTACTTTAATAGAACTCAAACAAGAGTCTCCGAAATGAGCGGTAATACTTCCATTTTTAGATAGTACTTCGGGATACGATTGGGGGTTGTGACTTGGACTCTACATTACTTTGAGATTTATGTGAACTAACATTTTGTCGAGTCGTAATAGCCACTTTTTAATTTAAATTTAGAATAGAATATACGTACTTTATTGCACACTAGAAAAAACACAAAAAGGATAGAAAGTGTACAAATAGGTGGTCTTTTTTGCTGAGTAGCAATTTCTACCAGGTAACCTTTCATCTTTGTAGATGAAACGCTAATCATAAGTTTTATATCTTTATAGGAAACAAATAACAAAACTTTTAGTTTTTAAATGAAAACCAACGTAGGCTAAAATTCAGTTGATTTGTGCCATAACATTTCAATTAAGTTACATAATAACTCCTGAAAACTCCATACATAACACGCAGTTACATAAACACGTAAATTTTCCCATTATCAAAATCTCACTCATGAAATAGAACATTAATTCGCCGTTAGATGGCGCTAGGGGTATCGCATAGAAAAATCGAAATGGCGCGAAAGTTTGCTCTCTCGCTCGCTCTTGGTCGAACTGGCAACGTGCGATTCGACAGACTTTCAACTACTATTTGTTTTAATAATGAAAAATACCTTATAGAAATGTGCATAATTTTGTGACGGTTTTTTTTTCAAGTACAATGTATCTTGCTTGGCCATTACTGAATTAAGATGGCTGAAAAATTATTTCCTATTGAAATGTTGTTCTCGACATAACGGACGGATTAGAGATTACGATTGTTGTTGGTTACACAGGTGAATAAAACAAGTATTACTATTTTTCTTTTCTTTCTCTCCGAAGAGGATTCAATTATTATTATTGGGACACATCACTTTACATAAGTATAAAAAAAAGTAGAGTGGATTGTTATTCAATTTTTGGCCGGGAACCACAGGACATCCAACTTTATTCTTAACTAGCTAATGGCTCGCGGCTTCCCCCGCATTATTGTTATTTAACCTTGTATTTATAATAGGTACCAAACAACAAAAAATACCTTCAAAAATCAGTGCAGTACTGATTAATACCTACTCACATATATTTCACCTATCAGTTTTTATTATTAAAGCTAAATTAATACGGGATAAATCAACAAAATCTTAACTTAATAGTTGTATAAGTTTTATTAGTTCGTACAACTAAGAAGACTCGTGAAGTTGCTAAGAATGATAACGATCTAAATTCTCATTTCTCATACAAATTACTGTTAAATTTGCGAAAACAATTGTAATAATAAAAACAGCAGCTAATATTTTAAACTGTTCTCATCCAAGTTAACAAACTTAACAAAATGTGTTCAGATGTTATCATTTTAATTCTATGTTAATTAAGTCGGCTGTTTATAACTGCCTGATGTTATTAACTTTGTTTAAATATAAAAGTTAAGTATTTTTGGAGAGTGGTGGTTGAAGTTTATTTAAGTTTTTTTTGTAATATTAAATTATTAATTAAAGAACAGTACCTACAGTAAGTATCTGGCTACGTTCTGGGCTACAAGCATATAAAAAGATGGTATAGACAGCAAAGAAGAGAAGTAGATTAGATAGAGCAGTAACATAAAAATAATTAAAGTAACATAACTAAGATAAACCTGCTATTGTTATTACTACAATAAATAATGTAAATAGTGAAATTCAATAACTACGTAAATACCAACAAATC
This sequence comes from Teleiodes luculella, assembly GCA_948473455.1. Lineage (NCBI taxonomy): Eukaryota > Metazoa > Arthropoda > Insecta > Lepidoptera > Gelechiidae > Teleiodes > Teleiodes luculella. Next base: position 14,876,487 of record OX419589.1, read on the forward strand.
GATCATTACAAATAATTTAAAATTATATAATTCGCTTTTCATCTTTAATTATCTGCCCAAAAAATTTCACCCGTTGCATAAATTCATTTAGCCTTTGTTTTCTAATAAAATAAATTTGCTGTATTTTTTTTATTAGGTCCACTCCAAAAAAGCTCCCGAAAGCACGGAGCGTGACAGCAGTGCGGGCGCTTACCCGCGAATGACGAAGCCTACGCGCCCGTAAGCTACGTGTTACGTAATCGCGTAACGGGCCGGTCACTGACCCCCCGACCTGCGCTCGCGACGACCTGCTACAGACGAGACTGCGGACTGGATGGAGTATTGTACCTACTGGTCTAGTTCTCTGTGAGACTGTAACATTATTATTAAGGTAGAGTCGAACCAATAGCCGTTTATTTATTTTTTGTATTTGTTGACATATCTGCATTTGGATCAAGTTTTGATGAATAAAAACTATATTTATAAATATTGTTATTAGTTAGTGTAACGAGAGTTTAGTGAACGGACTTTCCATATTATTCGTATCGTAAATTGATAGTTTTTTACTTTATTCATATTCCTTCCAAATACACTATATTATTTCGTTTTACGTTATGGTGCTTAACACAAAACGTTTAAAAAATGTTTATTTCAGTTACAAGGACAAATATTATGTATTTACAATTCAAGTAAAGCTAAGCTTATATTTTAAACTATCATAATAACTATAGAGCCTGTACATCTGAGCGACCTGGTTTATCAGATAAAATAATCTTTCATAAAATTATACGTAGAAAGATATTCAAATAAATATAAAAAAATTAACCTGAGAACTCAGCCTAGGTATGTTTAATTTTTTTCCGATTGTGTCCTATCTAAAGCCTGATCAAATAAATAAAAAACTAGGTCTGAGGGCGCCACGTGTAGCTATATTTTTACTACTATGGCAATAATTGCCCTTGTAAAATTAGTTCTATTAAAATTCCACAATATGGCAAGGTTTTTTATTTCTGTGGTCGGTCTTTACAATTATGCAATCTCGCGTTGGCTTATAATCAACCAGGTTGCCTGGAAGAAATTGCTACTTAGCAATAAGGCCGCCTACATGTACACTTTATTATTTTTTCTTGAATTTTACTGTTCTGATATTTTTTTCTGGTGTGCAATAAAGTATATTATATTCTATTCTATTCAACCAGTCCAACTGTAGTATTTAGTACCCACAGTCGCTTCTGCGTGATCTCGTTCGGCTGCTCTGTGGCTCTACCACTAGACGTGTTTGGTACTCGTTAACAGATCCCCGTATTATGGCAGCGCGGGCGCAGCCGCGGGACGCCGCCGTGACGTTTATGGTTTTTGTACCGCATTGTTGCCCCCATAGGCGTCTTCCGAGTAATTGGCCGCTCACATTTGTTTGTTCTAGGATTGTCTTATCTGTATCTTATAATATTTTAATCTGTGCTGCGATGTGGCTTAGAGCTGCATTTAATTTTTACTTTAAGAATAAGAATAACAATATTTTTTTATAGGACATCATAACACAACAAAATTTAAGTATTTAAATGCGAAGGACTTGTCATTGTACCTATCTAGCTCAAGTCCGGTGAAGCTTGATTTGTCGTACATTTTCGACACAAACATAGGTCAATTAAAAAAAAACTATCTATCTGTTAATTTTTAATTACATACCAATTGCGTTTAAAAATGGCCAATTTTTTTATTTCAATGCTGAGATAGGGAAGACTATAAGAAATTTTTTGTCTGGGAGAATATTTTCCTCATTCCTAATAAAATGCTCAAGCGCAGCTTTGGGAGGGAAAGCTAGGAAAAAAATATTAAATCTACAACGTCATATTTGTATCAAAACATTCCACTGCTGAGGCCTCCCTTTTAAAGGATGTGTTACTAAAATTCCCACAAATGCGAACCTAACCTAACAAAAACTACAATAAAACCAGGACATAAAACATTCAAAGTCCTTGCTTTGTTTCTCAACTAGCAATACATTAGCGAGGAATGTGTTCGAAATTCAAAGGATCGCGGGTCGTAATTCTCTCGGCCAATCAGATCGGTGCGCGAGCAACGCGGAAATCAATTGGCGCTCGTTCGGCGCGCGCGCATCGCTTTGATCGCGGCTCGCGCGCCGCGGGCGTCACGCCTGGACAAACGGCAAACGATGAGAAGGACGTCCGTCATAGATGACTAAAATATGATATTAGAAGTTGGTGACATTTAAATACCAAAAAATACCAAATTGCCGTCTGTTGGAGATTTAAATAAACCTGTCAAAAATAACAAAAGCCTGATCTGCGAAGTTAGTGACATTTATACCAAAAAATACCAATTTGCCGTCTGTTATTGATTTAAATGAACCTATCAAAAAGAAACAAAAGCCTGGTCTGCTGTAAATAACTCCAGAAATAAGCAGACATGTTGTGCCTTCATTGTAGGTACAGCAAAATAAATAAACAAATAATTACAATGCCCTTCGTTTAAAAAAAAAACAGCATTAAACAGAAAAGCAGATGAAAAAGAACTGCAAGTGGAGAAAGTAATACGAATACGAATATGCACACGGTAAGTAAGTACAGAAAAGTGCTTACAAATATGGCCGCGATGGCTTGCAAATCAACCGCGTTAGCTGCAGGCGGGCGAAGCGAGAGGAACATTGATCAAACCGTCAATACTCCACTAGAAAGGTAACGAACTCACTGTTGTTTACGAATACGAATAAGTCAAGCCAACTGTATTAAAGTAACTGAACTGGTATTCAGTGATAAACAATAGGAAACACTACTTCAATTACAACATTCTATAATAATTGCATCTACCTTAAAAGGAAGGTGTAAAAAATGGTGACTTTAGCCCTGCAATGAGTGAACCATAAATAGGCAGTTTGTGTATTAGTTCATCACAATTTCAGTCAAAAGTCTCATTGCTGGACAAAGAAACATATCCTAATGTTCAGTACTGAGAAAAAATAAATACGATTCACTTAATGCTACTCTTTTTAAAGAGAGACGCCACCATGATCCACATAGTTGGCAGGTTACATTTTACTTGATATGCGCGCCATCTGTTTTTTTAATGTCATCTTGAAAATCCCTCAGGCGTACATGATCCAACTCCGAAAAAAAACGAAAACAATCAGATCGCAAGATGATATAATTACCCGTCACTATTGCACCCATAAATTATCATGCAAGTTGTTATGGTAGAAGTGAAACTTGCTTAATAATTTCCAGCAGACAGAGATACGCTGCGATAATTAGAAATACTCTAATGGTAAAAGCTTTTATTGCACAAGTTTAGTAATAGTCTAGAGCTGAGCAATCTCGAGTCTGTCTTGTTTAACACTGTCACTCACAATAAGTAAACTATTGAATTTATAGGTATTTTTACTTACTAGTAATATTTTAATCCATAAAAGAAATAGTTATAAAAATTGTAATCGCCCACGCCAAATAAATAATCAAAGTGATGATGATGACATCGAGTATTGAATGATCTAGAGGCAATAAATTGTGGCGATTTTCATAAGAATTTATTTCAATCGGTAGCAGCTTAAATTAACATACTATTAATTATGTAATGAAAAGTTCTTTATTTAAAAGCTTTTTTTCTATTTTTCGCTCCAACTCTGTATATCATTTTATTAATATCATGATGAAGTTCGAACCAGGTCCTTTCCGGAATATGACATGCAACAGCTAACCAACCACTACGTCCTAATAATAAGTATTATGTGCCATCGTGGTGCCATCAATGCTCGACAGTTTTAATAATAATATACAAAACAATTCAAAGTCACATTTTTTGTTCGCAGATCATCGCTCCGGCCGTACAACAATCTCAGTCCCATCTGCAGTACCAACGTAACGGTAGTCAATTTATTGATGCCATCATCTGTTGGATATCGCCGGTTATAAAAAAATAGACAGTTTAAGATACAGTTAAAAATGCAGAATCAAGATCATCAAATCATCAGTAAGGTTCACCTCATTGTCGAACAAAACAAGACCTTCTCCTAAACCAGTTACGGACGTGACTTTGGTACATTCTACGTCATTTTCAAATTTGCTGGCTATCCTGCTTGCACTTGTGGTAATTTATTAATTGCTCTCTTTGTCTATCGCTGATGACGTAGGATGTTCCAGACTCACGTGATTTGAAGAATATGAAGAGGGTTCAACTATCGCAACGTAAGAGCATCATTGGTGGTGTTTGCCGTTATTATTTCCAACGGGAACTTTGGTGTTCGATTTTCAAGTTCCTTATTTCCTCAACATTCAACTTAGTATCGTGTATCATTTTGTCCAATTTTTTTAGTTTCTTTATCTGAACTATTCTTAAAGTGAAGTCTATTTTCATGGAAAGTTCCGAAAGACCATCTTTCTTGGGATCAAGGGTTGTGGAGGAAGTCTTTTTCCAGTGGACTTTTTTAAACTAAATGATGATAATGATCGATAAATGGAAACCTAATTAGATCATGTAATACACATCTCATTAGATTATGTAATATATACTAAGAACTGACGTCGAATGAACTATTTCATTCATTCGATAATCTAGAGAAAATAAATTATTGATTGTGATGTTTCTTTTAAGATCATATAATATAATAAGAAAAAAAAGAACTTAATTGATGTTCAGAAAAATTGATACAGCAATTTTTATCAAACAATACGCTGGCACATCAGCAAAACCAACTTAACGGTAGTGAAATGATGGCATCATTTTGACGGTACTTTAAAAAAAAGTGGATGTTACAATACCGCGGTTCCGAAGATTTGATTAGAGGAATGGTCACGTCGTATGAGAATGGAAAACAACTGCGATGTATATTGTAATAGGATGCGGTAAAAAATTATGCAAATTCCAAGATATACATGACCCAAGCATGACCCAGGTTATTTTGTATTCACCAAACAAATTACGGGAAAAGCAAATTCTTCTAACTGAACCGCTTTTTCAAAAGAATATAGACTGAAACCTTGAAAACTCAACGTAAAAATAATTGAATTCAGCAATGAAGGTCAGAATCCTTTTTTCAGGCCTGATTTCAGGCATGTAATTTTCCAGCTTAGCCATTTTCAAACTAGTTCAGATTTTGAATTGGTTATTATTACTTTAGGAATGACATGAATGACATATCCTTTGTCTATTAATTAGAATGACATGACAGACCTTGTTTTAGTTGTTGACTGTCATTACTTATGTTTTCCCTAGTAACAGTCTTGTAAACACCTATTTATTAAATATATTTCGCAATTATACTATTCGATCCTTTAAAGCATTCTTTCAATTGATGTAATAATAACCAATTCAAAATCTGAACTAGTTTGAAAATGGCTAACAAATAAATTAAAATGGCACAGAGAAAATACACAAATGGAAGTATTAGTAAGGTATACAGTTTAAAAAGTGGCAGCCTGACTAAATGTAAGCTACAGCGACACTGAAAATGCGTAAATATACTGAGACGTAGTTTTGTGAAAGAAATACTTCATACATTTGACCTGCGTTCCACAAAAAAAGTTTTTCAGTTTCATGTGTTTTAAATCGGGTAATTATTAAATAAAGATATGTTCTATATTATAGGTAGTGATATTATATACTTCTGTGCCATTTTTTTATTTATTATAAAATATACAACTGCCACATCAAAACTTGGTTTACTCGCAGAGCGATTAACAGTTTAGTTGGCGGCCGATGACCCAAGATCAACGCGATACCTCATCACATTATTTAGACTAAGAGCTAGACACAAATCCGTTCTTAAGAATTAGCTTTTGTACAGTATATGAAATTTATGAAGATAAATGTGAAAATTTAATATTTCTCATCTAAAGCACACACACACTATGATTTAGATTTGCGTTGATTTGTATTTAAATGCAGTATTTATTTAAAAGGTGTTTATATATTTTAAAATTTATTTTTGAAATTTACACTATGCTTAAAATATTCATCATTTCCAAGTAATCTTACTAACTGTTTAATTAGCTTTTAACGTAACAAAACGCTTGAATGAAACAATTATGATAGTGATCGCTTAAATTTAATATCATGGTAAAATAACAAATTATTTATTTATTTATTATTAAAATATGTTAAATTTTTTGGCTAGCTCTCGGTCTATTTTCCCTAATAAAGCCTCAAACCGGCGAGACTGTTCTATTGTCGCTCCACATTTGTCATTTTGATTGGTTGTCGAACTCGCAACAGTCAGAAAGATGTTTTTTTAAGGAAAATTAATGACTTCGCATTTGTTTGCATTTCAATTGGGATTTGTGTGACTATTATAAAATGAGGCTGCTTTACAAAGGTATAATTTTTACAACTAACCTGTAAAGTTTGATGTTGATTACTAAGTTAGTGATATAATAATGTTGAAATCACTTTTTATACAATGAAAATACCTCATGGCCACCTTAAAAAAATATAATGGGGGCAAGTTAAAACGCTAATAGTAACACTAATCGAATTAGTACCTATTTACACAAAAATAACAAAAACCATATGTCTTCATCACATTAAAAGTTTAATAACCCCATAGAACTCAGAGTAAGTTTCTAACCGTGAAAGTTCCATAATACTCGTATTTTATATAAAAAAGACCGTCTCATAAAAGCCGAGGTGACGAAACGACCGGCCGTTCCGATGTTAAATTGTTTACAATGAAGGTAGTTTTGAAATTTGATCAAACGTTAAGTGTTTAATAACTCGAACATTCTTCGAGCTATCAACACGAACGGTTTTATTGGAGAAAGTTCGGGATTTTTATAGCTGTCAGACAGAACAAACAGATTTTACGTAATTGAAATATGGATCAGTGCTTTTTCTATAGTTCGCAATATTAAGGATCAGTTAGTCGCCGTTTCTTTCGGCAACATAATATAGTAGATTCTTTTTTCCTGTCTAGAGATACCATATTCAAATCTATATGGTGTTTTTCGCATGATAGACAGCGGAAGTAAAAACAAACATTTCTATTATGAAATTCAATGCAAGCAATAATAGGACCTTTTGTACTTCTCCACAGAAGACAGCCAAATCGTGGACTCTCCTCGACGTCGAAAAGTGATTTGTAAAATCTTACTTCGAATAAACACATTTTAATTATTATTATTTTTAATTTTGTATCTTAAGCTAAGCATGGAAATGAGTAGTTTAAGTTTACAAACGAAATATTTGTTGATAATAAATAGCTGCTTTACAAACACGAGTTGCAAGATTCGCGTGATATGAGTAGCAAGTATGAGATACCACTGTCTACTTTGAATTATTTATTCCATATCAGCAAAAGGCCGTGAGACTGGCTAAAGGGTAGCACAACCAGCGTTAGATATAACTGGTGTATCGGTGTTATATTGAATGGAACTGGTTTGGCTCAGGAATGGTGACCCTAGTCTCCAGGCGAATCGCGAATACGGATCTAGTAGCCCTATTTAGAAACCCTATTCTTGAGTGAAACGGTAGATGTTGAGTTGCATACGAAGGTGAAGATGGCGTCTCACAGGGTTCATATTATTTCTAGCAAAGTTTTGTGTTTTGTAAGAGTTTAGTAAGACTTCTCCCTCAAAATGGAAGGTGATGCTTAAATAGAATGCTGCTGAAGGCTGAAGGTGCTACTAGTATCCTTAGGCGCCACATACGACGACAATTTACTTGTCATACTAATATTATAAAGAGGAAAGATTTGTATTTTTGTGTGTGTATGTTTGTAATGAATAAATTCAAAAACAACTGTGCCGATCAAAAAAAAAAATTTACCATTAGAAAGCTACATTCACCCTGAGTAACATAGGCTACCTTTTGCCCCGAGAAAATGCCTCATTCCCACGGGAAGAACTAATGACGCGGGCGGATCCGCGGCGAAAAGCTAGTTACTTTTTTTTGTAAGCTAGAGAACTTGGACATTGAATGAGCTTTGACATCAAAAAACGGTTCTGTAAATTTTACTTCAACTTCAAATAAAACCTTTTTGACATTGAGACAATAAACAAAAATTCCACATGGAACCTGTTTTACATAGATTTCTCTTACTATGTCTCTGGCTTAATCGCATTTCTCACTAATCGAGAATCCTTAGTCCAGTCTATGCAGAATGCACCGCGTATAGCGAATAAAGAATTAGAAGCGGCGGCGGCGCCTCGGCGAGCTATTTATTGTATTATTTGACGCATAAACTGTCTACGGAGCTGGATCTCACACAGTGCCGTGCCAAAACTAAGTGTCGTGTCCTGTATTTATAAAGGGGTTTAATGTCGCTTCTGCATGTACAATGGCGGATGGCGAACATTCAGTTCAATTTGTACGGAGTGGCCGCGGGCTAGCATTGATTATTGTATGGAAATGTTGCTTGTTTGCTGGACAGTAGGATCGGTAAAATAAACTGATTAGTTTAAAATATTTAAAATCGTAACAAAATATTGCAGGGATTTGAAATTTTATTGTAGTAAACAAATTAATCTATTTCCAGTTATGATCATTCATAGCTGACCTTATTTGTGTACAATCATAAAAAAATAATGTACAGTATTTTTCATCTCAATAGCTCTTTCTGGTCAAGGATCAGTATTTAATCCTGTGGTGATAGAATCAATACGTGGATAAGTAGAAGGTACTTACATTTCTTATTCCTTTCCTTTTTACCCAAGTCTTAAATGTTGAACTATAAGAAATCCTTTTAAACTGTCATTCGCTTGTAATTGTCATACATTTATCACCTTCGTCGTTTACCAATACGCGCAGAGTATCCTGAACGAAACCCGTTTAATATGTTCCGTCAGTTTAAATGCTTGGTTATTGTTATTGTCATTTATCAAGGCTCTGAGGTTGGAAGTCTACTGTAGAATCTTCCACATAAAAATAAATAAATGCCAAAAGACAAGTTGCAGCTGTAGACAAACGAACTGCACTGCGACTGTCTAATTGCAGTTCAGAAGCAGTTGCAATGATTCTTTTAAAATTAAACAAACAAACACCGACCAGCATTTTTACATTTAGTCAGTTATTATCAAATAATTACCCCTGCATTTTTATGTGTTTTTATCGTATGATTAGGTACGTGCTAACTAAGGACAGCTTTGGTATTCATCAGCGTTAACGCCGAAAAACGGTTTTAAAATCTAATCTATGCAGGTATTATAATAAAAAATAATCACCTAAATGTAAGTACGTTTAAGATAACAAAGCATTTTGTATTTTGCATTCGGCTGCACCAAATAGGATAGATAACTTTTTTATTTGTCAGGGCATAAATTAAAATAACAAGAATAAATTCTATATAAAAAAATTACGTGGTAACATAGGACACCTTTTACTGCTTGAAAATAAAAAAATGATAACGCGGGCGGAGCCGCGACAGAAATCTAGTTTTTAATAAAATCCATTCAGAATACGAATTTAGCAGTCGCAATGCGGTTGAGACGCAGTCCATCTGTCTGAACCTAAATGTCCAAACGGCCGTGTCGTCCACAAAATGGTGAAAAAGTCAAGATTCAAGGTTGCCTCCTTACGTTCGTTAAGACATCTTAAAGACCATATTCAATTATAAAAGCCAAAGAATTTGGTTGGTATTTATGACCACTTAACTTTTATCACTTTCAGCTGTATAAATAAGTCATTTGAGAACATTATGTGGTTTTAATTTCGCTATAAATTAATTAAAGATTGAGATGTTTTATGCGTTAATAAATGCAACTTATATAACGCAAAAAATATTTGAACAGTTTACAAAATATAAAATAAATTAAATAAACAAGATGAAGATTTTATTTATCTAGGCATGAAAAGAATTATTAAGAAGAAATAATAACAAAAGCAATTATGTAGGTACTGAAAGGATGTTTAACTGGTCAAGTTGAGTAAAACTGGTAAATAATAATAGAAGGGTTTATTACCCGAGTACGCGAAGCTAAAAAGGACAGTTATATTTACATGGTAGATACAAAAGGAAGAAATAGATATTATGCGTGTCGTATCAGGTCAAACAGAAGACGGAAAGCATAACAGAATAGTGTAGATTCCACTGACAAGAGCGCGGCTCTCAAGTGTAAAGAAAAAAGAACAAGATGCCAAAAGTTTTGCAAAAAAAAAAGAACATTTAATTCGGTATTATGCGTACAAAGAGCGAAAGCCTCAAACAAATATTTTGGCTCCAGCATCCAGCTACATAGAAAATAAAATACCAGCAAATGGGCAGCTTTTAACTGTTATACATATTAGTAACAACTGCAATGAGTAAGTATTTGCGTGAAGTATGAGCGTTTTGCTCATAGTTTTGGCGCGCCGGCCCCGCCCACATCGCCTTTCTAACCTCTTTTAAATGTTCTGTGCCCTAACCCGTCTATAAACAGTGAATAACTATGGGGTGCTTTATATGATATTTATAAATTACAATAATAAAATAATTCCAATTTTCTGAGGAGCACGTATAGCATATGACGTATTTATACCGTAGTTTTGTCCGCTGTATTACGATATGTATTGATTGCGTTGAGTGAGGTTCCATTTGCTAAAAGCTGTTGCATTTAAACACTCAGTTCATACGCAGGGTTGCCAATTTTAATCGGGTGTAATTTTCAATCAAATCTAATTATTTTTGATCGCAACACAACATAACAGAAATGGAATTTGATTAATTGGTTGATGATTATACCTATTTGTTTTTTTTTGGTATTTGATTTTTATCTTTATTATTTGTTGAAACTAGAACGTATTTTTGTGTATGTATATGTGTATAAGTAAGTGTAGGCAAGTTTCCTCACATTTTTTATCATTTATCTTTCAAAAGTAAGAGAAAAGCTTGTTTAATAAAGTGACGTGAAGCTACTCATACCAATTAGATTTTCGCGCTAATAAAAAATGTTTTAAAATTTTCCGCCGAAAAAAACGCCCTATCTGCTCGAAGACACTTTTCGTCACTGCATCTGTACACTGATTTTGTAAAACATGCCAATTTAAGAAAGAAGCAAACATGGCAGTTTTTTCCGAGATCAAAGAAAATTTTCCTTTTCCTTTAAAAATATAAAATAGACAAGAGATGAGATGCATTGTTTCATTGGTAAGTTGCATCCGTGAAAGCCCTATCAAACTCGTCCGTGGGTTTACATATTCGCTGCAAAATATGTCCTCCGTGCGTACCTACACGGTGCGCAAACGCATGTGTGTGCGTGGGAGCCCGGTATGTGTTTGTGTTTGTGTGTGTCGGTATTTATCCTACATTAGCATGCATCCGTTCCATTGATCCGACCTCTTTGTTACTGACATGCATCGGTGTCCAAAATTACTGTAACCACTTTGTGAAATTTTATAACAATATTTTTGTTGGTTGCTTTTTCCAGTTTTCGAAAGCTCCACTGGCTGAAAAGCTGAAGGATTTCGTTCCTATTTGCGTTTATTTCTCGATGAAGTAAATTGATTTTTTAAGGTTGTTTTCTTATCCTCTACATCACAAAAAATAAAATATTCACTTAACTATTAGTCTATCGTATCGTAACCATATTTTCCGTATAAAAGGGCAAATTTATATGCGTAAGGTAACCTAACCTAATCATAGCGTTATTACTGTTGTATGAGAAAATATTTCTAGTCGGAGAAAAAAGTAAGTATTTTTCTTATCGAAGTTTTCATACCCCAAGGTTGATTGGAAGAGATTGCTAGCATATAAATAAGGCTTTCTGTTGCCTTCTCTACCATTAATTCAGTGTAACATGACTTTTTGACCAACCCGCACTGGGCCAGCGTGGTTGACTAAGGCCTGATATCAGGGTAGACTCGAGCCCCTCGGTGGGGACATATATTTGAGCTGTTAATGATGAACATGACTTTTTATGTTTCCGTAATATTTTCCTAGGTGTCAATAAAGTCAATTTGTAAGTATTTGTAAAACACCAAAATATTCAAGATTATTTTATTCATTGTAGGTAGGCTCACAGAACACTTTTAATGACGTCATTTCAGAAGTTAAAAGCTTTGCTCGTCTCAAACGAATGTACAAGTCTAAGCAATAAAAAAGAGATCAAATAATCTAATAGAGGCGTTGCGATTTCAGTTTGAACCAACATAACATGTAATTAGGCACTTTAGTCTCTGAATTATTTAAGCACTCTAAAAAAGCAAATACAGTGTCTGTAGCAAACTCGTTTGGAATAATATCTCTAGTAAATAATCAGTTCTCTAACGAACGTAAAAGTCTACGAAGATCGCGCCGCTTGGAAATTAGTGCTGTGAAAATAACGACTTCTAAAAAGGACGGGACGTTCTTAAGACAATTGAAAATAATGTAATATAAATTATTGTATCGGTAAATATAGCAGATTTACATGAGTTTGTAGACTGATATAATTACAGAAAATAATACAAAATTTCTCGGCTGGTACAAAAATGTTGAAAATGTCCTTGTGGAGGCAAAGGGAAGATCTTCCGCCGGGCATGGTGGTGAGCCCGGGGACCGCGGTCCTACTGTACTCTTATTTGTTCAATGTCTTGCGAAAACTCTGATAGCGTGTTTCAGGCATCGGCTTCTAATTGGTCGCTCTTCTAATGACGTAGTATGTGGCGCGCCGCCACATCCTATTTTGGGGGGAGAAGCGCCTTCTTCCGCATAATCGCACGACTGGATCCGCGTAATATCTACCTTTTATCTCAATGTTTAAGAAACCCAAACCACAGAATAAATAATAGTACAGTAAGCTGATGAATGAGGTGACCCCCCCGAGGCGCCGTTAAGCGCCATCTATCGCTACAAAGGGGCAGAAAATAACGAACTAATGGCTAATAAAACTTCACCAGTGTAGTTAAGAATGTGTTGACTTATTTCAACGGTCTCTCTAAGTTACAGCGTGGCGAAAGTAGCGTGGCGTGTCGGCGGGGGGGTCACCTCATTCGTCAGCTTACTGTACTAGCCCAAACTGTGCCCGTTATGTATATTATGCTTATAATTAAAAAAAATGTATTTTAGGACAATTCGTGAATATCCCGCGAAAGGCTCCTGCCTACTCTATTGAGGCTGACCACTGTGTACTCGTATTAAGTATAACCCGGCGGATTTAAGGCAGTGCTTTCCTTATGGAGTTTGCATGCAGTTTCCTTAGAACTGCATTTGTTGGGGTAGTACCATCTGAGTGTGGGTTTATGACAACATGTAACCTGTGCTGCGCCAAAGGCATCCTGCCGTAAGTTACTTTTGTTTGTAAGCGTTGAATTGAAACTATAGGCTATTTGGATTTCTCACATTAAATTTTATTTAAAATCTACGAAAAACTTTTAAGCGGATGTCTCTTGGACTGAATATTTAAGGTCATTTATTTGTATATTAACACATTTCAAAAACATCCGCTTATATTATAATTTGAGTTGCATTTATGTAACAAGAATTTTCCCAAAATAAAAAAAAGATTCATAATCATAAAGCGACAGCTGAAGGAATTAATTAATAATGTAGAAATATTTATTAACATAGAGCAAAACAACATCATTTAGATACCTACTTAATTTATAGACATTTGAAAAAATGATGCTACTCGTATGTACCTATATAGATTGGTTAATATTTTTCTATTAATTTAGTCACTAAGAAAATTCACACCCAATTTAATTTAGCTGAAAATTACCGTAAAAGTCTATCAACGACCATTTACTTAATCTACCTTTAAACGTGAACAAACTAATCAACAAAAATGGCCCGCGAAGGATAAAAACAATCAATAAACTAACGCTTCAATTCAGTTAATTGGATCCATCGACCCTAGCAATAAAGCACCAGACATACACCAACAATATACGCCCACACATAGAAAGAAAACCTTTAGTGTATCGACTCGATATACTAAAACATCGCAAATTTTCCCTTATCCTGTACGAAGCGTATACCGATTAAATGAGGTGCTCGCGTTTCTCCAGATAGCCAGAGTCTGTTTCTTTCTGTCTTAGGAGGAAGGCTATCTTCTTTCTCGTTCTGTCCTGTTTGCAGCCTCATCTTGCCGCCACCTAGCCGTCGCCTTCCAGTCACATATTTTATTTGTGGAGCCTTCCTGCATCCCGAGTGGGTAAAGCTTTCTATACACTACACTTATTTTATCCACATTAATGTAAGTACTTTTATCCTTAGATTCCATAGAAATTAGTCCAAAAATGACATAAAGAAGACAGTGATCGATCACAAACTCGTAAATTTGTCAGACTAGGTGATACTGATCTGGACGTTGAGGGAAGTGGGTGTTCACGGAATTAGACGTTCGGTGCCGGATTGCTTCAAACAAGCACTAAGTATAGTAGAAAAATCGTTCACGCAATCCGTCTTCTGTGCTTTGATAACTAACTAAAAAAATAAATGAATAAATGTTGTTTGAATAAATGTTTCTTATTCTTATTCTTATTCTTAACTAACTAACTTTTCCCTAGAAAATTACTTGTACATATTTGAAATCTGCCCTAGGCGGAATCTGACCTTCATCGCAGAATTAATTTCATTTAACTACTGGAACTTACGCAAAAAAAATGTACAGCGTCTGTTTCTTATTTTTGTAAGTGTTTATATCATAAAATCTGTGGTCAAATTGAATCGTTTAATGTTCCAATAAACCTTTATACTGCACTAATATTTCCTAGACATAACTATTTATTCACTCGATTTATGAGGAGAACGGTACTTATATTTATTATTTAGCACTGCGTAAATCTAAGAAGTCGTATAGTGAAAAGGCATATTTAGTTCTCACCATGTCTCAGCCCGACTCGGGACCGCCAATAACATCACCCACACACTCACAGACGCAATAATCGTACCTGATTTTATGCTTATTGCCAAGGTGCAGAACAGTAAAGTGATACTAGGTTTATGAACCTGCACAAGAATAACACTTTGATTATGTCCTCACAGACATATCCGTCGGCGTCGGTGATACCCTTAACCTTAAGCTGTGTAAAATTGGTTAAGAGCTTAAAGATGGCATCAACGCTGCCATGTCTACCGTTGACATCATTTAGATACTTTTCTTCAAGATAATCATAATCAAAAAAAACAAACTCAATAGTTACTATCTACTGCCTAGACCTAAGCATCTCTTTAAATGGGAAGGTGTAGCCAATATCCGCTCGCTAGCCAGGTTCCTTATTATTAAGAACTACTATATAATAATATTTTGTGGTTACACCGGTGAACGCTGCTGCTGCTGCTTATTCCCTGTACACGACAGAATGGGTGAGTTCGAAAACCATACGGCAAGCGTAAAGCTCCGCCTCCGTTAACAGTTTTTGCCTTGGGAATGAGAAATTGTCCCGCTGTAGTCTATTTCCTTAATAGTAGTAGGGTAGTCTATGTCCTTACTTAAGGTCTAGGTA
Source organism: Teleiodes luculella (assembly GCA_948473455.1). Lineage (NCBI taxonomy): Eukaryota > Metazoa > Arthropoda > Insecta > Lepidoptera > Gelechiidae > Teleiodes > Teleiodes luculella. The sequence goes on from OX419589.1 coordinate 14,891,817, forward strand.
TCTATTCTATCTTTGTAATAGCCTCCATGGTCACTCGACCACCTTCGACCACTTGGTCAATGGGCTCGCCTGACGTTACGGAGGTTCCGGGTTCGAATCCCGGTGGGGAACTTGTCCAACTCACTCTGTGAGACTACTTTCCCCAGTTTGGTTAGGACATTGCAGGCTGAATCACCTGATTGTCCGAAAAGAAAGATGATTCCGTACTTCGGAAAGCACGTAAAGCCGTTGATCCCGGTTATGATCTGCGGATTAGTCGTTACAAGAGCCATGTCAAAAGCCTTAGGCGGCTCAATAATTCTCACACCAGGGTTTGTGAGGTAGGTTAACCTTGAAACCCACACGAAAAGCAAAGCATTCATCATTCAGCATACATCTTTGTGCCAAGTTTCGTTAAAATAGTTTCAGTAGTTTCGGAGTCTATTCAATGCAAACATTCAAATCTTTCCTCTTTATAATATTGGGTACCTACCTATAGAATGGATAACTAAATCGACGGATAGTCTAACGTTAACAATCACTGAGCTTCAAGCGGTGGGGACTGGGGACCTTCAGAGGGGTGGGAAATCAGCACGCTTCGCTCTACAGTAATGATGCTATAGCGGTAAATTCTTTACGAGCAATGATATGTGTATATGCAATAGAGTCCAAAGTCGAAAGAAATGAAGCTGAAGCCGAATAAACTGAAGGTCGTACATATTATACATATTATGTTATATATTATGCTAAACAAATACAGCAAGAATAAGTTGCGATGAATGAATTCCTTTGAAACGCGCAACCTTTTTGTGAAGTATAACGAACTAAGTACTAAAAAAGATTTTTTTATGAAAAAATATAAAGAATAACAGAGAAAATTAATTAATAAATAAAAATATAATGACTAGGATAAATGAAATTCTAATTAAATTTTATAAATTGTCTAAAAGCCAAAACATTAAACTGCAATTTAGATCATGCTTCGGCCAAAGGTGATTTAAGCTGAATCGTTAGGTCTCTACAACTTGCTCCCGCGCCGCCCCAGAAGGATTTTAATAATACCCTTTTGAAATACTGAGTTTTAACTGCTATATAAATTAAGTGTTAATTTCTGGTTTATCTTAAGCCTTATCATATGTTTACAATTTATTTGCAATTTGTTATAGATTTGTCAATAAATTCTGTTTATTTTATGGTTTAACAGCAAATTGATTAATTGTCATAAATGTTAGTGGTATTTGAGCTGGGGGGTCAATTTGATAACTCAGACAGAAATCAGCAAGAAATTGAACATCCGAAAATCATTGTAAAGTACCGGGTCTTTTGAACGGCCTTTGCTTGTAGGTAGCACAGGTTTTCTTGTGAAAGACTTTGATTCAGCACTAAACGTTTAATGTTAGATGATGACTAAGAAATAGGTATCAAGAATTTGTTTTGTCTTTCCTAATATTGTTCCAAAATGTGCGTCATAACAATGATGCTCAGGTGTTTGACCCGGACAAACCGCGGCCTGATTCATGGTGCAAAAAACAAGCCCAAGTTCAAACGTACGCGTAATTACCTGAACGGTACACGTCTGCATATTTTAGCATTTTGGATCAAAGTTTATCGATCGTGGAGCTAGAAGAGAAAATTGTGATATCAAAAACTAAATGTTAAGTTTTGCCTTCACTTTTTTGTTTTACTTTATTAACTTTTCGTTTAGCTCGTTGTGCAACTTTCTTATCATCCTCGAAATACTAAACTACCCTATCTGAAGATGGGATCTGGGTTTGGGAGAACCCAAATTCATTGACACTCTCTCTTTACAGTTGGATCAAGTCATGTTAAGTCTTGTCCAGTCAGTCAACTGAACTTAAGTTATTTTTTGGAAAACACGGTGTAACCAGTAATTGATAAATACAATACCTACATGTCTTGCTCCAAATAAAGTCCATGATTTTGTCCACAACCTTTCACATGAACATTTAAATTTCCAGGACTCCATAAAGTCATCTTACAAGAAGACGAAGAACAATGATTGTCGCGTCCGAGTTTTACGATGCACGGCAATGAATTACGTGCGCTCCGACGCATCATTCGCGGCGTTTTTACGCGGTCTTTGCGCGTACTCCATTAATTTACACACAGATTCCGAAGAGCTTAAAGCACATAGCTTTGCGATGAGTATTGCGAGCTTCGAAACATTGTTGCTTATGACAAGTGAAAGGAGAGTTAAAGAAAATGGTCGGGTCATTACAGAATAGTGGTGAAATTGTTGACAGCCATGGAAAATGTTTGTGCGAATTACTGAAAGTAAGTAAAGACGCTGGTCTAAAGTTACCGGAATCCCCTTTATCCTTTGACTTAAAATTATAAACTAGACCCAACTCAATTATTTAGAAGCAACAGCAGGCAAACATAGAAAACGGGCAGCAGCACCAACAAAATAACGATTCAAAATGCCCTAACCTCCTAAACAGGATCCAATAATACTTGGCACAGACTAAGTTCTACAAGATCGAAGTGACCAGGAAGGGCTGTTAGTAAGAACTCTAAGAATCCGAGACAAAGGAGCGAGACCGTAGACGCGTTCCTGCATTTAAATAAATAAACTTACCCACTTAGCTAGCCGCGGAGCGTAAGCGTATGACCACGAGTGATGATCTATACGCAGATGCGGCAATTTATAAATAGAATGGAGTAGTAGCATTAACAGATCTATAACTGCCAGAATGCTGCATTTCTCAATTGACCAATCGACAAATTTTACACATGGCTGGGCATATAAAATGACCATTGGAAAGGAATACTAAGAGTAGGTATTATGTATAAAAATCTCTCGCAGCTTGAAGCTGGTGGTAGATGATGATATTGACATGCAGTACCTATACAATTTTAAACATCATTTTACAGTAATCTTCATGTGGCAAAGCAAGTAGTCGTAAGTAATAAAGATATTTAAAAAATAACCTGACTATATTTATAATCCTTCGCTGCATACCTAAAAGAGTGCGGTTGACAATGTATAATTCTTTGGTAAAATCGCATCTCATTTACTTGATTGAAATATGGGGCGCTACCAGTAAATCTAATCTAATCGACTTACAGGTGATGCAAAATAAACTAGTCAAAATGCTATTCCATTATCCCTATTTAACACCAACGGCTAAATTATACAGCGAAACCCAACTTATGAACATCAAACAGCTACATGCCTTTCACACATGCATACTCACTAAAAAGATATTAACTAAATCTATCCAAACATCAATCACACTCACTCAAACTAAGAATGTGTCTAAACGCAGCACAAGAAGAGCAAGTTTTATTATATTACCCAAGATTAGAACAAATTACGGAAGGCGCATGTTTACGTATAGCGGGGCACAAATCTATAACAATCTACCGTCTGAACTTAAAAAAATTGAATCGTTTGGTGAATTTAAACGTAAATTATTCAAACATATTTCATTGAATTGTTAACTGACCTAGATTTGCTATTAGAGAGGTGGTTTGCGTTTTCGTGACGTCTATAATTGTTTAGTCTCATTCTTTTATGTTATTGTTTGTGCGAACGACATTGTCCTGTTCTACCTACATAATTTCCTGTTCTCATGTAAGTGACTTATATTTGTCTTTTTATGAGAATAAATATCTTTAAACCGAATCCTTTAGGCGAGCTTGGTGGCACGTCATATTCTTTGTACGTAATTTTCTAGGTTAGTCATATTCTAGGTAGGGCAACTTCGAGAAACGTCATTTGATTCCTCTTTTACTGTGATAAGAATCAGACATCACAACACAACAGAGAAAACTGGCTGGTTCTGACACTTACCTCCTTCATCTGGTATCTTAGTTGAGTGTTCTGCAGCTGGAATATCGTCGCCAGTGGTCCGTGAGAATGCGATCGCCGATACACAGCCGCTAACTGTTCCCGACTGCACACATTTGATGGTCGGTTTGCTAAACCGCGTGAGGTTAGAAGAATCTAGACGTCAGATTCTGTCGTGTCATATCATAACCAAAAGGGCGCATATTGACAAATTAGGTAACAGCTCAGTTATACTGTTAAAAAAATTGAGTGAAACGATGTCTTTTACTAATTTTGTGCAAATCTATCAGATGTGCCCATTTAGGTTAGGTCGGCAGGATTATTCAATTAAGTTTCAGTCTCGGACCTTGTAGAATTAAACGTATGTACTGGGTCATGCAAGCATATTAAGCATTTGACTGTTAAATTAATTTATCCCTTATATTATTACATCTGTGTGTACGCTGCTTTAGGATTCCATGCCTCAAAAAGTATAGAAGGAACTCTTACAAGATCACTTGTATGTCTGTCCGTCCGTCTGTCTCTGCCAGCCAAGCCAATATCCTCCGAGACCATTTATTGTATTAACTTCAAAACTTATAGTAAATGTTAACAACAAAATAGCTCACACAACTAGTACTTATCACCTGGCTATACACGAGCGACCCGACAAATTGTGCAAAAGGGAAATCAAATCACTTTACAACACAGATGAGAACTACGCACTTTCAGATTAGCTAACTTCGCAATCTAGTGAACCTCTAGTAATAGGAAATTGTAGGGACTCTCTCCTAACGTATGGTGAAAGCCGTTGCATAAGTATGGAGTAACGCAATATTTACCGCAAATCATGGAGTCGATATGCCCTGCTAATATTAGTGCTTAGCGCTTCCGGACTTGATTTGTACCTAAGCTACTTATCGAGAGCTATCTGCTTAAAGACTGCTGCAGTTTTCCCGTAGTTTTGGAAACATCGTGCTAGTTTATCAAGCAAAAAAGTTCTGATAGGTAGGTAGTGAAGATTTATACGCAAAATAGGCGCGTTTGACGTCGAGTTGCGGATAATAGCCCGATGAACTAACTAACTAACTAACTAGTGAAGATTTTGAATTTGATATTCTTCTTCTTCTTCTGGTTCCTCTCCACTATTGGATATTGCGAATGTAAATATACTACTAACTTTTGATCAACCAAACGAAATTTTACTATTACGAAATACAACACCGAATTAATACTGAATGCATCATAAAGAACATTTTAAGCTAAAGATAAACAAGAATATTTTTGCGAAGCTAAACATCAAGTTGCATTTTAACCTTGCAAATCTTGGAACATTTAACCTCTAAAAACACAGAATGATGATTTCGACAATGCATGCACGAAAGGCAAGCAAGGGGACCGATGTTATTATTATACCACGCGTAAGTTGTGATGTGACTCAATGGCCGCGACGTTGGGACGGGTGCTTCTGAGAAAACCTTTTGTTGCTGCATATCATTCTCATTGCCCAATAAGACAAATTTTGGGTGCTCATACACAGAGCTTTTGAAACGTCACAATTATAAAGCTAGTTACAGTTGTTTTAAAAGAAGATATTTTCCAATGGAATTGATTAAATTGAGTCATTATATTCAATCGAAAGATTTCCAATGTTGGTTCTACACAACCACTTCACGGAAGTGTTATCAGATCTCTTAAAGAAGATTTATATCTATTTTTCTTTATATAATTATGTTCATATTTACATACATAAAGTTACGCTCTTTTCACTAACATGGTGAGCAGAGTGAGACTTGAAAGAGTTCAAAGAATTTATATTTCAACTTTTGGATATTACATCACTAGTACAAAACATTATTATTATCTTTTCTGGCGAGTTCAAAAACTTGGCTGTCTTCTGTGGAGAAGAAGAACTTACAATTTCATATATCCAAATTCCGCTAATTAGATAGATAGCATTACATTATTTCTGTGCACTGTATATTTTGGTGTCAATAAAGAATTGTATTGTATTACTTAAAACACACACGCACGATTGATAGATATCAATCGTCAATTGGTATCAGTCAGCTTCATGAATCGGTATCTGTTTTAACTGGTGAGGATTTAAGCTAGTTGGCTTTGCAGCAATTATAAAAACGCAAGAAGTAGCAGTAAAATCGTCGACTGTTAAAGCTGTCTATGCAAAAGCCTCAAGCCGGCGGCGGTCTCACGTCCGCTCCACAGGTAATGTACTTAATGACACAAAACGACAACGCCAGCGCATAGCTCACACACATCACATACGCACTCGGACGAATTGAAACAAGTTTTACATACACGGTTGATTGAAAAACGAAACATGCAGCTATTCTGTTAGAAAAAGCGTCGATGGACTTTGATTTTGCTTCAAAACTGCCTTGCCCATCACTCGGTAGTATTTGATACTGAATTGAGAAATGCCTGGACATGTCTAACAAATAGCCGGACGATAATAGATGACGGCAAGTTTGACTTTTGGATCAAACAGGTCGAACTAGATTGTTTAGATGAGAGGAATGTGTGGTCAAACTTAACACATTGAGTAATATGAACATTATTATTTCAAAATTTATTTATTTATTTTAGGCTCCCTCAGAACACTGACGACATATAAGAAGCTAAAAAGCTTTGCTTAAACCAAGACCGGCTCTCGTGTCAAACGAATGTACAAGTCGAAGCAATAAAAATGAGATCAAACAATCTAAAAGAGGCGATGCGCTATCAGTCTGAACCTAACTTGCAGGTTCCTGCAATGTGTATTTATTCATCTATTGACATGAAATCATGCTGGAAAGATGAGCACTGATATCTCTATCCATAGTCGCCTCACAGCACAAATTAAAGTTATTTTATAACAAAATGAATGGGCACAGTATCTGGTACTTTGCTGCGAAAGGCCCTTATAAGAGAAAATAGTCCAATCTTTGTGTTTTACTATCTTCAATCAATCAAAAAAAAAAATCATTATTTACATCCTCAATAAATCGATCACTATTACTTTCTTGATACACGTTATTTTTACCGAGATAAATGAAGCCTTTAGCAAGAAGTTCAAGATCTTTCATTGCATCTATATTTTTGCAGCAAGTGTAATTATGATGTTAGTTAATGCGTTCAGCCTCGCGATATAATTATTCCGAACCCATAAAAATCGTATCAATACGATTGTAATGAAAAGGTAAAACAAAGTCACGGGGCTGCGTAGGAGTATTCAGACTGTTGGCTAATAAGGCGCTTTTCAAAACATGTGTTCTGCTAAGCTTTTGATACATTGCCTGCTAAGGTGTCTGTTTTATAATAAATTTAGGTTGCCTGGTAGATATTGTTGATACCCTAGCAATATGACCACCTGTTGGACTAACTTTATGTTCTGTAAAATTATTTTATTTTCTCTTCTAGGTATTAATAAAGATTTTGTACTATATTGTAATAAAATAAAACTCTGCAGCAGATTAAAATTTTGCAGCAGAATAAGGATATCAGATTCAATAAGAACGCTCGTTTTAGATGCTTAACTAGGAGAAAACTAGCTAAAGAATATGCTACTGCTGAATGTTCTATATATCAGCAATTTATATTTATTGCACAAAAATATATTTACTTTTTTAACGACTAAGATTTTATGACTAGTTACTATGTAAATAAAGTCTTCAAGGGTCAATCCTTAAAACAATACCCACACGCTTGTTATATTCCTTCTCTAACCCCTGCAATGTACTTGAAAGTCTATATTCACCAATCACATGTGTACGTACGTGTGTTCATACTACAGAGTGCTTAATTAACAACATTATATAGATCTGCCAATACTTACAACGTGGGCACCAAACTCAAGGCTGCAGCCATATTTGGTAAAATGCTGGCTTAGTCTGAGCGACAGCCGACAGACATGATCTTGTTATAAACTCGATTCTATAGTCCCGCCGTCACAGAAGTCCAGTCACAAAAAAAATTGGTTTTATAAGTATTTCATTGTTTTATAAGTTTGTCTGTTTGTACGGGCTAATCTCCGAAACCGTTCGACCGATTTGAATGAAATTTTGCGTGGTGGTACCTTTTTGCATGGTGGGCACCAGATCCAAGACTGCCGCTATATCGTTGTAAGATGTAAGGAAAATATTTTTATGGATGGACTGACGACCTGAAAAAGGTGGCTGGCGGTGGCTGGATGAGAACAGCGGTAGATCGTGTAGTGTGGCGCACACTTTGGGAGGCCTATGTCCAGCAGTGAACTGCTACGGGCTGATATGATAATGGTACCTTATATCCCCGGTCAATAGTTATCTTAGACACTTTTAACCCTGGAACTGCCTGGCTAGATTAAATAGTTCCCGGGGAATAGTTAAAAATTACAACGGAAAAGTCGGAAGACAATGCGAGCGTAGCCGCGGGCAGACAGCTAGTTTAACATTAGTAATTAAATCGTCACAGCAAAAACATAATATTGAACCTAGGAACACAAATTTACATCCGTCCCAATCAACATTTCCACTGTCCATATAAAACCATGAAGCGACGCCGATTGGACAAGCGTAGGTGGAAGCTAAACTTAACGAACCACATTGTCTTATTACTTTAAATGGAAAAGTCGGTTTTTTCTTATGACTGTAATTTAAACCCACCATAGTCTTGACGACAAAACTCCACTTCAAGACCCATTGCTGCTCTTGCAAACAAATCAAAGACTTGCATGTGTAATAAAGGGCAATGTATGTCGATAATTTTCGGGTACCTAGTGTACATACACTACATAGGCTTTCCATGTTGGACGTATGTAAATAGTTGTGTAGGAGGATGGTTTCCGCTATCCCATAATGTAGGTAGCTGATTTTACGTTAAGTTGAGCTTTTGTTTTGACGTGTAAGTAGGTAGTCAATGCTACTATATGACTTCAATATATTATTGATTGTTCTAGTTGAATAAAAGATTGAAGGAAAGAGCTTTTTCAGTAGGTAACTTTCCTTATTCAGAATACATGACGTACTTTCAGTATTTACTAAGCCGGCACTTTCACTCTGTATATGACTTGATAGATAACTTTGTATGTGTTATGGACCAACTAATAAATTGGGTATTTTTCATAATGTCCAGGCATTATCCATAGTGTCGGAGTGTCCATCACCTTTCGGGCAGAATAATACAAACATATTTATATAATTATGTTTATTATGTTAATATGTACTATGTGCTACTAAAAACTAGGTTTAGATTTAGGTTAGGTTCAGGTGATCACTTGCCTGTACTATCAGAAGTAGGGGTGCCCTGAACTCCCGCTCTCGCTACGCTTGCACTCGCCTGGTGAATAAAATATTGAACATAAAATTAAAAGCAATAATTATACAATGTAGAAATTAACTAATATACATTTATTAGAACGACTGCTTTATTATCAAATTGTCCAATCATCACGTAGCAATATAATAATGACCGGGTAACATGATGAATATAATGAAGTTTAAATAGTAATCAATCACTTTGCCCAATATAGCAGGACAGGTAACCTATCACATTTTCGAAAAACTGAAAACCGAATTTCAATATTCCGTAAACGATTCATACATTTTTCGATTTCCATTGTATGACTTGACATATTTTTAAATCACCACAATAACACTTTACAGAATTATTCTTTTTCCGCACAACGTTATTCCGTTTTACGATTAATCTTTTTTACTAAATACCGTAATCTCACTTGGTCTTTTTTTAAACGCTAGAATTTTGTTTGTTGTGTTATTTTTATTATTCCGAAGTAACAATTATTATTTTTTATAATTACGACACATAATGTTTTTGGAGTTCGGGGCACCCCGACATCTGTCGGTTAGGTTAGAAGGGTGTGGCGGGCGTGGTGGGCGAGCAAAGCGAGCCCACCTCGCCCACCATACCCTTCTGTTAGGTTTGACATGTATGCATGCCTGCTTGTGCTTGGTTGCATGCATGCTTGCTTGCTTGCTTGCTAGATTGCTTGCTTGCATGCATGCTTGCTTGCATGCATGCTTGATGGAGTACAGAATGTAAAATGGAGAAATTAAATTTGACCTTGCAATATAATGGTTCAATTGAGCTATCGCACATGTAAAAAAATGGTTAACGTTGTCATGGATTTTCGGTATACCGGTAAATAGTTTAGCGGAAATTTGAAACATCGGTGAACAAGTAAAAAGGTAAATTAAAACGCGGAAACATGATACAATGGAAAATGTTATTTCGGATAATAAATAAATTTTCTAACTGATAAATGTCAAAAAGTTAGCGGAATAACAATATTCGGAACAAAAAATATCGGAAATACAATAGGTAACCAGCTGGACATTATGAATAATGCCCGAGCATTGCTAATAATGCCCATGCTAATCACTTGACCCCATATACATACATATCAACTAGGCTTCGTGTGTGAGATATTAATTCGTATCATGAGTTTGTCTCACTCACTCGGTAGTTATAAACTTCTGTCTGACACGCATACAAATGAGCCTATGATGACTTCATAATTACAGAATTAACTGCAACAGGCACTTTATAATTAAATTTATTTATCTTAGTTTAGTTTTTCCACACGATAGCACACTAAAATTTGTTTTAATAAAGAATCTAAAACGCAGAAAGCGGTTATTCCCGTTGTCCCCCACGGAGTCGTCCCCCGCGGGGGACAATGGGATGTTTTTTTCCCGTTGTCCCCCAGGCTCTACCGCATTTTGTCTGCATTCGAACAGCAAAAACAATATACTCGTATAGGTATATATCGAGCGGGATATGTAGAAATAATGTTAAAATTGTCTACAAATAAACCTATAGTCTATAAACCACGACAGATTATAGACAGGAAAGGACCGGACCTTTCGCAGCAAAATGCCAGAAATGCATTTGGCCAATAAAGAGTTTGTCAGTCAAAACCTAGAAAACGGCACCTCTATGGCCTGCGTGTAAAAAGTGTCTCGCGATAAAAATTGTCCTATAAGTATTCTTCTCCGTAATACTATCCATCACTCTACCCACTTTTGTCGCAATTCATTCAATGGTTTAGGCTTTAATGTACCGGACAAACAAGCAATCATTTATATTATTAGAAGAATTCATTTTAAAAAGTTTTTTTTAGTCAGGCTCTATTTGTGTACCATCATGTGATCAGTTAAGGATCTTGGCTTGTATGCATGTCAGTATGTAACGTATTAATTGCTTTAATTTTATCGTCATTGGTACGATCCTTGCAATTAACTTTTGAAATTATTGCCGATGTAAAATTAACCTCTTCCTCCACTGATTCGTAATCCTTGGTACTATTATATTTTGAACTTGTTAATTTATTCATCATTAGCTCATTAATCATTATATTATGTCCCCACAGTTTTTTTCTTTTTGTATTGTTTTTATTGTAATTTCTGAATTTCTTCTCAGAAGTGTGCAGGTTTCCTCACAATGTTCTCTTTCATCGTAAGACCGCCAAATCATCATCATCATCTCAGCCGCAAGACGTCCACTGCTGGACAAAGGCCTCCCCCAAGGATCTCCACAATGATCGGTCCTGCGCTGCCTGCATCCAGCGACCGTCGAATAAACGTACATAATTTATGTCTGTCGTAGATATTTGAGAATCGAAATCACATTGGTACAGGCCCAGGCTTGAACCTGGTCCTTCCGAATGGCAGACAACGGTTCACTGGGCCACTGACGCTCACACAGCCGTAAGTACACCAAAATCATTAGCCTACCAAGGGCATGTTTTGAAACACCATTCAATTTTCCATACGGAGTGTAAACTGATATATACCTAATGAGCTGGGAACCAGAGGTGATCGCCGACCGGCCATTGTCCGAGTAGGCGCCTTCCGCTACAACCGACGAACTTCCTAAGACCCCTAGTTTTGCATTCTATACATACAAATCAGACGCAAAATACGGAACCTCAGATGCCACGGTAAAATGGTTGGTTACATGTATTAGTGTAGGAAAGTATTGAAAGGCGGAACGATGCTATTGAAAAATGGAAAACGTCTACTGTATGTAAATGTAGCGATGTAGGACTTGTAGGGTAATTAAATTTAGTGCCGTGTGTTGGGTAAGAGAATGTAAAGTTAGAACTAAATAGATTGATGTTCACTTACATACTCGTAATTCGATGAGGATAAAATTGATGCAATTTAAATAGAAAATTTCATTGAATTGGTAAAAAGTGATGAAGTTTATAAATTTATGCCTGGTCACCCTAATTTATGACATGTTCGATCCCCATGGTGGTGAAGTATTGGTGGGCAGCTCCTTCTTCTCGTACTTCTTTGAGTGGTAGATGATAATTTCTACGGGTTGTGAGATGACCGACATCGATGGCTATATCCGTCGTCAGGACTCACGGCTTTACGTGCTTTCTGAAGCTCGAAACAGCTAATCCTGGTGACGCAGATACATAATCTTCAAGGCATCAAAATATCGTAAGATAGCCAATAGGCCACCTACTTAGTTTCTTGAATTGTATTAATAAATATTTTAATCAATTATATGAAAACTTGCGTGGGAAAATGAAACACACACCAACGAGACGCCACCATACATCGCATCCGCTTCGTCGTGAACAATCGCTTGCGCATGATACAACACTGTAGGTACTTACTCAATTATATTGTCACTAGTAGTTAAAGAATATCATATCATACCCACATTGTTTGAAATTAAACATAATCACTACATAGTATAAAAACAAAGTCGCTCTCTCTGTACCTATCCTAAAACTACGCAACGTATTTTGATGCGGTTTTTATAATAGATAGAGTGATTCAGGAGGAAGGTTTGTATGAATAATACGTGCATAATATACTTAAGAATAACACACAATAACTATTTTCCCGTGCGAAGCCGGGGCGGGCTAGTAGCGAATAATGTATACCTACACTATTATTATGACTGAATAGTAAGTAAATACCAAAAAAGGTAAACTTTAACATTGAAGTGATGAAAATGCAATTTTGACTAAGTTACATTGTAAGACCATTTTAAAATATAATTAAAGTAACGAAGAGAATATAAATGTTACTATTATTTACTTTCAATTCAATGGGAACAGCATAGTAAGCATTTACCTATGGGGCTATGAGCGCAAAATTAAAAATAATCAGTGACAGTACTCAACTTAAAAGTAGAGCAAAGAAGATGCTTACTATCACATTCCAGAACAGAATTGCTCAAGATGTTGTTGTTAATAACGAGACGAAACTCACTAAGTCTATAAAGGCAGAGTAATTTGGACTGGATACAGATTTTAGTCGAAAAAGTTTTGAGAGAATTGTTTCCATGTCTTTCAACCGAAACATCATTTTATTAAATATCCTATCCCACATAAACATACCAATAGCTACCACAATCAACAATTTATCTATCTAAAACAGTTTTACTCAGTTCACTGCTAACAAACCAAAGCACAATGGCTTAAAGAAGGAAATCCTCGCTCCACTGACTAGAATAATTTGCCAAGAAACACAGTTGCACATGAAGATCGTGATTTACTATGCAAATTTAACTTACTATTGTAACTGTGAGATTAACTTCTCTCTAATGTGTTTTGGGAATGAAAGAAATCGTTCCATAATTGCTACAAACACAATGAAAGAAAACTAAACTGAGTACAATGCAAAGAATCATAAGCCAAAAGTTATTTGCAATAACGATTTATTCTACAAGCAAAAGAAAACAATTAAAGAAAGGCTATTGCGATACGACAAAAATACCAGGATTTGTGAGGAAATGAAGAAATGTATGATGTGAATATATTTCATGATTTAGATGAAATAAAATATACTCGTAGCCGCAGTCAAAAAACTATTCATAAAAATACTGTATTGAATATTGAAAACAAAACTAACCAGCAAAGATTAGACTAACCTATTGTAAGCAAAAGTAGGGACTACTATTTGGTATTCTGTGGCAAAAGTTTACTTAACCGTAAGTTTAAAAAGAAGAGATTACGAAATAAAGGTTTGAAACAACCTCTGTTGCCATTGCCATACATCCACTACCTAATGACGTAAGTAACTAAGTAAATGCAAAACAATGTATGGCTGACCACAACAACTTAGCCCATTGTAGATATTAATATTCCTCTCAAGCCTCACTCAGTAAACACAATAATTACACACACAATAGCAATCAGTCAGGTGACAACGATACTGTACAGTCATGTCATGAGTACGCTGAGAACGGTTTAGACTTCGCAACATTCTTATGTCCGTTGAATAAAGGATAGAATGTTCAGCGTACCTTGTACTTGACTGTACAATACTACACTACTACTACTGTATTCTTGTACTGTACGTACTGTACAGAGCAATTACGTTCTCAACCTGTTGTATTTCTCACCTATTGATGGAATAAGTGGCGATTTATGATGTCAACTTGTCATCGCTCATTGAGGGATCGGATAACAAGGAAATTGACTTGTTTGGGAATTTATGGCTCCACAAAAGGTTAAGAACGATAACGAAAGAATATAGCACTATATTCGTTACTTAGATATTCATTTTGAAGGGACCTAAAGGCAATTTGAAAACTTTTAAATCAAAGCAATAACAATGACAAATAATTTGGCCAAAGTCACAATAGGTACTATTTTTGAACATTGACTGGTTTTTTAAACATGCCACGTCAGTGAAATGATGTTTGTGAAGCATATACCAACACAAGAGCCCAAACTTTCGTAAATGAACGACACAAAAAATATAAAGAATTCGAGAAAATCTTTGACATTATAATCTTCTTCTTCTTTAGCGTGTGGGTTTCGAGGTTAACCTACCTCACAAACCCTGGTGTCAGAATCATTGAGCTGCCTATGACTTCTGACATGGCTCATGTAACGACTACATCCGTAGATAGTAACTAGGACCAACGGCTTTACGTGCCTTCCGAAGTACGAAATCATCTTCTTTTTCAGACAATCAGGTGATTCAGCATGCAATGTCCTAACCAAACTGGGGAAAGTCTCACAGAGTAATATTTGTTCGATGAATCCCCACCGGGATTCGAACCCGGAACCTCCGTAACGTCAGGCGAGCCTTTGACCACTCGACCACGGAGGCTGTTATAATAATGACATTATAATAATAAACACCTAATAAAAATGTAAGCAGAGAAGTTGCGAAAACTACATTACGTACGATCAAGCTAACCCAATATTGACGAAATTCACTCGGTCGTACGTAATCGTGATAATGTCGACAAGTTATTTTGTTGGTTATCTGATACTACGATACTTCAGAGCTGAATCGTGGTCTAAGCTACAGGAGATGGTGGTTAGGAAACTTATTTTTACTTAATTTTACTTCGACTTTAGAATCACACTTAGCCGCATTATTATTTTCATTTAAATGTTAAAATTACTTGAGCTAAATTTTTTTGAAGTATTCTCGTGTCCAATAATCAAAAAACACAAGTAAATATGTGGCAAGCATTATTTTAATATTTATATTTAAAAGCACTTATTTTGATTTGATTTTGTATGTGTTTAGTGCTAAATAAACACAATGTGGTTTTTTTTTTTAAATCCATTATCTACGTTTATTCGACGCTCTTATCTCTGGAATCTGCACGCACACTCTTGCGAAGTAATTCAAAAGTTGTGTGCAAATTCGACTAACTCGTACTAGACTAGCGTGATCAACTAAGTAAGGCTTATACCTCGGAATTCGGATGCGGGTAGGTTTGAGCCTCTCGGTGGGGATATATGATATATATGGGTTGTTACCGATAGTGTTAAGTACAAAATAAGTAAACTCAAATTCTTGATTTCTCTCTCTTTATGAAAATCAACAAAATGAAAATGTTAACGCTCTCAGATCTTAAAACTTGTGGCAGCAGATAAAGCGGTAGAGATGGCGGTCAAATCATTGCGCGATGCCCCGTCCTTCACGCGCGACTGGCTGCGGCGCACTCGGCAACTGTACTATACTCTATTGTTTGTGTTCTTTAACACTATAGATTTAGAGTCGATTATGATTTTGAATAATTTGTTCTTCATAGACGGTACTTACAACTTGTGTTGACTGTATGTAGCTAACAGGTTGTGGTGATATGTTTCCAAGTCACTTAAAACTAGAACTTTTTGAACTAAGAGTAGCTTGTATCTCAGGAGTCAGTGCTGCTTGAAGTAAGATCTTGTGAGTTTTACGTTTGGCAATGATTTTATTAATAATTTGATTTGATGAGATAATTTATACAGTCAAAAAATATATATAATTACTGCTTTTTTTTCAAAGCCGATTCATTTGGATGAAGCAATGAAGAGTCTTTTATTAGGATAAAATAAAACAAAACATAAATTACCAGAAGTAAATTTGTGTTACAAGTAGTTAGGTAATCTCCTATTAACACTAGATGGAGCTACGTAACATGTATAGTAACATAGAGTATAAATAGAAAAAAACCTGGGAGGGATAGAGTACGCCTAATCAAGTGTGAACCGTATGCACGGATATGAACAGTCCGAATATCTTCAGTGCGTTCGTTTAGTATCAAATGGTTATCGGAGCTTTTTATTTTTCCCGGTGAAAATAAGTAATTTAATAGGAGAACATTTTGAAATGTGCAGTGATAAGTTGCAAACATGATCCTAGGAACAAATCCAAAAAGAAAAATGTTATTGATTTCACCGCCCATACAACATCTGCTTACGCATGACACAAAGGCAGCGGAGGGATGCGTGTGCTCTATTAAGTATCCAATTCAAAACAAAATAAAAATTCCATCTTAAAGTAATAAAATTAGCAATAATTATCACGATCTCAAAAGATGAATCGAGCCATATATGAGCCATATGTATTTAGCCATGAGCTCGTTGCAACTCAATTGGCGTCGCATATCCCACACCAATTTGGAGCTTCATTCAATTGAAGCACCAGTAATAAGGTTATTGGTGATAAGATAGCGTTCATTAAATCAATAGAAAGCCGGAGTCGTTCGCCTAGCAGCGCCCACGCATGCATTCCGACGGGAGGCAAAGACCCTTTGCTTCCTGGAGACGAATGCTGGGCCTAGTTTCTAATACCTTTGTTTCAATGACAATTGATTCAATTATTTTGTAGGATTTTCTATTTGAATAAAGTACTTCTGTAACCGTCTTGACCGTTAGACTCGTTGGCAAGATTTACTACAAATAACACATCTCGCTCGAAAAAGCTTCTAGTTTGTGTCCGATAATAAGGCACAAATTAATGTCGTTACATCACTGGTTGGATTAATTAGTTACATTCTTTAAGTATTGGAAGTGTTTAACACTTATGGTTAAATTGTGATCGTGAAATGAATCAAAAACGACAATTTGATATTTATTCTGAATATTTTTTTCTGCTCTATCTTAGTTATAATAATATTAAATGATAGTTAGGATTGAATTACGTACCAAAACGGTGGCACAAACTAAGCCGAGTTAAAAATATTCACTGTTACTATTACTCACTGAAAATCATTTGTCTTTAGGTCATTATTGGTTTATTTCATCTATGTTGCTCATCGTTCACTTTTCCTACCTTTTTCAAATTAAAATACAATTACCTAAGGCAAATTCTGAATATTCGTACATACTTACTCACTATTACTCACATTCAAAAATATCTGCAGAAAACCCCCGTTACCTACTGATATAAATATAGGGTTTCCCATTTAAGATCATAGAGATAAAATTATAAAAGATAAGCTTGGTATTTCCAAACCATTTGTATATCTTAGTTAGAGACTCACTGAAAAATTACTTAGGTATACGGGTATTATATTATGTACATATAAGAATATAAAATTTTTATTAACACAGGTAGTAAATTATAATCGAAGCGAAAAATTAAGATCATTGAGCTTGGGCAGGGACTTGAACCCGCACCTCCTGGGCTATCCGGGCCGTACAGGCGTACTTCTAATATACTAACAGGCGTTACCTGTAGAAAAATCAATGAACTACAGGTAGTAAAGATTTTGGGAAGAAAGAGTTTTACATTATTTAAATCATAAGAAACAGTAAATTTTGAAACTTCTTTATCTCTTGACGTACTTGACATACTATTACTTTCAGGATAGTCCCAAGATAACATCGATATAATACAATATGATCTTGACTTCGGAGATAATATTATCACTGTGATCGAGACCACGATTTACAAAAATACTCTTCATCAGTTCATAGCTTGTGTTGTCAAAATGCAGATATCCATTGGAGTTTTTATTTTGTTGGGTAAGTTTTGATCAACTGTCCCGTTTTATTTGAGTTTGTATGTAGTGAACATTAATGAAGTTTTTTTTTTCTACATCGTAAATTTGTTACAGCTTCAACTAATTTAATATGCTCAGCACCATCGTTAAATATAGAAGAAACTCTGAATTTAGATAGAGCAAACCGCATTGTCAATGGCAATGAAATTGATATAAAAAAAGTTCCATATCACGCAGCATTGCGAAGAAAAGTTTCTGAAGGATGGGCTTATACCTGTGGAGCCACAATATTATCTATCAAAGCAGTAGTTACAGCAGGCCATTGTGTAGTAAAGTTAGTATCGCCATTTGTATTCTATTCTATCTAACTCTATTATTTTAAATTGAGTATTGGAACATCATTTTCTTCAATATTATGACCAAATTTGTTTATAGGTTTATATCGCAGAATTATTGCATTATCGCCATCTAAAAATATTTTTAATTCACAGCTACGAAACCCTGCCTTCTTATCTAAGAATAGCAGTGGGATCCGTCTATAGACTTTCTGGGGGCAAAACGTACGACATATCTAAAGTTATTCTCCACGAAGCCTATGATGCAGATTATTTGCTCAACGACATTGCGGTACTGTTGACAAACAGCAAAATTAACTTCTCATCCAGTGTCAGACCTATTAGTTTTGCCAATCCTGGCGTTTATCTTCCAAGTGGAACTGAATCTTTAGTGACAGGATTTGGTTTGACTGAGGTAAGTTAATTCATTATTGTAACCAAATATTTTTATTTCAGCTATTGAGTATTACTTGGGTTATTTGTAACACCATCAAAACGCACTAAATTTTCTTGTACAAATAATTGTAATAGTAAAAGTAAAAAAGATTTATTTATTTTAGCGCCAATAGTAGACTAACATATAAATTAGAATGCAGGTAATATTTTTTAAAATTCTTCTTTAACTTCCAGTACAACGGTGTCCCTTCACCAATCCTCCTTGCTGCAACCGTTTACATCGTTGATCAGTCCACCTGCGCTCGCGCCTATATCCGCATTACCAACCTCTCCGCTGGCATGATCTGTGCCAATGCCACCCAACCCCCCAGAGACGCTTGTCAAGGAGATTCAGGAGGACCCCTGGTAGCCAACGGGTTGCTAGTTGGAATCGTCTCCTGGGGTGAAGGATGTGCTGAAAAGGACTATCCTGGTGTTTACACGAGGGTATCGGAGTATTACGATTGGATCTCGAAAAATGTTTGGGGTCATTAAAGACTGTTTTTGTAGGAAAGTTTATGTTTACAGTGTTATATGGAGAAGGTACTGGAAGACTGAAATGTCATCTTGATGGAGCGCAATAGTAGAATCGCTAAAGTAATTTATTTATTTAAAGTAAAAATGTAATCGGAATTATTTAAGATAATGTAAGTATTTAACGAAGTTTTGTAATATTAATTCATTCTGTGGCAACCAGATCTCCAGATTTAAATGTTACAAAAAGCTAACTGAAGAGCGAATAACAGATCATCTCATAGTCCGATGGATCTTATTTGTATATTATATATAAGTACTAATTTAACGTGAATAAAACATTACAAAATGTAATTGTATTTCGTAAACCCAGACGTTACGTGAACGATACCAAATTGATTGTTAAAGTTGTATGAATCAGTCGAGTTAAACAACCTCATTTGAATACAAACAACTTTCTACGTCTCACGGATGCGAGTAGGTACTTAAACAGTGTCATTTCTGTGTCATTGACTCGTTTGATAAGAATCCTACTTTCGTCACGAAATGACATCGATTATAAGGATAATCGTACTAAATTATAACATATTTAGTTGAGTGCTAAATTTTCTGTTATAACCACTTCAATTAATTTTTCCTGTAATGATTTTAATATTCCAGTAAAATTGTAGATAAATTGAAGAGAGAGATAAAATAAATAGAGAGAGAGATTGTATAGTAAATTTAATTATAAGCATTCAAGAGAAAAAAAAGTGTTATAATCGTGAAAGATAAATATACAATTTAATTCAAGATAAATATACAATAAAAAATACAATTTAACTATAAAACCAACACAGTCACTATCAAACTTCTGCAGAGCTAACCAGTAAAAATGTCTGTTCTTATCACCTACTTTTGCACTTGATTCAATTGAAATATGAATTAAACATGCAGAAAGAAAAGCAATTCTGGTCCATTTGACAATGATGTGACAGAAGCCATAGACATGAATAGATATATCAGTGTCGGCTAGGACAATAAACTACTCAATTACACCTATCCGGGCGCCCGGCTTTCGTCAAATCACTTTATCTACCCTTTGTGCCAAATTGCAGCCGCTATTCTGGAAGCCAGTCGATACATAAACAAAGGTTGAGTGGAATGAAACAAATGTTATCTGTGGGTGGATCGGTGTTAATAAATTAAAATTCATTGTATGATAGTACAGTCTATTAAAAGTATGAATAGGTCCTAAGTTTCTAACCTGAAATCTCGAAACTTAGGAAAGAGAATAGGGGATGTTTTTCCGACGGTAAAAGAAACAACTAGTATGGCTATACCCTGAAAACACAGTAAATAACCACTACATCAAAGAAGGCAGCATCAGCATACAGCATCGTCTATCGAATTAGATTCAAACAGCTTAGCTTAATCACAAATATTTTGTTAAACTTTTCAATCACCACCAAAACGCTTTTACAACGCAACTCTGAATATTTTCAATTTTCCCAATCCATCGGACATATTGTGACAATAACCCCTCTCGGTGCGTCCTTTGTTCCCAGTTTAACATGATCGGACACGTTAGTCGAACGTTGACTGGTCCCCTGTTCATATGACAGGGAAGTGACCATCATTGATTTGGGAAACTGATTAATTAACTGGACCATTAAAATAATTATAGGTTTAAGGGGTCTTTATGAGATAAAAAAAATAATGTTGTGATAGTGAAAACAGTGAAATCTGCACGTTTGCTTGAATATAAATATTGATGCACACACGTCGTGTATCCACATAGCACAGAAAAGAACAATGAGATAAAATCTGCATACTTTTATAAAGTCGATCTGTTTCCTAAAAGCAGCACCTGGAAAATCCTAATAAATTGGTACTGCATCTTCTGCGCGCCATTTGCGACTTCTAAATCACCAACTTAAATTTCTAAACAGAGATATTAGCTGAATCTCAATCTTCATTCATAAAGCAGTGGCTCGTAATTAAAATAAGGTGGACTGACGATCTGGTAGGCCCGACCGACCAAAGTATAAATAATGAAGCCGAAAGACGTCCACTGCTGGACATAGGCCTTCCCCAAAGATCCCCGCGACGATGGGTCCTGCGCTGCCCGCATCCAGCGGCTTCCCGCGACCCTCACCAGATCGTCGGTCCACCTTGCCCTCTGGCCTGCACAGTACTGCACACGCTACGTCTTCCGGCGCGTGGTCGCCATTCAAGAACCTTTTTGCCCCAACGGCCGTCGGTACCCAGCCCACTGCCACTTAAGTTTAGCGATTCTTCGGGCTATGTCGGTGACTCAAAACAGCAAACTTACATGTATTTATGTGGGATAATGGGTTTCGAATCAAATTCTTGATAATCTCAATTGAAGTTTTATTTTCATTAAAAATTACAGAGCAAAAAGAATCGTATCATGGTCGTTCGAATACAACCAGAATCAATCTTCCTTCATTCTTTCATTCTCATCTCACTCTCTCCAATCGTTCATCATCATTCGTTCAAACTTACATTTCGTTTCACTCATACTTCTCACGTTCCATTCCTACATCTTCGGCCATCCGACTTCTTGTCTGTCCTCAGACAATGTTGTTGTCAGGCCATTTCTTCATGAAGTCAGCTGCAGAGCTAGTTCTGTAGGGTCCGTCATCCTTCCTATTGACCTTCTCTACAATGTAGCGGTCGTTGCCCTTGACTTCTGTGATTCTATAAGGGCCTAAGTATAGCGGCTTGAGCTTCATTTGATTTCCATACTGGGTTCGCTTTACAGCAACTAGATCTCCTTTTTCGTATTTGTAACTTTCCTTCCTTTTCTTGTTAAATGTTCTTTTATTTTCTTCTTGCACTCTAAGAATCTGGGCTTTGGCCTCGACCCGTTTTTCCTCTCTTTTGTCATTGAAGCTGTCTATATTTTCTTGCAGCAGCATGTCATATATTGCTACATCTTCCTTCATCTTCATCTTCGTTCCTACCATGAGTTCGTATGGTGAGGTATTTATGCTGCGTTGATAAGTGCTATTTAGAGCTCTCTGCAATCTACTTGTATGCTTGTACCATTGATCAGGATTGTCTATACAGAGTTTCGTTAAGGTTGATTTTATAACTCTGTGAATTCGCTCTACTTGGCCGTTTCCTCTTGGTACACCTGTGGTTATGGTAACATGTTTGATTCCTTCTTCTTTACAATACTCTTCAAAATCATGGGCAGTAAATGCCGTTCCTTTATCAGTTACAAATCTAGCAGGATTGCCAAACGTCTGCTGGTGAATTTGCATTTTCATCAGGGTTTCCTTAGCAGTTGTGGACTTCACAGGGAACAACCATGTGAACTTCGTGAAGGCGTCTATTACAGTAAGTATATAGTTGTACATCTTCTTTGTTTCAGTGAAGGGGCCAATGTGATCCAGGTGCAGCGTCTCCAAAGGTAAGTCTTCTTTAGGTATAGGATTTAGGTAGCCTTCTTGCTTTCCTTCTTTTCTATTAGATAGTATGCATGGTATGCAGTTCATAATGTGGCTTTCTACTTTCTTAGTTAGATCTTCTATGTAGTAATCTTTGCTTATTAGTTCTATCGTCTTTCTCTTTCCAAAATGTCCATTATCATGTGCTCTTTTAATTATTTCTTGTTCCATTTTTATAGGTACTACAAGTTGCTGCTCCTGCCCCTTGAACAGTGTTCCATTTATCATTGTATAGTCTTGGTAAGTATTTTGTGCTTTTATTAATTCCATAATAGCATGTAGTTTCTCATCTGCTTCTTGTGCTCTTATAATGCTCTCACGTATTGGTGAAATAATAGCAACATAGGGTGCTCTGCTGAGGGCGTCAGTATGCTTCATTTTATCGCCTGGGCGATGTTCAACTGTGTATGTGTAGTCTTGTAGAAATAAAATCCATCTTGCCACTCTAGTATTAATATCTTTCTTTTTCAGGGTCATTTCAAATGCTGAGCAGTCTGTCACAATCTTAAACTTGACTCCGAACAGGTAAGGTCTGAACTTCTTAATTCCTTCTATGATGGCTAGAGCTTCCAGCTCGTAACTTGAGTATTTTCTTTGAGCATCTGTCGTCTTTCGGCTCATGTAATGTACAGGATGAAGTCGTCCATCTTCTTTATTTCTTTGCAGTAGTATAGCTGATACTGCTTCCATTGATGCGTCAGTATGTAACTCTGTTTCCAGGTCTGGATCATAGATTTTCAGTACTGGTTCACTTGCCATTATTTTCTTCAAGGTGTTGAATGCGTTTATTTGATTGTCGTTGAATGTGAACTCATTATTCTTTTTTAGTAGATCAGTCAGAGGTGAAGCTATCTTTGAATATTGTGGTATATATTTCCTGAAGTACGACGTTAGTCCTAGGAATCTCTGCAACTCTTTCAGTGTCTTTGGCTGTGGATATCTTATTACAGCATCAGTTTTCTCTGTCGATGGGTACACATTTCCATTTTCAATAATATGTCCCAGATATTCTATTTTCCGGCTAAGCAGTTGTGTCTTTTTCCAGTTGATATCAAGACCGTAGTCTGCTGCCACTTTCAGTACTTCTTTAAGTCTTTCAATTGCTTGTTGGTCATCTTCTGCTGGTATTATAATATCGTCAATAAAAATCAACACGATTCCCCTCTCAATGAGATCTCTGAAGATGATGTTAATAAATCTCATGAAAACCTTGGGGCAGTTGGATAACCCAAAAGGTGCACGTAGGAATTCGTATTGCCCATGGCTGGTCACAAAAGCTGTATACTTTATTGAGTCTTCGTGTACTTTCAGGTGGAAGAAGCCATTCTTCAAGTCTAGTTTACTAAACACTCTTGCTTTTGATAACTGGTCTATCTGTGCTTCTATCAAGGGTAGTGGGTACTCATCTTTGACCATTTTTTCATTGATACCTCTGTAATCAATGCACACCCTCATTGAACCATCCTTCTTCCT
Source organism: Teleiodes luculella (assembly GCA_948473455.1). NCBI lineage: Eukaryota > Metazoa > Arthropoda > Insecta > Lepidoptera > Gelechiidae > Teleiodes > Teleiodes luculella. Next base: position 14,915,966 of record OX419589.1, read on the forward strand.
GACTGGCACGACTGGAGCTGCGTAGTCAGAGTTACTTTGTCTTATTATGCCTTCTTCAAGCCACTGTTTTATTTGCTGATCAACTTCACTTTGTTCTTTTAAGGATAATCTTCTAGGCCTGAATGCAACTGGTTGGTCATCCTTAAGAATTATTTTTAACTCAATGGGTGCTTCCTTTACTTTTTCGGGCTTGTAGTTCTGAATTAAGCTTCGTATTTGGGGATTGCTGTCGTAATCGATCTCAGTAAAGTGAATTTCATTCAACCAGTCTTCTAAATCTGGAGTTATTGTCACTGATCCATTTGTACTCACAAATGTCACATCTTTCAACAATTCTTGCCCAATTATCACTTCGTAGGGCATAACATCGTCAGGTACTATGTGCATAATCGTTTCGTATATGTTTCCATCTATTTCCATCTCTCCAAACCATTTTCCAAGTGAGGAAATTGATTTTCCACCAACACCAGTAAACTGTACATATTCGGCTTCGTAATTCTTTGTCTTACTGGCGTTAAAACATTTTACCGACATTAAATTTAAGTCACTGCCACTGTCAATCAGTGCCATCGCACATTTTCCATTAATTTTTATCCATTTTATAGGCTTTTTCGTGATATTCTTTGGTTTGTTTACACTCGTATTGAGAACATTTGACGTTTCTCCGCCATCTTGCGAGTGTCGTGATTCTGCGTCATAGTTTCCATTCTGCGATTGGTCGTTGCTGTCGCCATCTTGACTTTGTACCAACTTGACGTACATCGAACGTCGTGAAGTGTGCGCGTGTGACGTCGTCGCTCCGGTTGCCGTACTTGGAGAATGATTCGAGTTCGGTCTATTGTATCTTGATTCAAAATTCGTTTTGTTTGCATCACATTTAGCTCCTATGTGGCCAAACTGGTTGCACCGAAAGCACTTCAAACCCTTATCACGATGAGGGCAATCGTTTGAAGTATGATCAACCTCTCCACAGTTGTAGCAACGGGCACTTCTCTTTGTAAATGTCTTATCAGTCGTCTTATCAGTCGTTTCACTTCTCGGTTTTCCAGTCTTTCTTTTTATTGTTTCGTATATTTTGAGTTTTTCTTTTAGCTCAGGATAGGTCGTGACACCGTATAATATGATTTTGTTAGACTCATAGTCGGTGATTCCGTCTATTATGTATTGTATGGATACATAGTCTGGTAGTCGACCTCGTTTGCCCAATTCTTTCATATGTAGCATGTATTCATAGCAGGTTTCGTTGTGTTGTAGCTTACGTTTTGCCATCAACTCATGGATTTCTTTCACATTAACTACATCTGGAAATTCTTTCGTCAGCGCGACCTTCAACTCGTCATAGGTAGCAAATGGTTTTTCTGTTCGTAACCATAATGCTGCGGCTCCTGATAGCGATCTTCGCGCCACTAGCAAGGTCTGCGTATCTGTCAAGCTAAAGATCTCAGCATTATCTTCTATGTCCTGGGACCACTTCGTTACGCTGTAGGTTTTGTCTGTTCCAGTAAACTTGGGGATAGCTTCTTCGAGTAGCATGAGAATGCTCTGGGCAGGTGGATGCTGGTCTTTCTTCGGTTCGTCATCGTCATTCTTTCTGTGTCTTGGCATGTTGTCGTCGTTGCGTTATCTGTAGAAATCGTCGTAATCCTTGAGTTTTCGTCTTTGTATTCTTCTTTATTCGTCGTAATCCTTGTTTTCCTGTTTGATCGTCGTCGTATTGCGTCGTTTATCAAGTAATTTGCCGGTTTTTCGTCGTGATGGCTCCGTTGAAAAAAACGTGGTCGTCGTCGTGTCGTCGTTATTTTTTTCTTCAAAGTCGTAATCTTCGTGATTCCTTCGAAACTTGTATCCCGGACGAGCCCCCAAAATTGTGGGATAATGGGTTTCGAATCAAATTCTTGATAATCTCAATTGAAGTTTTATTTTCATTAAAAATTACAGAGCAAAAAGAATCGTATCATGGTCGTTCGAATACAACCAGAATCAATCTTCCTTCATTCTTTCATTCTCATCTCACTCTCTCCAATCGTTCATCATCATTCGTTCAAACTTACATTTCGTTTCACTCATACTTCTCACGTTCCATTCCTACATTTATATATCTTGCTTTCTCCATTGCCTCAGTCTAGCTAAAAAACCTCGATAGATAAACTGCAAAGGCGTCAAGTGCGATGCAGATATCTGGGGGTGCTAATCATAATCGAATCTCGGGATTCAAATGAGCCGATCAATCAGGCGCAGGGCGGACTGACAGCTCATCCCTGTTTTTTTATAAGAGTCTTTTCTTGTCACTAACGAACTGCGTCGAATTCCGTATACATCAACGGTTATGAATTAGCTGGAATATTGTCAAGTTTTGAATAAGCGTCAATGTACGCAATGTTTCTAAACGTGTGAATTTGATACCATAATGGATTAGGGGAAGGTAAAATAACAGTTTGCTTGACATACAAGGGATTCTTAATTTAAATGTCGCGTTTAAGTTTTATTTGTTTATATTGCTGCTATAACGTATGTGTTTAAAAGAAAAAAAGATCATTTATTACAAAAAGCTTTTGTACTGCTGCTGTGTTAGAGTTTAGTTCACTTGGTAAGAAGGTGTTGCTATAATCTATTTAGTTCTGTTGTTGTTAGTAAGTCCTTTGATAACGATGGCTGTAGTAGCCTCAAATAAGCTAGCGTTGTTTCAAGTCTAGAGCTTTACCTACGGTAAATGTTTTTCCTAATAATAAAATATCAGATAAGCCAAAAAACAAAAAAAAAAACAAATAAGTAACTAGCTCCAACCAAACAACAAATAAGGACGAAAGCAATTACTTTTAATAAATGTAATCAAGATGTACCGCGTTCTGCGGGGTTGAAGAAAAATGTTATAATCTTCATTAAAAACGTTGAAAAGCTTCCGACGCTCTTCTGTAATCCCTTCCTCACTCAACAATAGCACTTTGTACTCTAATAAGAAACTTTAAACAAAATCCACTCATATCCCAATAAGACAAGGTTAAATCTTCCTTGTTTGCCAAGCCAGACCTTGTCAATTTGAGCGGGAAAATTATTTACAACACCCCCTCATTTAGACGTTTTCTTTCTCTTTCCGTGATAGCGATCTGCATGTAAGTGCTGTCTCGCTCTTGTCGATAGTAATAAATTTTAGGGTGACTTCGAATTAACAGTACCATAGTCATAATTCGCCGGTTGTGGCGCGCTGGGAGTGCTGACGAGTGTTTTGGTGTCGAACGCGACTTTCATAATGGGAAAACGTCATCATAATCAACTGGAGGCGTAGAGACATTATCATGGGCGTTGCTTGTTCGTATCTTTAGACTTCATTTGTGTGAAGAAATAGATGAGATGTTCATTTCAGAATTTGAAGAATCACGTCACCTATGTCACCCACATATTCCTAGACTTTATACCAACTGGTTGTAGAAATTTAGATATAAATTAACAAAAGGAGTTAGTACTAGGATCGCTTTGCAAGCATTATTAATTCAGTTCAAATGTTTGATCTACATTGAAATTGATGTAAAAGTTTTTTTCAAAATTAAGTTAATTTTCGCGGAACAAAGAAAACAATGTCATATCAATCAAATTTTGTCTAACAAATTCAGAAATTCAATAATAAAAAAAAAATACATATATTCAAATGTGAAATTGAATATCCATGTGGCCAACCCTACGATACGACTCAATTGCAAGTGTTGGCATTGCACAGCCAGTCTTGGATCAATTTAGAATAGAATAGAATAGAATAGAAAACTCATTTATTCACTGTAAACATACAATACACAGCAGACAACAAGTAATAATACAACTAACTAGGTAAAGTTCATAAAGTCATTCCAAACTCTTACAGATTATGATTCACAGCTAAAATATGACTGAAAGCACAAAAGTAATATTGAGTAGTTGAGAGTGCATAATATGAATGAGACAACTATGTTGTAGTGTGTACTGTGTGTGACAGTGAAAAGGCGCTGGCTCAGCATATTGTCACAGCAAGCTGTAACGCTGATGATTCTGCCAGGAACCTAGTGAGCTAGCGGTAGGCGACACAGAAACGAACGAATAATAACAATTTAACAGTGTGAGTGTTATGCATGTATTTGTGAGTGTGTGTGTGTGTGTGTGTGTGTGTGTGTGTGTGTGTGTGTGTATGTGTGTGTGTGTGTGTATATATATATATATGAGTGTAATTAAGTATTTGGGAGGTGTTTTAGGATGACAAAAGTGAGTCAGATGCTGTACAGATGAATATAAACATATTAATATAGGTATTGGTTTTAAGTATTATTTACATAATATTATGATACATAAAATAAACATTTATTAAGACGATAACAGCAACCAAAATACACGCAGTTTCAGACATAATTTCTAATCCTGCGTAAAAACTGCGTAAAGACTGCGTTAAGACTGCATAAGTCGCGATGTAATTCTGATCATTCGAGACTAATTGGTATACCAGCACATTTTACTAAATAGTTGCCATCAGGTTTTTTAGGGTTGAAAAATAAGCTTGATAAGAAGACTTTATATGAATTAGCGCAGACGTGCGCTCACGCGCGCGCAAGATATTTATATAATATACTTACTTACATTATGCTCTTCTTATAATGACGTATATACATACCTATTATATTCCTCATCACAGCAAATCATTCTTCTACGTTTACGCATTTATAAATTGAGTCTATCCTCTAAAAGTCTGATGAAAGTCCATCGACACGACGACTTTGCGAAGCAAAACATAGGTCAAATTCAATTCTAAAAAATGAAAGAAAGTAATATTTGTGGTAATGTAAACGAAACTCATACATTCTAAATCTGTTACTAAAAGTCACCAACAAACTCGAAAGATCAATTTTCTACCCGTCAGCTTCTATCTTCGGATCAATTGAACTCTGACGTCACGCTCGTCTGAACATGTCAACGGGGAGGTATGACGTCACAGGCTCACAGCCCCACAACAACTATTTCCCTTTGTTCGGCGGGCGGCTGTGAGCTTAGTCAATTTGTGTCTCTCGCCGCGCGTTCAAATGCTTCAGATTGTTTTTAATACTTTGAATGCCACTAGATGTCACTTTTTGTGATTGATAAATTATGAATAAGTACAGTATACCTAATGTAATTTTATTAATTTTGTATAATCTAACCAAGTTATTATGAGTAAATTTTGCGAAAGTAACCCAGTTTGTGTGTTTACCCCATTTTAGTCATCTACAATTAAAAGACTGAATAAATTGCGATGATTTGATAATGGAGACTATTTTTATAGGGTTACATTTTTAATTTAAAGAATATCAAATAACTGAGTGCTGCGATAATAATTAATGCACAGGATAAATATTTAACTAATAATAATACATTATGTGATACCCTATAATGTGGATCTCACTTCCTGCGTATCGCAATCCTTATTACTTTGTCCTTTTAGAAATAAAATATTCTTACCACACAAAAAAAGCGCAAATCTTTCTTTCAAATCCACAAGGTACCTATAGAACGTCAACCGAATAATGGGTCCGTTTCTGACACGTCAAGTCAATCTCCAATCCTCGACCGTGTCTACTGTCAATACGGCGGTATTCAATTCGATTAGGCCGTTGAGCGCTAAACCCACCAATAAGTAAGTGTAATGCTATAGTCCCGGCCTATTACCTGGCAATTTCACTGAACAATCCCAAATCTGGGCCGTGGGACGCGACGTGTTGGGTTTGACGCATTCTTGACGTACATTGATGGTCTATGTAGAATTCATTCGCTATTATTGTAATTATGAGCTGTCGCTCGAATTTATTAGCATTTAGGTACGTTATTTTACTCCTTATTAACTAAACAATAGTATGATTATAAAGAAAACCCAGAATATAATATCTTATCTTGCCAAGATTTTTTTCTAAATTTAATTTGAAAGAAAGAAATAAAACAAAGAAATAAATCACATTTATTGCCATATAAAAATATACCTTATATGTACATAACATTATATTATAATATGAATTTAATACTCTATCTTTATGCTTCCTCAAACGTGTCATAAAACCATGTCTTTTTTTTTTTTTAATAAGCTTTTATATTCCACAACCCTTAAAAACAATGTACATCCTCAGCAATGTATTCCAAATCACCGACACCGCGCCCAGCTCACACCAGTAGCATACAGCAGTCAACAGGCACACTACAACAAAATCAGCCGAAAGGGATGGAGGCATGCGATTTGTTTGCCGAGTGTAGCTTTCCCTTTCGCGCGCGTTTGTGTGCGTGCGCCATCTGTTGGGTGGTTGTAGAAACAGCAGTGTGCGTTTCGCCCCCACGTTATTATGGGGCGAATGGTCGGGGTGCAGTCTATTTGTGTGCGTGACCCATTGGAATAAATCTAATGTTATACCTACGTGTAGCGGGCCGAGTTTGAACCGGGTGAATCTGGATCGACTTGGGCAAAGTTAAGATCAACCGCACATTGTTGGCTGAAAAATTGAGATTTTGGTATTATTTTCTGTTATCTTTGGAATAAATAGTTTAGATCAATACGATTAGAAATTTTTCGGCAGTTACAATAAAAGTATACAATATCTCTAAAATTTAGTTTTTAAATAAAAAATATTTTTACTTTTTAAATATGCAAATAAAGATGGACCTGATGAATTAGACCAATTACTATGCAAACATAATATTTAAGAGTTATTATTGCATAAGTGAAACCACGTGAAACTATACCAGAATCAGTTTAGTCGATTAACCGCAACTTCTTCTGTATGTCTGCACTAAAAACCTTGAGTTTACTTTTTTTATGCCAAACTTTACCTGCGACATTAAACACAAACATATTGATACCTAGCGCCACATTTTTACGCTCGTGTCAAACAGGGGTCCTGTATGTTAGCCTTTATGTGGATAATAATAATAATTCTAACGATTATGCTTACAATAAAATAATTAATAAGGGATGGAGAGTATTGTTGCCAGGTCGGCAGCGATGGTATCTCCCCACTTACCGCACTTACCTGATTGTACGGCCAGTAACAGAGCAACTTACCCTAAACCAGTGTAAACGGGTCTCGAGAATCAAGTGCTTCTCAAATAATTTTAGGTCAATTTACGATGGAAGTGTACAAACGACTATGGTTTACAACTTCACAGTTTATTAGAAGTTAAATTGTTTTTATTATTTGTACTGTTTAAATGCAAGTTATATGATTAGCGTTTTGATTGTGGGTAGTATCATTTTTAATTGATTTTAATACTTAGTTACATAGTTACAAGGTTTATCTTTATAATAAATAGCACGAACATAACACCTAGTAGAAAATAAAAATGTGTTATTTTAGAAATAAGTTAATAAAACATTTTCGAATTGTTCTATTAAAAAAATTATAAATGTCGTTTCGTTACATTTTATAGAAATAAAGACAATATGATGAATAATGTAAAGAAGCCAGCAATGCGTTTCGACATTGCATTACGAAAACGTCAAGATGACTGTCCAGCTGCATGTGCTGCTTACTGCATCCGAATTATTTTTAAAATTGCACTGTTTATAAATAACTAGCGACCCGCCTCGGCTCCGCACGGGAAAATGATTACTGTGGGTTATTCTTGAGTATATTATGCATGTATTATAGATATAAACCTTCCTCTTGAATCACTCAATCTATTAAAAAAACCGCATCAAAATCCGTTGCGTAGTTTTAAAGATTTAAGCGTACAAAGGGAGGGACATAGGGACAGAGAAAGCGACTTTGTTTTATACTATGTAGTGATAGTGATGACAAGCAACAAACAGAACCTAAAAACCCTGCATATTAGGTTGTTTAAAAAAATTAAACAGTCCACAATACCACAAGACACACCTCTCGCTTACTCGTAACGAGTAAACCCAGCTAATTTTGGAATAATAAAACTCGATCAATTAAGACGACAAGGGCGTAAAAGGCAGACTGTTTGTGTTGTCTACTCTATGGCCCATGGTTGACAGCGCTACCCCGCCAGGGGTAACAATTACCCGACTCATTGTGGTGCGACCCTACTCCATCCATTGTGGACACCACTATACACTGAGCCAGTGGTTTGCGACCCCTGACACGTATCAGTCTAAAATTGATTTGTTAACAATTTGATCGATATTTCTACTAGCTGCTAATTAATATTATTATTTTTTAATTAATTACTTATTAAAATTTGGCGCAGTGCTGGGATCGACAACCATAACAGCAGCGGTACAATTTTTTCTGAAATAGTCCAAAATGCCAGGCTGAAATTGTTCACAGCAAGTATGAAAGAAGTCCTATGAATACTAATGTGAACTTTTAAGTCCTTTTCAAGGGATTCCTTTTTACTATAGTCTAGCAGTGTACTGACCAATTGTAAATTTTTTTTTCGGTTAAATTTGTACTAGCATATTTTCGGTTAAAAATGTACTGCACCGCAGATTAAAGTTCAGTAAACTCTGAAACTTAAGTAAACTCTCGCAAAACTAAACGAGAGACTTGCGAGAGTTAACTTTTGACCTTGCTTTGAAAATCTTACCGCATTCAATATTTGAAAAAAGAAAAGGAAATTGACTGTATGTAGGTATTTTGTTTTTGAATCCGACTTCCATTCAATTGAGAAAAGGCACGGATCAAGTGATACTGGCCGT